>CM070668.1:16165433-16549729 GCA_036346575.1 Dendrocalamus sinicus | reverse complement strand
CAACAATTAAAACTTGCATTCACAACAACTATGCATCATAAATTCTCAGGAACTCTTTCAATTGCAATCTACCATAAACAATATCAACATATCATTATCATGATCAAGATCACATATTCTCAAAGCATGGAACAACCATCTTCATAGCAACAATCATCAACAATGCACACTATAAAATTTAAACCATCATTATACTTGCCTTAACCACGAAAACGGGGATGAGCAGAAGGCGTGGCCCTGGAATACGTCCTCCTCCTGAACAATAATTTTAATAATCGCTAAGGCAACAGTAACGAGTCTTTAGATTAAACAAAACAACCCCAAACTAACCCAACATGATTAACTTGACTCAAAACCCCAAATCCTTTCGGCCACCCTGTCCCCTTCTACAGACAGTCAACTTCAAAAATCCTTATCTAATGGTATAGAAGTCCGAATAAGGCGTTCTCAGATGCTCTGGAAAGATAATTAAATTATCTAACTAAACCTAGTTGGTGAGTCTCCCTGATTCGGCCAACTTCTACCCGCACCATCTAACTTTCTTAGAACATCAATTCTGTAACGAGTTCTCTGGACAGCGCACTAAAAGGGTCATAACTTTCACCCCGAGAGTCGGAATCAGGATTTCTTGACCTTTCTGGAAAGCTAAGAAAAATATCTGAAACTTTTATAATATGGAGATCTTCTGTTTCTCCTGATTTCTAATCGCCCAAACCCAACCACCGAAACCTGACAGGAATTTCCCCGATCTACAGGACAGTCCGATTAGAAAAATCATAACTTTCTCTACAGAGGTCGGAATGACGCGTTCTAGCACTTCATGGAAAGCTAAGGATGTCCTCTACTAATCTCTAGGAGAAGACCAGACCTTAATCCCCACGGATCTATATCAACAAGACCGTCTAACAGAGGCTGTCCTGAGCAGATCCGAAAACCGACATTGCTAATCAACTAATTAAGCAGCTAGCGGGGAGAATTAGGAGTAATTACCCTTAACCAATCGCTGAAGAACACGAAGAACTCTCCACGAAACTCCTCCTCCTTTCTTTTCCCCTTTTTCCCTTTTCTCTTCCCTTCCTCCGGATCCAATCGCCTTGCTGCAATAGATCTTCTTCCTCCGCTCGATCGGCAGCAAATGGGGACCTTCTTCACCGGCAATGGAGGAGAGGGAAGGGGGAGTAACTGCTGGAGGCGTGCAAGGGAGGAGAGGGGAGGCGCAAGGGAGGAGGGGGGCGCAAGGGGAGATGGGAGGCGGCTGGGGAGAGGAGAGGCGGCTAGGGTTTGGAGGGTGGCGCCTCTCCCCTCTATGGCTGGTTTCCCTCTGGGCCTTGGCCCAGGCCAGGTTGTCCGAAAAATTCAGAAAACCCTCTGAAAACACTATTTTAATTCTTCCCTTAAGATCTTTTTCCCGATTAATCGATCATTTGTCGAATCTCTTAGGGATATTACATTCTACCCCCTTAAACAGAATTCGACCCGAATGCTAACCGTACACTCACTAAGGGTTAATTACAACTAAACTTAATCATAAAGCACGACTGATGTGAATAACTCTGATATTGTTCACGCATGCGAGATTCCAATTCCATGTAGCCTCCTCTCGGTCTGCTGACAGAGCACCTTGTCATATTTTAAAGTTTTATTCCTCAACACCTTCTCCGATCTTTCCGAATTGCACCGGCTTGGACTCAAAGGACAGGTCTTGCTCAAGTATTAATGGTTCTAGTGAAATATGATGCTCCGGATCTCTCAGGTACTTCCTCAACATAGACACATGGAACACGTTATGCACCCCACGCATTGACTCTGGAAGATCCAAGCGGTATGCCAACTTTCCAACCCGCTCCAGGATCATGAAAGGCTCGATATACCTCGGGCTAAGCTTCCCCTTTGGTGCCAAACCTCACCACACCCTTGGTGGGAGATACTCTCAAGAGCACCTGATCCCCACCCCAAATTCCAGGTCCCTTCTTCTCACATCAGCATAGCTTTTACGCCTACTCGGGCAGCCAACAGATTTTTCTTCACCAAGGCCACCTGTTCAGTTGTCTTTTGGTCCCAAGGCGGTCAACCTCCAAATCCTGCATAACTAATAGAAGAGATTAAATATACCTCGGGTTATGATTCCCTTTAGTGCCAATCCACACAACCTGCACGACACAAGTATCTCGTGTTTCAACTCTCAATCGATATCTTTACCTTAACAAGGAGCATCTCCTTCAACCACTGACGCACAATAGTGCTCATTGCAAACAAACTCTTTTACTAATAGAATCCAACTGAAAATAAAGGATTCTAATTGCAACCAGAAATCATCCACTCCCCACCAAGGAGTCAAATCATACAAGAAGAGGAAACGAGGATTCAACACGAGAACCTCTCCACATTCCAAGTAGGTAGTTTGCAATTAAACAACACATAAGTCCAAGGAGAATTACTCAAATATCAAACCCTTACATTGATTTTTTTCTCCTGAACCGGAAAACACCACGCATGCCAACATAAAGTCAACTCAAACCACAAAAGACTTATGTTATCATCACATAGCTCAAACAAGAATCAAAGAGCATTTTCTTGCTGAGAAAATATTGTTGTTTTTTCTCTTCTAGGAATAAACTTTCTCTTGATTCACAAGATGCCAAACCATCGCGCTACACACCGACTCATTTCTCTTAAATTGGCAACATCAACTCTATACTCAAACCGAGTGCATCTACCACACCTTGGTAGAGAAACTCTACTGCCCTCACAATAACACAATCTAGCCAACTTTTCTACCAACAGGGTTACTTTGATGAATAATTCCCAATGCACCTCATCATTGTTTTCACCCACAATCATTTCTCCACAATCCTTGAAGGATAATCATCTTGAAATTCTTAGCACACACTCATTCACTACACCCAAAGGATACTATTAAGGTCCATCTCACTATATAGAATCCATTTGTTCCACTATTCCCACACAACATTATTAGCCTCCACGGTTCTAGCATAGAACACCAAACCAAAGTTTTCCATCTCTAGGGCACCTATATATGTACTTCGATATGATTTATACAGAGACCCTCAAATTCGGTGACTAAAATTCCCACAATCAGACATGCCCAATCATTAACAACAACCTGAAAACATATTCTCAACCTAATTATATTTAGGAAGATTCTAACTCTGGAGGGTTACTCATCAAGCCAAGTCATGCATGACAATAATTCCACAATCCGCACTATCCCATTGATTCCCATAACGGTTAGACTTCTTCACAATCATAATCTCATTAACTACACCATAATCCTCCTACTAAACCTTGCAAAGTGCCCAATCATGATACTCTAATAAGATTGATCAAGATTCTCATACTTTTGATAATTCTAATGTTCCATCAAAATAATCAAACATTCTTGAACAACAATCTACTATAGGTTCTACTAATTGCAACCATGAAATCAGTTAGCTCCAAAGGCAAGCATTCTATTTAAATCAAATTCTCACGAGAATTATTCCAAGAAATCAATTTATCACTCAATGACTCTCAAACAACTTGACACCTACAATCTCACCAAAATCATCTACTTGACCACCATTATCACGTTGCCATTATACAACCTAAAAGGCTTTGCAACACGGATTGGTTAATCCTTCCTCGAAGAAGATATAGATAGAAACAATTTTCAACACGTAGAAAAACATTTACCACTCACCGTGAGACACGAGACCAAGGAAAAAAATCAAATAGCCAAGATCTTGGAAAATAGAAGACGAGACCACAGTTCAAAGGCACAAGTCCCACAAGAAGAGAGTATCAAACTTCAGCCAAAAATAAATAAATAAATAAAGCACTGCTTTGGAAACTTGAGGATTCCTTTGTGGCAAACCAACAAGGTTAAGCATGCTTCAATAAGCGCAAGATACAAAACTTGAATCCAACCGCGAATACCTTTACTACACCCTTCAATTTAACAAAGGACATAATTTTCTTTAATGGAAACATCACTTTACCAACTTCACGCAAACGATCCTTTAAGCTCAAATCACATGAATCACTTAAGAACCGATTGAACCTTCCAATACATCACTCTGCAACTAATTTCAGATACCACAATAATTCATGAACTCCCATAGGATTATGAATGCACAACTCAAACATTTCATTTAACTGACATTACGGAAGACGAACAAATTCCTTTACTTCTAAAAGAATCAACATTACCCTCATCATCTCATACTCAGTTTTACTAACCTCATCATTATATATTCTTAGCATGAATCATCATAGCCTACCAGCACATCATAAACCTTTCCAAAAGAACACAATAACTTATTTCAAAGTGGTTTTTTCCAACAAGATTGCAACAATCTTACTAACATCAAGAATAATACACTCTTAACAAGATCTCATTATCGTCTACCCTTCCATTATGAAGCCCTCCAAAATCTTATCAAATAGTTCCATGCTAATTTATCATCCCATCCTCAAATTGAAAGTATTTCAAAACCTTCCAACCTCACTACGACAACCGCTTTAAATTAGAGGAGATCTACTAAACAATTTTAATGATTCTACCGAAACTCTTCCATCAAAGACATAATATCATCTAACAATCCCACCATCATGTAAATATAGATCACATTTTAAACCCCATCCATTGCTCCCTTATTGATGCGCAACACCAAACTTCATTACACAATAGTTGCACTTAACAATTACATATGAACACTAAGAATCCACAAAGATAACTCCAAGATTAATATCCGCTAATACAGAATCCAGCACCTTCTAAATTTAACCATCCTAAATGGCTAGATTAATCCATTGAGACCTGTTGATCCAATTTATCCCCAAAAGTTTACTAATTTTGTCTCTCTTATTGATCAACCAGTTCATCAAATTTCCACGCCTCTTAGTAACTCTATTGATTCCATTAGGAATAGCCCTATTCATAAACACAGTTCATAAACAACTACGAAGACAACATCAACGTATTCGTTTCACTTCCAAGGATACTCATACCATATCAATTTATTTGATTAAAATCTCTAACTTAACCATAACAAAACACCACAAAGGATTTTAACATTCTCTTTCAAAAGGAGAGGAATTAAACTTCAACACGCGAAATAATCCAAATAAATGCAAAGATCCAAGGCTTTCCCATGTTAATGAATTTGCAACATAAAACTTTCATTAATAAAAACACCAAGCGAACAAATGAGGCATATTTCACAACAAGGCAAAACTCCACGAAGAGACCAACCTTGCAAATCAACAATGTTCCCAAGGAAAGATACTTCACCAATTAAATACCACAAACAAGTGATATAACTCTGACCATGCCTATGGCCACACCACGATCTCAATCTCTCGACATCAACTATCACCACACATATCAATCATATAGTCAAATCATAGGCACAAAAGATCATCTCATAGCATAAAACATCAATACAATGTATAGGAAGCGTAAATGCAATGCTTGACCCATCCCATCCATCAGGTGCACCAAAGTGTGTCAATTTAATAATTCAATTACCACGGACCTAATGCCTCGCCTGATACTCAACCGTAACACCCAGCCAAACAATGACCTGGAATGCTACCAAACTAATAACATAATAAGGAAACTAATATTCATCTTACAAAATTTCGCAGAACTTCGCTTGTTTATTGAGTAAATCAAAGGTTTCAACAAGCATAATCAAGCGATATGAATACCAATAAGCAATAAGTTCATTTATAAGCAAAACGGGTTATGATCACCATCGCACTCATAACCATTCTACTTAGATAAAGAACGGAATCAAAGCAAATAAGTTCTATTCTTTATTACACATTGAACCTGATAGACAATAATCAAATACCACTTAAATTATTCAGCAAATAATGTTTAATGTTCTTTCTTCCTTCCATGGTGAATAGACCGTGCATGTGCATCAAAACTAATCCTCTTTATTCCCATGCATGCCGATCTCATGTAGGTACCTAAAAACAAACAACAACCATAACAACAAACAACAACAAGAGTGAGTTCAAAGACTCAGCAAATATAAATAGTGGCAGCAAGGATAAAAGTGAACATCATTTCACAAATTCATCCATCAATCATATGAATAAACATGCTATGCAATATGATCAAAAATCTCTTTATCTCTTCTCTTGCGCATTTTACAGACGCGGAGTGTGCATCCGTCAATGCACACCCATGCCTGTACCCTCCGCAGTACAGGACCAATTGCCCATACTCCACAAGTATGGGGACCTTTAGCCCGTCATGACAACAACATGTCGGGACTCGGCGCTTGGTCATCTCGTGACCAAGACTTCAATAAATCAGCATGATGCACAAATGTGAATGTCTCAACAATTAAAACTTGCATTCACAACAACTATGCATCATAAATTCTCAGAACTCTTTCAATTGCAATCTACCATAAACAATATCAACATATCATTATCATGATCAAGATCACATATTCTCAAAGCATGGAACAACCATCTTCATAGCAACAATCATCAACAATGCACACTATAAAATTTAAACCATCATTATACTTGCCTTAACCACGAGAAAACGGGGATGAGCAGAAGGCGTGGCCCCGAATACGTCCTCCTCCTGAACAATAATTTTAATAATCGCTAAGGCAACAGTAACGAGTCTTTAGATTAAACAAAACAACCCCAAACTAACCCAACATGATTAACTTGACTCAAAACCCCAAATCCTTTCGCCACCGTGTCCCTTCTACAGACAGTCAACTTCAAAAATCCTTATCTAATGGTATAGGAGTTCGAATAAGGCGTTCTCAGATTCTCTGGAAACATAATTAAATTATCTAACTAAACCTAGTTGGTGAGTCTCCTGATTCGGCCAACTTCTACCCGCACCATCTAACTTTCTTAGAACATCAATTCTGTAACGAGTTCTCTGGACAGCGCACTAAAAGGGTCATAACTTTCACCCGAGAGTCGGAATCAGGATTTCTTGACCTTTCTGGAAAGCTAAGAAAATATCTGAAACTTTTATAATATGGAGATCTTCTGTTTCTCCTGATTTCTAATCGCCCAAACCCAACCACCGAAACCTGACAGGAATTTCCCGATCTACAGGACAGTCCGATTAGAAAATCATAACTTTCTACAGAGGTCGGAATGACGCGTTCTAGCACTTCATGGAAAGCTAAGGATGTCCTCTACTAATCTCTAGGAGAAGACCAGACCTTAATCCCCACGGATCTATATCAAAAGACCGTCTAACAGAGGCTGTCCTGAGCAGATCCGAAAACCGACATTGCTAATCAACTAATTAAGCAGCTAGCGGGGAGAATTAGGAGTAATTACCCTTAACCAATCGTTGAAGAACACGAAGAACTCTCCACGAAACTCCTCCTCCTTTCTTTTCCTTTTTCCTTTTCTCTTCCCTTCCTCCGGATCCAATCGCCTTGCTGCAACAGATCTTCTTCCTCCGCTCGATCGGCAGCAAATGGGGACCTTCTTCACCGGCAATGGAGGAGAGGGGAGGGGAGTAACTGCTGAGGCGTGCAAGGGAGGAGAGGGGAGGCGCAAGGAGGAGAGGAGGCGCAAGGGGAGATGGGAGGCGGCTAGGGGAGAGGGGACGGGCGGCTAGGGTTTGGAGGGTGGGCGCCTCTCCCTCTATGGCTGGTTTCTCCTGGGCCTTGGCCCAGCCCAGGTTGTCCGAAAAATTCAGAAAACCCCTCTGAAAACACTATTTTAATTCTTCCCTTTAAGATCTTTTTCCCGATTAATTGATCATTTGTCGAATCTCTTCCAGGATATTACACCTGCGCCTCCTGTTTCTTTCCCCTCTCTCTGTGCTTGACCAACAGAACACCCCCAAATGTCTTTCCGGTGTGCATGACATGTGGCCCAAGGCCACTCAAGGCAATTAGGCTCAGCTCTTGCTAGCTAGTTAAGAAAATCCTAAAATCAAAATGTAATGATACACACATATAAAATGGTTGTCCATGCAAAATAAGGTTACTAAAGAAGACAAGGAAAGGGTTGAGCTATGAAATTGAAATAAAGAATTTTGCAAGATGAGAATATCCTAGCTTTAACCTTTGATCGATTTGCATGCCATTTTCGTTAACCCATTTTAATTAGAAAATAAATCCAGGAAAAATTGGAAATAATCCAAGAAAGTTAATAATCTTGATTAGGATACAAAATAAGATCAACCAAGATTTAGTACCTAGTTGTTTATTTTATAAGTAATTACCATAGCTGGAATGTTTATTGAGGTATAAATACCAATTAAAGGCATCAATAAAATATGGTTTTGTTTAATGTCCAAGTAAGGATCCTAACTAAAAATATATCCAAGTTAAAGTAGGTGGAGTTTAAATAAATAAATTGAAGTGCAAGTTAAAAACATAAATAAAATATGATGTAGGGATAAATTAAGTTAAACCCTAGCATTAGGATTCATGCAAAATAAAGGTGCAGAGTGGGATTGTTATACGTCAAATCTAGATTTACTTTTAGGGTACCTCGATTGATATAAAATGTAGTCGTCTAAAATATGGTTGTCTCTCCTATGTCTTTATGTGTATATCAATTGATAGCAACATTTAATTAATAGGCGTCTCAAGAAGAAGTGTCTTATTAGAAAGATATATATATGTATATATGCTGCAATTGTAATAAAGTAACCTCTAGGTCATCGGGTGATTAAAAGTAAGCTACCTAATGTAGTTACGTAAATAGCGATTATCACTAGCGAGCCATTAACAAATAAATTTTAGTGTTAGATTTTGCTAAATAGCAAATCCTGAAATATAACTTTATAAATCAAGCCTTGCTAGATAAATAAATAAGGCTAAGCCTAATAGTAACTAAAGCATAGATAAAATAATAATGGTACCATTAGCTAAATCTTAATACTAGATTTGATAAAATAATAATGATAAGCATGAAATAATCAGATATGGCCCATACAACTGAATCCCAATTCAAGTCAAAAAGGCTTAGTAAAACTGAGGATACATAAAATGTGGAGCCATAAAATGCTATGAAACCGAACTCTAATATTTAATGGGTAAACTAAAATTATATACATTTCTATATATAACATATGCCCTGAAGATTAACGCGACAAAAACAAAGCTCAGCTAAAAACTTGTACACCGAATTATAGGTCTAACCTAGCTTATGGAACTTCCTTGATAAATATAAAAATAATAAAAAAGTTATTAAATAAAATAGAGTAAGCCATAGGATTCAATGGCCTGCTCAACCTAGTCCTCCCAAATCTAAAGCAAGATAATCTCATTAATATTTCGTGTCATAAACCCTCTTTCATTGAATGCCCTGCTACCAATCATCGCTAGTTCGGCCCGACAATACTCGCGTCCAATTAACCTCGTCTCCAATCACCTATTTAATCATAATAAAAATTAATCAAGTTCAATTGGGTTTATTTGGATTTATTTGGATCTCTTGAGTTATTTGTTTGTATTTGGATTCAGCCGCTATCGCATAGTTAGAAAATGGAGTCCCAAGAATCAATGGATCAAGTGAGATCAAGATCAAGGTGGAGATAAAGACCAGAAGCCCAAGACCATCAAATGAGATAGCTTTGAGTGAGCTCAAGATCATGTAAACCGCGCAAGGCGAGTCAATACTTTGATCATGTTGAACCTACATTTTTCGCAAATTTACTTTTGTTTAAATTATCAAATTGCATGCTATTATTTCATATGCAAATATATGTTTGTTTGAAGATTCTAGTTATACACCCATTAATCGACTTGCTAGTATTATACCTCCTTTGAAAATATTTGAATATCTGAGCCATGTCACCCTAGCAAAATTATAATGGTAATCTTTCAAAATAAGTCCATAATTGTACGCTATGCTTAGTAACGCTTAGATAATCGGGGCACCAACAATGCCCCAAAGCATCACTTTGAATCATGAGAAATTGGTTTGGGCAGTCATGGTGGTAATGACTGGTATATTTGGTTATGGATATTTTATGCTCCCAAAAACCTCGAGTTGCTTAATTATCGGGCGGATGGTTCGAGGGTGTGTGAGTGGTGCAGTGGAAGCACAAAGGGAATGTGGTAGAACCGCCAGATAACCCTAAGGACTGAATCTCGTGATGACCTCCCGGTGTACAACAAGACAACCACAAGCGGCAAAGTGTAGGCGGGGCTAACTAATTTGCATCGACTTAGTAAGAGTTGCGCGGTGTGACCATGGGCGGGTAGAGGATGGCCACATCCTCCGACATGGTGGCGCAAGAGGGGCTTCGGAAGGGTGGTCGCACCCGAAGGAAGTGGAAACCTTAGCGGACGTAACTCGCTAGGTAAAATGCATTGTAAAGGTCTTGTGATAGTCTACTCAACCGCATGGCTAAGGAATCATGTGGGACAACGAGTGGATTTATCTCTTGTGGGTAAAGTGTGCAAACTCTGCAGAGTCAAAACTATTCGAATAGCCATGTCCACGGTCAACGGCGGACATGGGAACTTAACTAGATATAGTTCTATTTCAAAAACTTTGTGGGTGGAATTGGTAAAGTGGAGGGCAGAGAAAGGCCCTGATTTGTGTTGCCCTGAGTGTCACCCCAGTGATAAGTTAAGCGGTTATGACGCTGAAGGATTAAGCATATGGTGCAGAGGCTATGTAACGGTGGATAGAATCTGGATCGCTATTATTATTGCATTCTTTCACACCTTATGTTTCAGTTCAAACTGCTAGGTCTTAGGAGATTTCTATGTATCATATTTCAAAAGCAATTTACGGCAAATAAAACAACCCGAGCCTTCCTTTGATAAGCCATGCATACTATTTAATTGCATCCTGTGTGTTGGCTCGCGAGCACGGTGGTTGTGCTCATATTCGCTTTCCCCACAAATCCAGAATCAGGAATCAGATCACTACGGTTCAGCAATACTTTTGGGTCATGATGGCGAAGAAGATGAAGATGTCGAGAGCTAGGTCGCGAACCTCCAGTTGGCTGCCTGTGGGCATGTCCTGAAGGTCCCACCTGTGTACTTCGTTTCCGCTGCTGCAATTTATTGATTTCGGCCTAATCGGCCCATGAGTAAGTCTACTATTATATTTACGCTTCCGCATGATATGTACTTTGATATTCAGAGCTGTAAAGCGTGAGTACTATCTACGATCCGAGGAATAGTGCGGTGGAATCACGAGGATGCCGATTGTATAATCTGGGTCCCTGATTTCCACCATGTTGGCCGTTGAGATCTAGCACATGACTAAAAAAATCTGGTTGACAACAATCATGAGATTTATAAACAAAAACATGTCAACTGTACTCAATTTGCTTAATTCCACAAAGAACAAGTACTCAAACAAATGTCTCATTCTTGAACATGTAGCACTCTAAATTGACTCAATACTAGCTTCTTGGTTCCACTTAGAATATTGACATGGTTTGCATCATCTTTGGATACCTTTAGCTAGACTAGAATCATGGTTGACTTGACATGCTAAGAAATTCGACAAAATTTCAGATTGTGACTTATTTGGCTTAGCTTGATTATACATGTTTTGTCATGATCTTGTTAGCATTCTTACTATGTTATGGCTTGATTTAATACTCCACGGTCATTTTGGATAATCTTCATGGCTCTAAATGCTTAGCTTGAATAAAATTCAGCCATTCCATCCATTCTCATGATTGATTCTCTTCCTTGCGCCTTGATGATTTTATTGCCAAAAGGGGAGAATAGCGAGAAAAAGCCATTTGGGAACTTTCGGAGCTTTGGAGAACAATTTGCTCTTTCTGTTGTTGATCTAATGTTCCTTCTATCGACATGGTCATAAGCTTCCTTGACCTTCTTTAGACCATGCTTGACTTTCTTTTCAAACTCAACTTTACGCTTTTTTGTGTTTGTCAATATACTCATCAAGGGAGATTGAGAGACCATGTGGTTATGACCCCATGTTTGTGATGAGTAATTGACGAGTTTTTGGAAAGATTGAGTTTGATTGTGCGTTTCGTGCCATGACGGCATTTGGCTCGATCGGGTTTGGTTAATCGGACTTGAGGTGTATTCTTCTTCCCGTTTGAGCTTTTATGCTTGAGTACGATTCATTGATGCTAATTGTGATTACACGTATCGGCGGTGCTATGTGATATGTTTCTTGTGCGTGATGGCTGCGGGACGTCGAGGCGGAGTCGTGGCGAGGCACGGATACCGGACTAGGCGCGGGCGGTGCCGAGGTCAAAGCGGTTGAGGTAGGCGAAGGCAGCGTGGACTCGAGGTGGTTGCGAGGCTTGAGCGGCAAGAAAGGAGGAAGCTTCGGAAGGTGCGGGAGGCGTTTTGGTGAATACGCAAAGCTGTACTAAAGGAGGCGGATTTGGTTAGAGTTAGCGGGTAAGCGCTAAAGCTTAATGGGCAAAGTGATTTGTGAACCCATTATGGAGGGCTATAAATAGATGATTGTTTCCTACATGGATGGTGTGCATGTGAGAGATGGCCTAGGGTTTGCCTTTAGCCAAATGGCTTTGGGAAGGTTGTTTTCTCTTTGAGCTTTAGTGGTTGAGAGTTGGTGTGTGGAGCAGCGGGTAGTAGTGGGTGTTCTTGTCTCCTACATGAGAGCCTCTGAACATCAAGCATGTAGTGAGAAGGGTGTGTTCTTGGTCTCCTACTCCTGTGATTTGAGATTGTGAGTGAGGGAATGAGTTGATTCTCCATGTAATCATTCATCTCTCTTGCTCTAAATCAATATGAGAAAGTTTGTGTTGGATTATTTTCGTTTTCCTGCTCTCTCTGTTGGTTCTCATTTTTTTTGGTTCACTGCCCATTTTCTTCCATTTGATGTTTGTGGTGAATCTTTGGGCAAGGAGTAGTAAAATGGATTCCTCTAGGATGGGACGATATTTCTAGACCATTTGGTCAGCTAGTTCCCTAGAGCAAAATCTCTGAATCAAATATTCCATTTGACTCATTTCCTCTGTTTGCTGAAAATTAGGGTTTTGAGTCAGGGGTAGATGAACTCTTGTGATTTCCCTTCATAAGATGGCACGAGATTTGAGTTTCCAAGTCCTTTTGTCATTGCTAAACTTCCTGCAAAAGCTCATGAGCAAAGGATACAAGATTAATGAGTAATTTGGATTTTGGTTCAGTTCTTGCAAAAGTTTCAGATTTTGGTCATAATCTGAATTTTTTGCTCTCTGGTTACAATCTTGGGTTTCCAAAAGTCCCAGGGCTATTGGAACTTATTCTTGAGCTTGTGGTCTGAGGAGAGTATCAAGGCTTCTCAAATTTTCTTGAACTTAGCAAATTTCTGAAAATTCAGCTTTTAGTTAATCTGCGCAGTGTTCTGGGACAGAGGAACCGGTTAGACCGGTTCACTGCCGTGATCCGACCGCTCTAACAAGCTGCAGTCGACCGGCCTTGTTTAACCTGGTCGACCGCGGCTATTAGCGATCGGACCGGCCGGGGTTTTGCTGCGGTTGTTTCTCCGATTCAATGATATCTCTTGTTGCCTCATTTTAGTATTTTTGCGAGTCTTCTCTCTTTGTGTATTTGAGTCTCCAGTGAGCCTAAACTGTTTCTTCATAGCATTTGTTGCTATAGGAGAAGAATATTTTTATTTTTGAGTACTTGGAGGAAATTTGAATAGCCAACATTCACCCCCCCCTCTGTTGCCGATTTCGATCCAGCAGAGAGTCCTTGTTTTCTTTGTAAATTTTCTTTCAGAGGAAGTATTCTTGCTGTGTTCAAAGTCTCATGACTGGAAGAACCGTAGATCATCAGTTATCTAGAAATCGGATGTCGCGGTTGTGAACCTTACACTTCCCCTATTGTCGGTTGAGTCCAGTTTACTCTCTATTGTCGGATGTGTCTGTGTTCTTTCGGTTGTCGATCTGTTTTCTCTCAGTTTCCAATGAGCAATTGATCTCCTTCTTCATAGCTCTCTAGCTATCGGAGAAGAAGATCGATCTCCTTCTTCATAGCTCTCTAGCTATCGGAGAAGATCTATGAGAATACTTGGGGTGGTTTTAAGGCACCATTCACCCCCCTCTGTTGCCATTTCGGTCCTTCAAGTGGTATCAGAGCCGGTTAGCTCTTCTTTGTAGATCTTAACTGGTCTGTTGAGCCATGGCGACAGATAAGTATTCCACCAAGGCCCCTATCTTCGATGGGATCGACTATCCCTTCTGGAAGAGTAGGATGGTGGGAGACCATGTGGAGGTATCCCCATGTTTGTAATGAGTAATTGACGGTTGGTTTAGAGAGTTTAAGTTTGTTTTGGGTATTTTAGGGTTGAGTACCTTTTACTTATGCTATTGTTGATATGTTGTTTCATGCGGTGCTGTGACGGTTTGCTTGTCTGTGTGACTGCAGGACTTCGGAGCTAGGTCATGGTGAGGCGAGGAGGCCCGGGACTAGGCACAGGAGGTGTTGAGGTCCAGACAGTCGGTGATGCCGAAGATGATCGAGGCTGGTGAGGTGGTTGCGAGTCGGGAAATGAGGAACCGAAGCTGGAGCTACTGGTGATGGACACGACGGACAACGATGAGCGAACCGGGACTAGGCTCAGGGAGGAGTCAGGGGTCCAGACGGTTGGAGGTCGGTTGCGGTCGTATGCATTTAAGCAGACCGGGACTAGACTCAGGGAGGAGTCGAGGTCCATACGGTCAAGGTACCGGACACGGGAAGCTTCCGGGAAGGCGCTTGAGGGGCAAATTGGAGATTTGACACAAGCCATGTGTTGGATGCTGGTTTTTCCTCCAAATTGAGTGCTTTGACTTTTTGCCTCAAGTGTGTGTGAGGCATGGAGTGTGGTTGGTATGCCACTTCTTGAATTCCCTTTTGGTGTGAGTATTGGCTGTTAAAAGGGATGGCAAGCAAGTGGAGGAGGCATCCAAGTAGAGAGAGTCCATTCCAGAGTGAACTCATCGTGTAGGAGTGAGCGATGGTAGAGCTCGTGTGAGTGTAAGCATGTAGTGATTTTTCCTCTCAAGCATGTAGCGAGTGGAAACCATGTGTAATCATTCCTCTGTATGAAGCATTCATGGTTATGAATCTATTTGAGAACACTTGTCATGGAGATGGACTGAGTTTTTGCTTCTCTGCAGTTTTACGCTTTAGTTTGATTTCTTCCAGTTCTTCTGTCTTTGAGCTTGAACTTAATTGAGAAGCTTCAAGATGAGTTGCTATGAATTGGGAGAAACCTCAAAGCCCTTTGGCTAGCTATTCCTGAGAGCAATCATCTTTTTCATGTTGATTTTCCTACAAGAACCGACATGGAGCATTTTCTCTGTTATTCACTTTGTAGCTAGGGTTTATACCGAGCACTTTTGAAATTTGAGGTTTCCCCTCAAAAGGATGTGACTAGGTGTGGTAGTCCAAGTCCTCTTGTCATTGCTAAAGTGATTTCAAAGTTTCATGAGCAAGAGATGTGGGAATAAGAAGTAATTTGAAATTAATTCCATTCTCTGTCAATTTTCAGTATTGTGCTCAAAAGTTTAATTTCTTGATCTTTTGACCATATCTCTTGGTCTCGAAGGCCTTCCTGCTATTTAGGTTTAAGCCTTCTTCTTTTGGCCTGAAAAGAATTGCAGGAATCCATCAATTTCTCTTTTCTCTAAAGATCTGCAAATTTCAGCCCTGATTTCAGTCGAGCAAACTGAATTTTAGGGTTTAGGCTGGCCTGACCGGTTTGCGCATTGCGGTCAGACCAGCCAACTCAAGGCGGTTCAACCGGTGTTACCTGGGCGGTCTGACCGGCCCCTGACCGGCGGTCAGACCGGTGTGGCCTGGGCGGTCTGACCAGCAGCCAGGCAGCGGTCTGACCGGTCCAACACCACCGGTCTGACCGACCCTCCCCTGCAGGCTATGGCTTTCTCAGTTTTTCTCTGCTGTTGACTTTCTTGCTGTGTTTTCTCTTTCAGTTTGCTGAGTTTTCTCTGGTTGTCAGTGAAGTTAAGCATGCTTTCTTCATAGCTTTGTAGCTATCGGAGAAGAGTGTCTTCTAGTGGATACTTTTGGGGAAAATTTTAAAGAGGCACCATTCACCCCCTCTATTGCTATTTCCGATCCTACGGATGGAGTCTTACATATAGGCTCAAGGCTATGCTATCCGGAGAAAGGTTAAGACTCACTATGTTGTTCCCGCCGATAAGAACATCACAATGGTGAACATGCCCGATGTTGAGGCAAATGTATGGCAAGGAACATCATAATCCAAGGTCTTAGTAGAAGCGAATTCAATCGCATTTTCCATCTTTAAATCGACCTATGACATTTGGGTGACCCTTGATGCATACCATGAAGGAACTATCCAAATCAAGATCGTCGACAGGACCAATACAAGCGAGATTACAACAAGTTTGAAATGCTTGCTGGTGAGTCCTTAGATGAGTGTTTTGTGAGGTTTCACAAAATCTTGAGCAACCTCCGAGCAGACGGTCTCACATACCCCGACTGGACAACGCTCTTTAGATGTTATCTGCTTTAGACTTGTGAGTTTGGGAGATGAAGGTGACCACCATCAAGGACACGATTGATCTTTCAACTTTGACTCTTGATGTGTTGTATTCATGCCTCAAGACTTACGAGATTGACATTGTCTCTCACGAGTCGAAATCACAATCGATGGCTTTGGTCACCGATCCTCGTCCTAATTCAGAACATCTTCGACGATGCTAGTTTTCCTTAGCTGTTCTCTATGAGATTAGTGATGATCGATAGAGCAGCTTCAGAGAACCAACTAGCCCTCTTAGCTAGAAAATTTTCACATGCCTATAAGAGGCTTAGGGAGAGAAAAGAGGAGGACCGTAATCTGCTTTGAGTGTGGTGGCCCCAATCACATTCGAGCAAATTGCCTCAAGCTGGAGAAGGACAAGAATGACTACATTCGCAAGAACCGCAACAAGAAGCCCTCAGCTCATGCCCAAGGCAAAGAAAAGAAGTACCGTAACCTTGGCAAAGCCAAGAAGCTCTTCCATCGCGTCCTCACCGCCTTCAACAACATCAACTTTAGTGACATGGAAGGATGGAGCGATGATGATGGCGAGGACAATCAAGACAAGGATGCCAAGGACAGCGACGACTTTATCGGCATGTGCTTCATGGCCCATGAGAGCGACATCAGCGACAGCGAACTCTACAAATGACTCCGATGAGGTAGGTCCTTCCTACGACCAGCTCAATGATGCTTTTCTCAAGCTAAAAATTTTATGCTAGATCTAGAGCTACGTGTAATGAGTTGGAGAAGGAAGTAGAGAGCTTGTCACAGGAGCTTACTTCACTTAGTCTACTCCTCCCGTGATGATTGTGATGTTTGTACTTCTTTGCTTGAGATATGGAGAAGCTAAGGTATGGAGAAGCTAAGGACCTCTTATGATAGTACGATTTTTGAGCTTGACTTGCTTAAGATGGAGAATGTTAGTCTGTTAGCTGAACTAGAGATGACTAGGGTAGCTTCTCTTTCATCTACTATTGTTGAGACTACATCTTACACCTCATGTGAGGATAAGGACAATGTTTTTAGAGGTCTTTATACCATGCTTCTTGATCTGCCTGAATCATGTGAAAGCTACAATAGCTTGAAAATGAACTTAAAGAAAGTAGATTATAAAATTGCTGAATTACATGCTTCCTTGCTTGAGCCTATTGTTTCTTGTACCAACTATCCTAAATTAACTACTGAACTTGAATCAGTTTCAAAACAATTTCAAGAAAATGGTTGACCATAACAAGAAAATGGCTCAACATGCTTCTAAGGACCCTGTTAGCTCACCATGCTATAACTGTGAAAAACTAAAATCTAAATTGGTTGCATTGGATGACAAGTGTGTGAAGCTGACTAAGGACCTACTAGAGAAGTCACAATCTGATTGTGCTATGTGTGCTGTGGTGGGGGAGAAGTCTAAGGAAATGGTAGAGATGCTTAGCCACGAGGACCAAATGGCTAGAAATAGGACTGCCCCCATGCGTCATGCGAAGCCCTCAAAATTGAGGCGGCTGTGCCCAAAGAGAGACATGCACATGCCATTTGTTCTTCTGCTGTTGGTTCTTCTTCCTCTTCTTCTGTTGTCTCTTCTTCCCCTGCTCTTCTTGCACCTCTCTCTTTCAGTCAGTATCTTATGAACACTCTTGAGAGATTTGTTGGAGGCAAGAAGAAGTTAAATCTTATTCTAGACAAATTCAAGATCTGCAAGTTCAATCAAGGTCTAGGATATGATTTCTTAGAGGATGTTAGGAAACATCCACCTGCTGTTCTCAGACCTGTAGCAGGAGGTGTGATCGAGGTTAAGCCCAGAACCAAGAAAGTTGAGTTCAAATCTATGGGCTTTGTCCAAGGGATTTCTGACAGTAAAGTGGTATCACCTCTTGCTTCGACCTCTCAGAAGGTGAAGTATCATTGTACCTTCTGTCAGAAGGATGGACATTATGTTGAGAGGTGTTTCAAGCATGCCAAGATCGCGTGAAGAGATCGTGCACTTAGGAGTATTCAGAGTCAGCCCCAGACTTGGAGTGCACCAAAGTTCGACACGAGATCTAGAGATTCTTCTGAGGTGTTTAGGCAGTGTCGAGGACTTGATTTTTCTGGTTCTCCTGATTTTCGTCCTTGAGTTGCTTCTGGTCAGGTTATCTGCCGTCCTGAGGGTAGATTTCATTTCCCCCATCGAGATAGCTATCCGTGGCATGATCAGCCGATTGTTGTCGGTCGACTCGCTCTTCTATAGCGATTGGACCCAACAACGCCTTCAGGTCTGCTCGTAGACCTTCTAGCTTTCTGAGTGACGGAGAGCATAGGGTAGTTAGAGGTCAGTTGTCTGTGACTACTTCTTCTGCTCGTCGTGTGACTCAATACTGGGTTCTAAAGTCTTTTCTGATTTATCCCAGTACTGAGCCATAGCTGCTCTTTTGTTGACTCAGTTATTTGGGCGGGGAAGGAGAGATTTGGCTTGTTGACTCGGCTGTTCTCGACACATGACCGGAGACTCCCATTGGTCTCTTCCCTTGCCCGAGCTCTAGGTGATGAGATGATCACCTTCAGAAATGCCTCGTCTGGACGAGTCATCGCTAAAGGTACTGTGCGCATCAATGACTCTTTCATTCTTAAAGATGTTGCCTTAGTGAGTAAGCTGCAATACAATTTGCTCTCTGTTTCTCACCACCGATGATAATTTCGAGGTAAGTTTTAAGAAAAATGCTTGCAAAATTCTTGATTCTTCGAGAAGTCTTGTTTATGGATCTCTAGATATGGGAGAATCTTTCATGCTGATTTTGTTGAGTCTTCCGTGATTCTCTCAAGTGTTTAGTTGCTTCAGAGTCCTGTGATCTTTCCTTCTGGCATAGGAGACTTGATCACATTGGCTTTGATCATTTGACTCGAGTTAGCAATCATAATCTCATTCGTGGTCTGCCAAAACTCAAGATGGTCAAAGACTTAGTTTGTGCTCCTTGTCGGCATGGCAAGATGGTTGCTACATCTCATCCTCCAGTCACTGTGACTATGACCGATGCACCAGGACAGCTTCTTCACATGGACATAGTTGGTCCAGCTAGAGTGTAGTCGGCAGGAGGGAAGTGGTATGTTCTTGTCGTGATCGATGACTTCTCAAGGTTTTCTTGGGTGTTTTTCTTAGCCTCGAAGGATGAGACGTTCAATCATTTTCGGGGTCTATTTAGTAGGTTTTCTGTTGAGCTCCCGGGTGCCTTACGAGCGATTCGCAGTGACAATGGCACGGAGTTCAAGAATTTTTACTTTGAGAAGTTCTACGATGTGACAAGTGTAGAACATCAGTTCTCTTCTCCGCACGTCCCCCAGCAAAATGGCGTTGTGGAGAGGAAGAACCGTACCTTGGTCGAGATGGCCAGGACGATGCTTGATGAGTACTCTACACCGAGGAAGTTTTGGGCTAAGGCTATAGCCACCGCATACCATGTTTCGAACAGAGTTTTTCTGAGAGCACACTTGCATCGCACTTCTTATGAGTTGAGATATGGGCGAAAGCCCAGTGTTTCTCATTTTCACGTGTTTGGTTGCAAGTGTTTTATCTTGAAGTCTGGGAACCTAGATAAGTTCGAGTCACGATCATGTGATGGTATCTTTCTGGGTTACTCGACTTCTTTGCAGGCGTATAGGGTCTGGAACTGCGAGTCTAATAACATGGTAGAGACTTGTGAGGTGAGTTTTGACGAGGCCTGTCCTGGCACTAGGCTTGACATCTCAGGTTCTGTAGAGCAGTCCGAGACCATCTTTGTTGATGATGAGGAGGATGGAGATGAAGGTTGCTTACCGATCCAGTTTCTCCTTCCCTTGAGGTGCCTGCTTCTACCACCGCACCTCGAGGAGATCAGCCCATTCCTTTCGCATCTTCTGGAGCTAGTGGCTCTGTTCCTACCTCATCAGCTCATAAGGTAGAGGCCACTTCTTCTTCTCATCCAGGACCTCCCCGTCATATCCAAAAACATCATCCTTTAGAGAAGATAATAGGAGATCTCTTTGAGCGCCACACGCTCAAAATCGCTTGTCTCATACTGTCTCCATTCAGCCTTCATCGCCTCTTTTGAACCCAAGGATATTTGTCATGCTCTTTCTAACGAGTCTTGGGTCAATGCCATGCATGAGGAGTTAGAGAACTTTGAGAGGAACAAGGTCTGGTCGCTAATTGAGCCCCCTAGAGGTCATAATGTCATAGGTACCAAGTGAGTTTTCAAAAACAAGTAGAGTGAGGATGGGGTAGTCATTTGAAACAAGGCTAGATTGGTAGCTCAGGTTTTCTCACAGGTTGAGGGTTTAGATTTGAGGAGACCTTTGCCCCTGTAGCTAGGCTAGAGGCCATTAGGATCTTGCTTGCTTTCGCAGCATCTAAGGGCTTCAAGCTGTACCAATGGATGTCAAGAGTGCCTTCCTCAATGGGTATATTGAGGAAAAGGTCTATGTTATGCAGCCTCCAGGTTTCGAGAACCCCAAATATCCAAACCATGTCTACAAGCTTTCCAAAGCCCTGTATGAACTTAAGCAAGCCCCTAGAGCTTGGTATGAGAGGCTTAAGTCCTTGTTGAGTTATAGGTTTCAGATGGGTAAAGTAGACAAGACCTTGTTCATTCACAGACATGTCGATGACCTTCTACTCATCCAGATTTATGTGGATGAAATTATCTTTGGTGGCTCTTCTCATGCTCTTGTTTCCCGGTTCTCTGATGTCATGAGCATAGAGTTTGAGATGAGCATGATGGGTGAGTTGAGCTTCTTTCTTAGTTTCCAGATTAAGCAGACTCGGGAGGGTACTTTCTTGCATCAGGGCAAGTACACTTAAGACCTCCTGAGACTCTTAGACATGATTGATGGCAAGCGGTGTCAACTCGTGGCATCATCACTTCACTCGATCCAGATGAGGATGGCGAGCCGATTGACCAAAAGGAGTACCGCATGACATGATTGGTGTAACATCCTGAAAATTTTAAATTGGGAAATATGATTTTCTAGAATAGTTTTTGCAATATATTCTATTTGGATTTGGATTTTTATGGCATTTTTCTGGAATTTTGTGAGGTTCCAAAATTTAAGAAGCTCAAAAGAAACAAATATTAGTAATACCCTAAAAGAAGATGTGCAAATAATAGAAAGGTAAAATTTCAAATATGAATCTAAAAAGATGATCCAAAGATAAGGAGGAGACATCTGAGTTAAAAATATAAAACTTCATTTTGTAAATAATGGTATATAGCAATAAAAGTAAATGAATAAAATGCAAACACATATGTATATATATATATATATACACATATATATGCATATACAAATTGTGCAAGGAAGAGATTAGCAATATAGGAAGTAATAATAAAAATATATATATGTGCAAAATTAAGTAGGCCATCAAATAACAATATGTGAAATTAAATATATATACACATATAACCTAAAATGATAATAATAATAATAAACACTCTCGTTTAATAGTGGGAAATTTAAAGCGTGAATTCTAATGCCGTCCAAAAATCAGTAAAATGATAATGCAAATTAAAAAGTTCAAAACCAAAAATCCGAAGTTCAGAAAATAATTAAGCCTATCTCTGTGTTCCTTCATTTTCCCCCTACCCTCTATTACATGTGGACCCCATTCCTTATTCATCTCCTTTTCTTTCCCTCTCACTTCCCCTCACTGCCAGCGGGCCCGTCGCCTTCTCTCTGCCGATTCCCCTCTGTCCTCTTCCCCGTTCGCACCCAGGCCCCCCCTCCTCCTTGCTGCTTCGGCAAAAGACAGCCGACAAGGCCGCCGTGAGCAAGTACGCAAGGATCCCCCGAATCCCGGCTGCTCCTAGCTGCACCGCGCCTTGCTCCCACGTCGCGCCCTGTAGCCACGCCGTGCCCATGCCCTGCTGCGCCTCTACTCCCCCCACGTCACGCCGCCTGCCCGGCCGCCCACCACCTTCTGTCGCCCATCTCTCCGGCTATAAAACCCCGTTCGAGGCCCTAGCCGAACCGCCCTGCTCCCCTGACTCTCCTCCTTGAAGGAATCGTGTTCTGTGGTTTTAACGCCGCCGGCGTGCCCTCCTGCTCCAACTCCGGCCGGCGTGTAATCGACCGCGGAGCCACCCGTGCCAATTCCTCGAGCCGAAGCCTCTCGAGCGCCGCCAAGCTTCTCCCATCTTCGGCTGGGCCCTTCCCCCACCCCTCCGTCGTCGGCACCGAGTCTCCCCCGATCTGCCGCCGTTTCACGTCGCCGGCGCTCGCCATTTCTCGGTGAGCCAACGGTGCAGGTAGGTTCTCTCGACCCTTCTTGTGCCCAAGCCGTCTTCCGCTTCGTCCCCTTTCCCTCCGGCGCCGTCGCTTCGTAGCCACCTAACCGCCGGCCGCCCCGCACCGTTGCCCGCCCGCCTCACCGCCGTTCCGGGCCGCGCCACCTCCCCACTGGCTTCCTTGATCCCTCGCGACCCCATTTTTACACTCGCCCCAGCCTATCCGGTCACCCCTCGCCGGCGCCACCACAGCCCAATTGTGCCACCTGTATCCTCTGTTTTGCCCCGCCCCAAGCATCCACTTTTCTATTTTGTTTCCCTCTCCTAGTCAGGAAGTACCTGCTGCCCGGTTGGTCACCAGTGTGTGCTTAATAGCCCCACAGCAGAGGCCTTGAGTTCGAATCCTCAGGCCACACCCTCTTCCATTTTTTTATTCCATTTTCTTTAACCCATTCTAATTAGTAAAAATCAAGGAAAAATTTGTACATAATCCATGTAAGCTAATAAATTTAATTGGGTCATAAAACTAGAATGTTTAATACTTGAATGTAGGTTGGTTGTTATATAAGAATAATTAATGTTATGTGAATGACTAACTCAAAGACTAGATAATAAATAAAGGTAATAATAAAGAAAAATTTTCTTTGATTATGTATTCAAGTTTAGTAAAGACCTTGATTGAAAAGAAATTCCAAGTAAAGTTAAAGGTTTGAATATTATGAAATCAAGGCTCTAAAATAAGGACTACCCTTGATTAATGATTATGATCAAAATTTATGCTTAATATTTACCATGCCCCATTAAATATATTTGTATGGTAGGTTTTGCCAATTAGCAAATATTGAAATATAACCTTGTAACATGAGCCTTTGCTAGGTAAATGAATTTTAATTAAAGCTAAGCCAAATAACAACTAAAATGAAGAGACCTTCTAAGAATATATATATATATATATATATATATATATATATATATATATATATATATATATATATATATATATATATATATATATATATATATATATATATATATATGCTATCGTTAATATACCACCAGTCATGAAATCTTAAATGGTAGCTTTAGTTAATAATGATGACAAAATGTACTCATGTATAGCAGGCTCGACTTGTAAAAGGATAAAACATTAGTATTAGTAGTTTTCTAAGAGCACTCAAATTAAGAGGTCCTAATAATATACAGATGATAAAATATAGCACCCTAGGTCATCAAATACCAAAATAATCCCATAAACATATAAATACTCCAAAGTAAACATGTAACCATTAACTTGAGTAATTGGGATCACACAAAATGATACTTGCCAAGTTTTACTCAGATAGCTAAGTTTAAACTAAAACTAGAAATAATATTAAGCATAATAGTAACTAAAGCATAGATAAAATAATAATACCATTAACTAAAACTTAAAAATTGGATCTAATAAATAACAACAATGAGCATGAAATAACATGTTAAGGCACATACAACTGAATCCTAATTCAAGTAGAAATAGGCTTAATGAAAACTGAGGCTACATAAAGTGTCATACCATAAAATGCTATACACCTAGACTCTAAAATTAATTCGGTAATCTAAAATGCCCGGAATAATAGCACTTGACAAAATAATACCCAGCTAAACATGTACATTAAATCATAGGTCTAGCCTAACTCATAGAACTTCCTTGATAAATATAAAAATAATAAAAGAAACTGTTAATAAAAGATCGAGCCATCGTTTTCTACCACCGGCCTTGCCTCAAATCACCCAGAAATCACCCATTAACTCATAATAATACAAAAGTTGAGTTTATTCGGATTTATTTGGATCTTTTGAGTTATTTTCTTTTATTTGGATTCAGTCGTTTACCGCGTAATTAGAAATTGGAGCCTGAAGATTTTGCGGATCAAGCGGGAACGAGATCAATGAAGACCAAAAATTAAAGATCATCGCATGAGGCAACTTTGTGTGAGCGCAAGACCGTGGTAAACTGCGCCAGGCAAGTCAACACTTTGATCATATTGAACCTACATTTTATGCAAATTACTTTTATTTAAATTATCAAATTGCATGCTGTTATTTTATGTGCAAAGATATGTTTGATTTAAGAATTTTAGCTACATGCCCATTGTTCAACTTGATTAGTATTACACCCCTCCTTGGAATATTGCAAATGTGAGCCTTGTCACCCTAGAGGAAAAATTATAACGGTAACCTTTCGAAAATAAGTCCATAACTATACGCCATGCTTAGTACTGCTTAGATAATCGGGGGCACCAAAATTGCCCCAAGCATCACTTTTAATCCTGAGAAATTGATTTGGACAGTCATGGTGGGAATGACTTGTATATTTGACATGGTTAGTTTATGCTCCCAAAAATCCCAACTTGCTAAAATATCTGAGCGGATGGTTTGGGGGCTGGTATGTGGTGCAGTGGAAGCACAAATATGGAATGTGGTAAAACCGCTCAGGTAATCCTAAGGACTGAATCTTGTCATGACCACCTGTGTAAAACAGTACAACCACAAGTCTGCAAAGTGCAACTTGGCTAAGTAAATTTATCGAAACCCCTAGACTCATCTCACCGGTAGTGGATAGGAGTGGTTATGCAAGGGCAATGGAAGGCCTAAAGGGACACCAAGTGGAGGGTGAAGTTACCTAGTCGTACTAGCGCTGAGGGGAGTGGAGCCCGAATAACGCTAGTAACCGTGGGGACATCCCATGCAGCGTATGGGACCCACCGCAAGTGGGAACGGCCCATCGGGTGAGATGACAAAAGGGGCTAGATACTTTGAAAAGTCACTGTGATTGTCTGCTCGACCACATGACTAAGGAATTGTGTAGGGCAACGAGTTGATTGTCTCTTGTGGTGAAAGTGTACAAACTCTGCAGAGTCAAAACTATTCGAATAGCCGTGCCCACGGTCAAGGGCGGACATGGGAACTTAACCAGATATAGTTCTATTTCGAAAACTTAGTGGGTGGTATTGGAAAAGTGAAGGGCTGCAGATGGTCCTGGTTTGAATTATCCTGGGTGTCGCCCCAGTGATAAGCTAAGCGTTGATAATGCTGAAAAATAAGCATATGGTGCAGATGCCATATATGGTGAACGAAAAATCTGTATCACTATTAATGATATTGCATTCTTTTCACACATTATGATTTACAGAAAACCACATTATAGACGGTTCAGAAACGTCATCACAGACGGTTTTCCGAACTGTCTGAATTTATGGGTCAGTGATAATCGAAGGTTATCACAGACGGTTTTTGAACCATCTGTGATTATCAGATATCACAGACGGTTTTTAGTGAAAAACCGTCTATGATATTCCTTTCTCCTAAATCTAAATCTATTTCTGTTTATTGGCTAGCCTCAGGAAATGCTAGCCATGCCCTCTGAAACAAGCAGATAATCACAGACATAAAACATACAATTCACACATCTCATTTCATTTCAGATACATTTCACATCTCAATTCATTTCACAGACATAAAACATCCAATTGACAACGCACTTCATTTCACAAACATAAAGCATCCATTTCGCAAATCAATTAATTGAATTGAAATAAAATATCCATTAACAAATACACAAGTATAGCTTGTGCCGCCTCACAAGTTCGTTGATTATGTATCTATGGTGAGTAGTGGAACCGGCCTTCTGGCTTTATGACTTGAGTCAGCAAAAAGTACGCCAACTCTGCTCGAATCCGTCCAACATCAGGCTGTTTCAATGGAGTTGACGGGATGTACGCAGCCTGTCGATAGGAATATCAATGTGCGTATATATGTAACGTGATAAGTATGAAGTAATTGTTGGAAGATTGACAAATCTTGGAATTGGTGATCCTCGAGGAATCGAGGAGTAGTTCCATATGTTGGCAAACGTAGTATCCACATGTGTTACCCGGCGGCTGCTGGTGGCACTGCAAAAAATGGAATGTGTTAGTTCAAGAGGCATTACTACCAACTGTTGCATAGGATTAATTAATGTGAAATAGCAAATACCTTGAAATCTCGAGCATGTGTCAGCAGGCCTTTGGCCCCGCGCTTCGAGACACCTCCCATTTCAATCTACATCGCGAACGCCCTACGTGATTCGAAAAAGTTAACCTTAGTCATTCAGAAGGAAAGAAAGAGTATAACTTGGAGAATATGTACTTACCTATCGATTACTTAGCTGACAACTGTGAAGTCCATTTTATTCCTACTTAGGGAATCAAGGTAATATAACTTATTCCATTTTTGTACAATTACTATTAAAATCCAATGAAAGTTCTGATGGAAGGGCATAAGTACATATTCCTTAAGCAACCCATCAGTCCTGCTGCAATGTACCTCTCGATGAGGGATGTATCCTGGTCGATGGTATCCTTGGCGACCAAGTGTGGGTCCAAAAAACCAGCCGATGAGTTGGATAATCTAACTTTAGTCAGCATGTGTCTATATATATACACACGAAAGCAACAAATTAGATATGACATTTATCGGTATGACATGAACGGAGACTGTGATTGTACACACTTACAGCGTCCAGCATCGAATGATTGAGACGTCGAGAGCGTTGAGCATGAACAGATCGAATAAATCCTCAAAGGCGACCACAAACATACACTCTTGAAGACTGTGGTGTAAATCATCCGACGTGAATTTGACAGTGATACTTGAGGTCCGTTATCCTCTAGCTTATTGGATGCTGCATATACCACGTGTGCAATTGTATGCAACTATATGCTAGGGGTTGGAGGGCTTTTGCTCGAGCAACGGCTCGCCAAGCACGCAATTTGCGGGCCAAAGGTAAGTACGGTATATCATTGGTCTTCTTTGCTTTGCCCTTGCTGGCCTTGCTGCTCGGCTATAGGTCGACTTCACGGCAATCGACTTTGAAGGTAGCGGTGCAAGTTGCTCTGGCGAGAATAGCACTGTGGAGATAGCACCGGTGCGATTACGATGGTGGAACCGACTAGTCTTGTAATGGAGATGGCACCATGCATGTTGCTCAGTCCCGCCACGGTGAAGAAGCCTCCAGGAGATGTCGCTTTGGGCCACTCGATTAATGTTCCAATGGCCTGTCCTAGAGTCACGATCTCGTCATTGGGGGGCTTCGGTAGCGAGACCACCTCAAAATTGACATGCACACCATCCACATTAACTTTTGTGAAGCCTGGCACTAAAGGTCGACCGTGCACCATGGCCCCAATACCAGACAAATATGCCTGGCCCCAAGCAGCGTACAAGGGAATGGAGCCATATCTCACTTGGAGCCTGCACTTCGTAGGCTCCTACATAACGATACAAAATTAGCTACTCGAATAGGCCTATCAATGAAGCAAGCATTCGAGAGATAATAATTATTAGCAGGATGTTGTCCACAGGAAATTTGGCCTGGGTTTGCGTCGGATTGGACGCGCAGCTACTCGGACGGTTGTGCGGGCTAGCTAGCACAGGAGCGGCAGTAGTGGCCTGCTGACTTTCTGTTTGTTTCCGCACCTCATCTCTGATTACATCAACCAGCTCACCTATTAGCTCCTCTCTAAGAGATGCCTTGATCTCTTCTCGTAGCTGTGTGTCACGCTCGGCTTTGTTTCTCTTCCTACGCCGATACATTCCAGAGTCATCTTGGAAACCATGTTTCCAAGGAACGTAAAGCCCAAGGCCTCTCGTACGACCCGGGTGCTCCTTGTTTCCCAGGGCCACGGAGAGCATATCATTCTCCTTGTTCCTGGAATGCTCCGGGTAGATTCAAAACTCAGCTCTTCTGCAAGAGCACGACATGTCATTTCAATTCGTATGAAGTTGTGGAGTAATTACAAGCTACGAGTTCGATCGATATCTTACCGGTATTTGGGACACTTGCTGGTCCGCAGGGTTTCAAAGGAGACGCCCCGATGTCGTTGTAGATGACCTTGCTCTAATCCAATTTCGAGCGCTCATCCGGGATATTGGAAAATGGCGGGCGATGTCTGTGCAGCTGCCAGTTCATCCTCCTTCCTCCACTGCGGGATTTTACCCGCATACCCAGCTGTGCCAAGTCTGTGGGGGTGTGTGTTTTTTGCCTGGAGGGCCTTGTGCGCCACACTTGTACTTTTGAAATCTTCGGTCATTTTCTTCGCCTTGAACTCTTCCCATTGTGGTTGCAGGAATGGGTATATATGAAAAGGCATTTCGTCCGTCTCCACGTATTTCTTGACAAGCGTGCTCTTGAAGTTCTTCCATGCTTTGCACGCCGCTAGGTAGGTTTGTCGTTGCACAGCGTATTGGTGTTCTTCTGGGATCTCGAACGATGCCAAAATTTCGGTCCACAGCTCACGTTTCCGAGTGTCAGGCACGTTCTTCCACGAATTGTATGTGATCTCAATTCGTTCTCGTGCAACTATTCTGACCATGCTTCGGAATGCGTTTACTGCTTTGTGAGGAAGGAGAGGGACCCCAGATGCATCCACCGCTGTGATGGTCAATCGGCCCTCAGGCTTCTTCGATAGCCCTCTTCCTTGGCGTCTTGATGTTGGAGCGGACGACTCCGGCGATGGTGTTGAAGAATGCGCGGATGACATGTTGCTCAATTTGTGGGTCTATTAGGTAAGATAAGAAAGTGCCATACCATAAGATAAGAAAGTGCAATATCTATCTATTTCGCTCAATATAGGCGATATATACATATATAATGGTAGCAATATGAAGCAACAAGCAACAAGCATCAATAATAGAATCAATAACAGTCTAAACATGAATATGTATGACAATGTAAAAGGCATGTATCAATGAAGACTAGCAACAAGCTCAAGTTTTAATTGATTAATTTGTGCTCTCAAATTGTAGGGTTGCACAAGATTAATCTTGGCCGTCCAGCTACTAAATCATATACTCTTCCTTGATTGGTTATGCCAAATAATGAATTCAGTCTTTTGAGCTCTAGATACAAACTCTACAATCTCAAGATCAAGATATATTCAGCATGCATATATTGACAGCAGTATTCATACAGATCAAGACCATACAAGTTAACTTTGCCCAATAATTCAGTCTTTTAACTTGTCAAGATTAAATCCTAACAATCAATTTAATAACATGCTATAACCTGAAAACTGCATGAACCGACAGGAACAAGAACAATATATCAATGTCTAGAGATTGTCTCCTGGGGTTTAAAGTTAATTATGACAAAAGAGTTGGCAGCTATTAGAGCTCAAAGACCGAATGAACCAATCTCAGATATGAATTTATCATCATCGAGCAGCTGTAAATCCCACGGCAATGTATGTCTCCCGGTGGATGATAATATATGGAAGATTAACAAACTTGCACGACGACGGGCTCGGGAGGCGGCCGCGACGACGGCCGGGAGGTGGCCAGCGAGGGCTCGGGAGGCCACCGCGACGACGGGCTCGGGAGGTGGCGGCGAGGGCTCGGGCAGGCGCGCCGCGACGGCGAGCTCGGGAGGTGGTGGCGAGGGCTCGGGAGGCCGCCGCAACGGGATCAAGGAGGTGGCCGGCGAGGGCTCGGGAGGAGGCGCAATGGCGGCCTCGGGAGGTGGCCAGCACAGGCTCGGTGAGGTGGCCGGCACGGGCTCGGGGAGGCGGCCGCGACGACGGGCTCGGGGAGGTGACTGGCGAGGGCTCGAGGAGGCGGCGGCGACGACGGGCTCGCGGGATCTAGATTGAATAACTGCAGCGCACACGGAAAACCCTAGCCAGAGGGTATATATAGGGAGGTTTTCACAGACGGTTCTAAACTTAGAACCGTCTGTGATATGATATCACAGACGGTTCTAAGTTCAGAACCGTCTGTGATAAGTCTTTACCGACTGTAGTTATTAAGACAACACCAATAGCCACAGCTGCATTCATGATCAACCACCAAACAGCTGCATTCATATACAACACCAACCAGCTGCATTCACACAGTGTATTTCTTGATACATTTTGTCATTCTCAAAATTGACTACATGTAACATCCCAAATTTTTTTGCCTTTTATTGATTTTCTGAGTTTATTTGGATTTATCTGGATTTTATTTAAAAATCTAAAGCAAGAAAATGTATTTAAAATATTTTATTAAAGCAAAAAAAGAGTTTATTTTTTTTCTTTTTCTTTTCTTTTCTTTTCTTAACCCTCCCTAAGTTTTGATTAACTCTTGAGAATTTACTTCTGGAAATTAAAAAAAAAGAAATTTAGAAGTTTCCTTCTTCCCTTCTTCCCCAACCGGCCGGCCTCCATTAACACCCCATCCGAGCTTTAAAAGCTTCGGTTACTCCTTCCCTCGGCCGGCAACCGAAGCCATTATTGGCCCTTAAGCTCGCGCGCTAGTAACCGCCCCACCTCCGTCCGTTTTCTGTCGGCTTAAAGCCTCTCGCCGTTATGCGACTGTTTCTAAAGTCCTTAACTCCGGCGAGCCCAGTACCTCCGTCCCTGCCCTATAAAGCTCCTTCCCGAGCCCGTTATCCCCTCCTTCGCCTTCCCGTGCGCCGCCACCTCTTTCCCCTTCGCCTGAACCGAATCGGCCCGACCGTGCTTCCTCGCCCGCCGTCGTGCGAGCTCCGGCGAGGAATTGGCGCCGCCCTGGTCTCTTCCGCGCCTCGCCGACGACGCCTTCGTGATCCCCAAGCGCCGGCGACCACCATTCCCCTCTCCGCCGAGCGACGCCGCCACGGAGCCCGTTGTTGCCGAAGACTCGAGCGCGCCGCTTCTTCGTCGACCGACCGTCTCCACTCAGAATCGAACCTCTACGACCATCCGCCGTCTCCGCCCTCTGCTGATTCCCTCCGACCACCCCGCGGCCAACCGGTTTCGAAGGTAACACCCTTCCGTGTGGTCGTAGATCCGTAGTCGTAAGTCTTAGCCGTAGCCGTAGCTGCCGAGTAGTCGAGCGACTATGTGGTCGTAAATGACTAGGTAGCCGTTAACTTTGTTTGAGTGGTCGATTCGCCTCAAGTCGTAAGTTCTCTGTGTAGTCAAGTCGTAAGTTCTCTGCGTAGTCGAGTCGTGAGGTTTTCGTGTAGTCGAGTCGTGGTTCTCTGTGTAGTCGAGTCGTAAGTTCTCTCGTGTAGTCGAAGTCGTAAGTTCTCTCGTAGTCGGGTCGAGGTTTTCTGTGTAGTCGAAGTCGTAGGTTTTCTGTGTAGTCGAAGTCGTAAGTTCTCTGTGTAGTCAAAGTCGTAAGTTCTCAGTGTAGTCGTAGTCGTAGACTGGTCTGTGGCCGTAGTCGTAATTTTCCCTGAGTAGTCGTAAACCTTCCGTGTGGTCGTATGTCGACTGCGTGGTCGTAAACCTTCCATATGGTCGTAAGTCGACTACGTGGTCGTAGCTCCGCCGATCGCATTTGCCGTGGTCGTAGCTCCGCCCGATCACGTTTGCCGTGGTCGTGAGAACTTCCGAAGGCCATAACTTCTTCATTTTAACTCCGATTTAACTCGTTCAAATTTCTAAATTTTTCTAAAATCCTAAACTATCCATTTCTGGACTCTTTTTGAATTTTTGGATTTTATTTGATTTTTGTTTGAATTTCTTTTGGTTCTTTGCGTATAGATTACAATTAATTCGAGAGTATTTCTTCGACGAATCGCAGCAAGACTTCGAGCAAGGCAAGTTACACCTTTGACCATGTTGATCCCAGTAATTTAAATTATTTATGTTGTTTTTAAATTAATATGCATGCATACTTTTATTCAAATTAGTTCAAATGTGCTTAAAACTTTAGTTACACCCAATTCCCTTTGTATGGCCAATCTCGAATTTGAACGAACATACCTTGTCACCATAGATGAAAGCCTAGTTGGTACATTAGTATTAACTAGAACATTTTATAGAATTGCTTAGCCATGCTTAGATTACTTTAGGTGGGAAGATTGGTTTCACACGAAATGTTGGTTTATAAAATCTATTCTTGACTTTGGTGAGTCAAGAAGGTCTATAAAATTTTGATAAAATAAAATGGATAAAACCTGTTTTAGACTTAGGCATTGGTATGGTGGTGGGTGCTTGCGGCATGCGTCGTAGTTTGTTGACTCGATGTTGACTGCCAGCACAAGGGGTATGCGGGTAGGCCTAAGTCAAATTTAGGACCGGACTGTGAACTACTATTACAAAGTCACACCGCACTACCACAAGTCCGGTATGGGACAGATCTGGCTAAGTAATTTGTGAAGTTCCATTTTAGTTTCGCTATAGGCTGAATGTGAGCGTGGTGTAGGCCATGAGAAGTCTCACATGGCACAAGAGGGGGCTCCAACATGTGGATTCATGTTGTGGTGAAACCTTAGTGGCGGCGTAGCTAATTTGGTAATGGAACATTGGAACAGCCTTATCATGATCTCCTCGGCCGCACACCTAAGGAAGTGTGTAATTCGGTGGCAAAACAGGAGAACATGTCTTGTGGGTAAAGTTGTACACCTCTGCAGAGTAACAAACTATCCTGGATAGCCGTGTCCACGGTCAAGGACATGCTTAGTATGGTTTTTCACGGATTAGATTTTGGTTTTTAATAAAATTTGGTTTATGGAAATTTGTGAAACTTTTGGAAAGATGGTCCGGGTGGGATACCCGTGGTTAGGTTAGTGTTAGGTTGTTGCCTGCACTAACGTTATTATTTTGTTAAATCTTGTTTTTATATATTGTATCAACTTCAGCTTTTGCACTTACGTTATTGTATTTAAATCAATAATGCTGTTTATGCAAATGAACCACATTATGTCTTTCTTTGTAACCCCTTATGCATGCATCAAATCTGTTATATCTCTGGTGTAACTTGTGGAGTACTTTATGTGCTCACCTTGCTATAAACAATGTTGCCAGAGGACGACGATGTCAACTATGTTGAGGATCGCGACGAATAGGCCACGTCTTACAGTCAATTCGCCTTGTGGGAAGGCAGGATGGGCTGCTCCTCTTATTTACCTTCCGCTGTTTATTTCATGTTTGGCCTTGAAGCCACCTTATTGTAATCTTGGCCATAAGGCCCGCATTTTTGCTTTATAATAAAGTTTGGTTATCATGCATGATATGTATCACTGCTCAATCTGTGTGCACTAGCTTTTCCAGGATAGTGCGAATAACACGAGGGTTCGGAGTTGTTGCTCCGGTCCCAGCAGAGATGGTATCAGAGCATGTTGACCCTAAGACGTGACCGTAGGTAGAATAGAATGGATGACCTTAAGGATTTATTTTCAAAATATATATATATATATAATAAGAACATTTTGAAAATCCTTCTACCTCTTACCTCCTTCATTCCTTCACTCGTCTATTCTTTAAAAAAATATGTATATATATATATAAATAATATGCATAATTGGTGACTAACTCCTTTTCTTTTTCAAAATTGTAGATGGCTGAACGTCCTACCACAGCCAGCCATGGAATCCTAGCTGGACACCTAGCCGACTGCCTTTGGGATCTCCTTCAAGAGTTGGGTGTTACGGCACGCCCCGTGTACCAAGGATATTCGGGAACCTATGGAGATCAAGAACGTTGGAGAGTGGAAGTGCTGATCTACGCCAACGTGGGAGATGAAGAAGCATGTCACACCTTTGATGCTCCTCTACCCCGGGACACCTTCTTCAACGGAATCCAAGATGCAGCTCGTGAAGCAATTCGGCAGATGAGGGACATCTACGCCCAAGAGCTTCAACGCACCACATTCCGATACTTCCCCAGCAAGTACCCTGCCAGCTCCAGCAGCGTCTGCTCCTCGACAGAATTTGAGAGTAATCCTCGGCTCGTTCAGCAGGTGCAGTACACCAAGTCCTTGGACTATGTGTACCAAAACACCTTGAAGGAGTTGAGCCTCATGGCGCAGCGACTCCGCGCAGCAGAAGAAGAATTAGCTAAGTACCGCTTGGAAGATGAGGGTTCTTCTGTTACAGGACCACCCCCAAAGAAACTTAAAATCCAGCCTACTAGTAGTAGCACCAGCCCATAGAAACCATAGTTTAAGTTTAAAGTTATAGAACGATACTTGTGAGCTGTTATTCCTTTGTCAACAGCCTCAAGGTTATATTCAATAAAATAATATGGTTGGTTGTTCCTTGAGTTTTGTTGTGTTTCTTGTTTCGTGGTGGGAATGTTACATAGACCTTCTCCTAGTTCTCTCTCTTTCTTTCCTCTAAATCTAGAAGAATCTGGCAGATGGTGAACACAAGGAGGAATGTCAATGACAACGCCAACAACACCGGAGCGCAAGGAAGTCAGTCTGTCCCCATCCCTCCTCCTCCGCCAGCAGCTGGACCCGACTGGGCTCAAATGATGGCAAATCAAAATCAGTTGATTCAACTGTTAGCTCAAGCTATCAACAACCCTGCTCAGCAAGCTCCTCAGCCACCAGCTCAAGCTCCTCAAAACCGGATGTCAGAATTTTTGAGGATAAGGCCTCCAACCTTCTCAAGCAGTGCCGAGCCAATGGATGCTGATGATTGGCTCCGCGCGATAGGCAAGAAGTTAGATATTCTGCAATGCACTGATCGAGAAAGGGTCTTGTTTGCTTCTCACCAGCTTAATGGACCTGCATCCGAGTGGTGGGATACCTTGATTGCTTCTCATGCCAACCCTCAGGCCATCGCATGGGATGAGTTTGTTCAGAGTTTCCGCAAGGCTCATATTCCATCTGGCACCATTACCCTGAAGAAGAAGGAATTCAGAGCTCTGCGTCAAGGAAGCCGCACAGTGAATGAGTACCTGCAAAAGTTCAATCAATTGGCGCGCTATGCACCAGAGGATGTGGCTACCGATGAAGCCAAGCAAGAAAGATTTCTGGAGGGTCTAAATGACAATATTTCTGTCCAGTTGATATCAAGTGACTATGCAGACTTTCATCAGTTGGTTAGCAAAGCCATTCGCCAGGAGGGCAAGTTTGTAGAGATGGAAAATCGGAAGAGAAGGATGGCCACGCAAAAGGCTAACCCTGGAGGTTTTCCCAAGCCCGTAGTAACCCACCTCAGGTTGGGCAGTTCAAGCCGCACTCCAGCAACTTCAAGCCTCAATCAAGCAGCTTCAGGCCAGCAGCTAACCGGCCAACTTTCCAAGTCAACCGCCCCAAGCATCAGGCAGCTTCTGTTCCTCCTACCAGTGGTCAAGCTCAGAAGAGTAATACTACATCTGATGGAGTGACCTGTTTCTATTGCAAGGAAACAGGGCATTATGCCAAGTCTTGCCCCAAGAAGCTTCAAGCTGCAGCTAATGCAAATGCTTCGGGAGGTCAGAATCAAGGTCAGCAGTTCAGGAAGCCAGAAAACTATGTTAAGGGACGTGTGAACCACATCACCGCCGAAGAAGCTCAGGCTGCACCAGATGTCGTACTGGGTATGTTCCTTGTAAACTCAGTGCCAGCTTCAGTTCTTTTTGATTCCGGAGCTTCCCATTCTTTTATTTCCTTGGATTTTGTGGTTAAGAATGGGTTGGGTATGGTTTCTCTTAGTACACCCATGATAGTTCTCTCCCCTGGAGCGGAAATGAGAACAAGGACCTTGTGTCCGAGAATAGAGTTAATCATAAATGGGGTTCTGTTCTTAGCGGACTTAATAGTGTTGGAATCTCAGGGATTGGATGTAATTCTTGGCATGAACTGGTTAGCCAAGAACAATGGTCAGATTAATTGTGCTACCCGATCCATAACCCTCACCAATGATCAAGGAGTAGAAGTAAACTTTTCCCCTGAAACCCAGTAGAAGGAGAATGTGTTCTCACTCACTTCAAGTGCAAGAAGAAGTACCGAGAGTGCGGGAATACCGGATGTATTTCGGAGGATTTACCAGGGATGCCACCAGATAGGGAAGTCGAGTTTGTGATTGACCTAGTCCCCGGCACGGCCCCAGTTTCCAAGAGACCGTACCGTATGCCAGCTAATGAGTTAGCCGAGTTGAAGAAACAGATTCAAGAATTGGAGGATAAAGGGTATATTCGACCAAGTTCTTCACCTTGGGGTGCACCTGTTTTGTTCGTCAAGAAAAAGGATGGAAGCATGAGAATGTGTGTAGATTACAGAGCGCTTAATGAGGTTACTATTAAGAACAAGTACCCGTTGCCCAGGATCGATGATCTGTTCGACCAGCTGAAGAGAGCCAGAGTCTTCTCCAAGATAGATTTGAGATCAGGATATCACCAGTTGAAGATCCGTGCAGAAGATATCCCTAAGACTGCATTCTCTACCCGTTATGGACATTATGAGTTCACTGTCATGTCTTTTGGACTAACAAATGCGCCTGCTTACTTCATGAGCATGATGAATAGTGTATTCATGGAGTATTTAGATAAGTTTGTTGTAATCTTCATAGATGACATTCTTATCTATTCCAAGAATGAAGAAGAGCATGAGAATCATCTTCGGATAATCCTGGGAAAGCTTAGAGAGCATCAGCTTTATGCCAAATTCAGTAAATGCGAATTTTGGCTAAAGGAGGTTGCTTTTCTTGGTCATATTGTGACAGCTGAAGGAATTGCAGTGGATCCCTCTAAAGTGCAAGCCGTAATGGAATGGCAGCCACCCAAGACAGTAACAGAAGTCAGAAGTTTCCTTGGACTTGCTGGTTACTATCGCCGCTTCATAGCAGGATTTTCAGAGTTAGCCAAACCCATGACTCAGCTTCTGAAGAAAGAAAAGAAGTTTGAATGGACGAAAGCTTGTGAACAGAGTTTCCAGACTCTCAAGAATAAGTTAGTTTCAGCCCCAGTGCTTATCCTTCCAGATGTGCATAAGGATTTTGAAGTTTTCTGTGACGCCTCCCGTCAAGGTTTGGGATGTGTTCTTATGCAAGAAGGTAGAGTGGTAGCCTATGCATCGCGCCAGCTAAGACCACATGAGTGCAATTATCCTACTCATGATTTGGAATTAGCAGCCGTAGTGCATGCTTTGAAGATCTGGCGTCATTACCTCATCGGTAATCGTTGTGAAGTATACACGGATCACAAGAGTTTGAAATACATTTTCACTCAAGCAGAACTCAACCTAAGGCAGCGCAGATGGTTAGAGTTGATCAAGGATTATAATATTGGAATTCATTATCATCCCGGCAAAGCAAATGTTGTGGCAGATGCGCTAAGCAGAAGGACTTATGCAAACAGTGTGTTGTCAAAAGAAGATCAGATTCGACTTCAGGAAGGAATCTCCCGTCTAAGTATAAAACCAGTGAATCAAAGTTTTCTCTCAACTCTAGAGATTCAACCTACTTTACCTGATCAAATCATGGAAGCCCAAAAGGTGGATGAAGATATTCAAGAAATCAAGAAAAATATGAGAAGAGGCAAAGCGCCAGGATTCAGTGAAGATGAGAATGGAACTGTTTGGTTTGAAAACCGTATTTGTGTGCCCAATAATCAAGAGATCAAGAAAACGATTTTGCAAGAAGCCCATGAAACTCCATACTCAATTCATCCAGGTCGTACCAAGATGTACCAAGACCTTAGGGAAAGATACTGGTGGGTCAGTATGAAAAGGGAAATTGCGGAGTTTGTTGAAGCTTGTGATACCCCGAGAAAGTCAAGGCGAGCATCGAAACCTGCAGGACTTTGTAACCCTTGCCAATACCAGATTGGAAGTGGGAAGAGATCGGTATGGACTTCATAACCGGACTACCTAGAACTCAATCCGGCTATGACTCAATCTGGGTGGTAATTGACAGATTGACCAAAGTAGCTCATTTTATACCAGTCAAGACTACTTATTCTGGAAGTAAGTTAGCTGAGATTTACATGGCTAGAATTGTGTGCTTGCATGGAGTTCGAAAAGATAGTATCGGATGAGGTAGTCAGTTCACCTCCAAGTTTTGGCAGAAACTTCATGAAGAGTTAGGGAGTAAGCTTAATTTCAGTACGGCTTATCATCCTCAGACAGATGGCCAGACGGAGCGAGTAAATCAAGTGCTAGAGGATATGTTGAGAGCATGTGCTCTGGATTTTGGAAATAGTTGGGATCGCTCATTGCCCTATGCTGAGTTTTCTTACAACAACAGTTATCAGGCCAGTCTGCAAATGGCACCTTTTGAAGCACTGTATGGCAGGAAGTGCAGAACACCCTTGCATTGGGAACAGTCTGGAGAATTCCAAGATGCGGGACCAACTTTACTTCAAGATGCTGAAGATCAAGTGAGGAAGATCAAAGACAGGTTAAAGATAGCTCAATCCAGGCAGAAAAGTTATGCCGATAATCGTCGTCGAGACCTGACTTTCGAAGTTGGGGATTATGTGTATCTCAGAGTATCTTCGCTCAGAGGAGTCAGAAGATTCCAAGTCAGGGGAAAGCTTGCACCAAGATTCGTTGGGCCATTCAAGATCTCAAGCCGCAAAGGAGAAGTTGCATATCAGTTGGATTTGCCGCCAAGCATGTCAGGTGTGCACAACGTCTTCCACGTCTCTCAGTTGAAGAAATGTCTCAGTACCGCGGATCAAGCGGACTTGAAACCCTTGATCTTCAAGAGGATCTCACCTATCAAGAGCAACCGATCAAGATTCTCGAGACAATGAGCGCGGATCAGAAGAAAGACCATCAAATTCTGTAGAATTCAATGGAGCAATCACACAGAAGACAAAGCAACTTGGGAGCGAGAAGAAGATCTGAAAGCCAACCATCCCCATCTCTTTGCTAGCTAGTTCAAATCTCGAGGGCGAGATTTCTTTAAGGGGGGTAGGTTTGTAACATCCCAAATTTTTTGTTTGCCTTTTATTGATTTTCTGGAGTTTATTTGGATTTATCTGGATTTTATTTAAAAATCTAAAGCAAGAAAATGTATTTAAAATATTTTATTAAAGCAAAAAAAAGAGTTTATTTTTTTTCTTTTTCTTTTCTTTTCTTTTCTTAACCCTCCCTAAGTTTTGATTAACTCTTGAGAATTTACTGAAATTAAAAAAGAAATTTAGAAGTTTCCTTCTTCCCTTCTTCCCCATCCGTGGCCTCCATTAACACCCCATCCGAGCTTTAAAAGCTTGGTTACTCCTTCCTCGGCGGCAACCGAAGCCATTATTGGCCCTTAAGCTCGCGCTAGTAACCGCCCACCTCCGTCCGTTTTCGTCGGCTTAAAGCCTCTCGCCGTTATGCATTGTTTCTAAAGTCCTTAACTCCGCGAGCCCAGTACCTCCGCCCTGCCCTATAAAGCTCCTTCCCGAGCCCGTTATCCCCTCCTTCGCCTTCCCGTGCGCGCCACCTCTTTCCCCTCCGCTCGAACCGAATCGGCCCCGACCGTGCTTCCTCGTCCGCCGTCGTGCGAGCTCCGGCGAGGAATTGGCGCCGCCTGGTCTCTTCGCGCCTCGCCGACGACGCCGTGATCCCCAAGCGCGGCGACCACCATTCCTCTCTCGCCGAGCGACGCCGCCACCGGAGCCCGTTGTTGCCGAAGACTCGGCGCGCCGCTTCTTCTCGTCGACCGACCGTCTCCACTCGTAACGAACCTCTACGACCATCCGTGCCTCCGCCACTCTGCGATTCCTCCGACCACCCGCGGCCAACCGGTTTCGAAGGTAACACCCTTCCGTGTGGTCGTAGATCCGTAGTCGTAAGTCTTAGCCGTAGCCGTAGCCGCCGAGTAGTCGAGCGACTATGTGGTCGTAAATGACTAGGTAGCCGTTAACCTGTTTGAGTGGTCGATTCGCCTCGAAGTCGTAAGTTCTCTGTGTAGTCAAGTCGTAAGTTCTCTCGTAGTCGAAGTCGAGGGTTTTGTGTAGTCGAAGTCGAGGTTCTCTGTGTAGTCGAGTCGTAAGTTCTCTGTGTAGTCAAGTCGTAAGTTCTCTCGTAGTCGAAGTCGAGGTTTTCGTGTAGTCGAAGTCGTGAGGTTTTCGTGTAGTCGAGTCGTAAGTTCTCTCGTGTAGTCAAGTCGTAAGTTCTCGGTGTAGTCGTAGTCGAGACCGGTGCGTGGCCGTAGTCGTAATTTTCCCGAGTAGTCGTAAACCTTCCGTGTGGTCGTATGTCGACTGCGTGGTCGTAAACCTTCCATATGGTCGTAAGTCGACTACGTGGTCGTAGCTCCGCCGATCGCATTTGCCGTGGTCGTAGCTCCACCCGATCACGTTTGCCGTGGTCGTGAGAACTTCCGAAGGCCATAACTTCTTCATTTTAACTCCGATTTAACTCGTTCAAATTTCTAAATTTTTTCTAAAATCCTAAACTATCCATTTCTGGACTCTTTTTGAATTTTTTGGATTTTATTTGATTTTTGTTTGAATTTCTTTTGGTTCTTTGCGTATAGATTACGACGAATCCGGAGAGTATTTCTTCGACGAATCGCAGCAAGACTTCGAGCAAGGCAAGTTACACCTTTGACCATGTTGATCCCAGTAATTTAAATTATTTATGTTGTTTTTAAATTAATATGCATGCATACTTTTATTCAAATTAGTTCAAATGTGCTTAAAACTTTAGTTACACCCAATTCCCTTTGTATGGCCAATCTCGAATTTGAACGAACATACCTTGTCACCATAGATGAAAGCCTAGTTGGTACATTAGTATTAACTAGAACATTTTATAGAATTGCTTAGCCATGCTTAGATTACTTTAGGTGGGAAGATTGGTTTCACACGAAATGTTGGTTTATAAAATCTATTCTTGACTTTGGTGAGTCAAGAAGGTCTATAAAATTTTGATAAAATAAAATAGATAAAACCTGTTTTAGACTTAGGCATTGGTATGGTGGTGGGTGCTTGCTGGCATGCGTCGTAGTTTGTTGACTCGATGTTGACTGCCAGGCACAAGGGGTATGCGGGTAGGCCTAAGTCAAATTTAGGACCGGACTGTGAACTACTATTACAAAGTCACACCGTACTACCACAAGTCTGGTATGGGACAGATCTGGCTAAGTAATTTGTGAAGTTCCATTTTAGTTTCGCTATAGGCTGAATGTGAGCGTGGTGTAGGCCATGAGAAGTCTCACATGGCACAAGAGGGGGCTCCAACATGTGGATTCATGTTGTGGTGAAACCTTAGTGGCGGCGTAGCTAATTTGGTAATGGAACATTGGAACAGCCTTATCATGATCTCCTCGGCCGCACACCTAAGGAAGTGTGTAATTCGGTGGCAAAACAGGAGAACATGTCTTGTGGGTAAAGTTGTACACCTCTGCAGAGTAACAAACTATCCTGGATAGCCGTGTCCACGGTCAAGGACATGCTTAGTATGGTTTTTCACGGATTAGATTTTGGTTTTAATAAAATTTGGTTTATGGAAATTTGTGAAACTTTTGGAAAGATGGTCCGGGTGGGATACCCGTGGTTAGGTTAGTGTTAGGTTGTTGCCTGCACTAACGTTATTATTTTGTTAAATCTTGTTTTTATATATTGTATCAACTTCAGCTTTTGCACTTACGTTATTGTATTTAAATCAATAATGCTGTTTATGCAAATGAACCACATTATGTCTTTCTTTGTAACCCCTTATGCATGCATCAAATCTGTTATATCTCCTGGTGTAACTTGTGGAGTACTTTATGTGCTCACCTTGCTATAAACAATGTTGCCAGAGGACGACGATGTCAACTATGTTGAGGATCGCGACGAATAGGCCACGTCTTACAGTCAATTCGCCTTGTGGGAAGGCAGGATGGGCTGCTCCTCTTATTTACCTTCCGCTGTTTATTTCATGTTTGGCCATGAAGCCACCTTATTGTAATCTTGGCCATAAGGCCCGTACTTTTGCTTTATAATAAAGTTTGGTTATCATGCATGATATGTATCACTGTTCAATCTGTGTGCACTAGCTTTTCCTGGGATAGTGCGAATAACACAGAGGGTTCTGGAGTTGTTGCTCCGGGTCCCGACACTACATCACACATTTTCACATATACATAAATGCAAATTGACAAATACATCACACTGCAGCATTGTTCTATACATAAATGCATGCCAATTCACATGTACATCACACATATACATAAATGCCAATTCACATATATGTCGCACATTCTCATTGTACTTGCTTATTTCCTTTAAAAATTAGCCCTTCATCATGATCAATGCGTACGTAACTAGTTTCGTCACGTTGTTCGTCGTCGACCCTTATGCCACTTCCAAAATGAGGTAACTCGTCAAATTGATATTTGATTGTATTCCTCCTCGTCCACTACATTCTCCACTCCGACAATTCTCCTTTTTCCATGAAGAACTACATGGCGTTTCTTATTTGCCGGGTCGGTTACATAGAAAACTTGAACAACTTGATTGGCGAGTACGAATGGTTCGTCTTTGTACTCGACACGTTGGAGGTCCACGGTCGTGACACCGTACTTGTCAACCTTCACCTGTGGGAGATGCACCCAACGGCAACAAAATAAGGGGATCTTGAAAACCACATAGTCGAGCTCCCAAATCTCTTATATGAAGCCATAGTACGAGTTTCTTGACCCATCGGTACTGAACGTATCTATGCGGACACCGCTGTTCTGGTTAGTGCTCTTTACATTCTGAGACTGCGTATAGAATGTGTACCCATTTATGTCATATCCTTGCCATGTCACAACTGTAAATATCGGCCCTTTTGCCAACCATGTCAGCATCTCACTTGGCGAGCTCCTAGCGATTTGCTCCTTCAACCTTGGTTGAACCGACGGTTGTGTTGCCTCATGATCCAAACATCCGGCCGCTCCAGATTCTGTTGCCGAAGCACATCCTTGTGCTGGTCCACATAAGGCACCACTTCAGTCATGTGTTGCAACACCGTGAAATGGGCTTGAGTATACGTGTCCATATCTGGAGTGATTGCTTTCCTTCCGATAGTTCCGAGACCCTTCAGCCTCCCCTAATGACGAGATTGAGGGACACCTATCGGTTGAATCTGAGCCATATAATCGACACAAAACTCAATGACCTCTTCGCTTGCATAACCTTCGACGATGCTGCTCTCCGGCCGAGAACGATTCCGTACGTTGGACTTGAGAATTCCCATGAACATCTCAAATGGGTACATGCTATGTAGGAATACGGGCCAGCACATTTTTATCTCCCACACAACATGAACAATGAGATGGACCATGATATCGAAAAACGAAGGAGGGAAATACATTTCAAGGTGACATAGAGTCATCACCACCTCGTCTTGCAGAGCATCTAGTCCTTCGGGATCGATGACCTTGTGAGCAATTGTGTTAAAGAAATAACATAGCCTCATGATTGTCTCTCGGACTTTGATCGGCAAAATATTTCTAATTGCAATAGAGAGCATCTGTGCCATTAGCACATGACAATCATGAGACTTCATGCCATTTAACTTCAAATCTTGCATCGAAACAAGTTTCTTCACGTTGCCGGAGTAACCAGACGGAACTTTGACACCATGCAAGCATTAGCACAATTCTGTTTTCTCAGCCTTGGACAGAGTGTAACACGCAGGGGGAAGGTACGTTCGTCCATTATCAGTGCATGTCCGTGCCAACTCAGACTTGATGTCCATATCAACCAAGTCAAGCCGTGCGTTGACGCCGTCCTTTGTTTTATCACGAATATTCAGTAAGAGACCAATCAAGCATCGCATACATTCTTTCTACGAGCATGACATCGATGCAGTATACATCTAGGTACTCCCAATAAGGTAAGTCCCAAAATATTGATCTCTTCTTCCAGGTGTTCTTCTCATGAGCCCTCAATTTAATTACGTCCCTTTCCGAGGACAACATCTAAATCCTTAACCATATCATAAACCTCGTGTCCCCTTAAATGCTTTGGACCTGAACTGTCTTTCTTCTCTGATAGGACTAGGGGTCCCGATCTTTCGATGAGAGTGGTAGATTCGATTGGGGAAGGAGATGACGTTGATGATCCGACTACAACCATCGAAGGACGTTGCGCCTTAGCGATCGATACACCAACTCCAGAGATTGTTCGTGACTTTGTCGGCGCACGATCAACCTAACCACGAGGGTTCTTGTTCCTGCAAGCAATCGAAGAACAAGCAAGAACAAGATGAACAGCAACTCAATTGCAAATAACGATGTAAGATTCAATCAAAAACAGAAAACGGTGGGGTTCCGAAGACAAGTATTCGGGCGGTCTAGCCGACACGCGCGAGTACAAGGCAAAGTAGCAAAAGCTAACTTAGTCTAAACAAAACCCAATCCCTAGAAGAGGGTGCGGCTTCCTATTTAAGGGTCACGGAAGGTGGAGGGTCGGCCAAAACACAAGGAAGCCGAATAGGACTCGAATTACAAGGCCCAAGGCCCACTTTGACTCGGACTAGAAAAGCGATGTGAATTATTTTGCAGTTTCTGGTCAACTCGGATGGAATTTGGAGGTGAGGCCAGATCCATCTGACAGTAGACTTCAAGAGCTTTCCAACGAGTACTCACGGGCCCTGAGAAACCTTCTGGATCAAAAGTTACGGCCGTTTGAAGTAGGTGCTGTCAACAAGGCCGAATCCGAGTCAAACTCGTGAACAGGACTTGGTTTGCGCTTGACGGTTCCACTTCTATACTTGAGCTCATGTGGTTCTTCCCCATGGTTCCTAAGGACAATTAAATCATCACAAGAATTAAGTAGTATTCCATTCTTTGAAACATTTGTATGCAAACTTAGGAACGCATTCACCTGATGGTTAAGTTGACGTGCTCGCGCTCTAGTCATTGGTCCTTGTATCATAGTTTCAGTTTGATGTGGAGTCAGCATGGTTGTATGCATGGAAAGGATGTCCTCATCATCCTCCCCTTCTTGCATTTGAGTCATCTGCGACTCAAGCTCATCTTCTTCTCCCAAGTATAGCTTCAAATCTGCAATGTTAAAGGTGGGACTAACCCCAAAATCTGCAGGCAACTCAAGTTTATATGCATTGTTATTAATCTTTTCCAACACTTTGAAAGGACCATCAGCTCTAGGCATCAACTTAGACCTTCTCAATTCAGGAAATCTTTCTTTTCTCAAATGCAACCAAACTAAATCACCTGGTTGAAAAGTTAAATGCCTCCTTCCTTTACTACCAGCAAGTTTATATTTAGCATTCATGCGTTCAATATTTTCTTTGGTTGTCTCATGCATTTTCAACATCAAGTCAGCACGCTGTTTAGCATCAAAATTTAACTTCTTCGAAGAAGGAAGTGGTAGCAAATCAATAGGAGCACGAGGCACAAAGCCATAGACAATCTCAAAAGGGCACAACTTTGTAGTAGAATGCAGCGAACGATTATAAGCAAATTCAATATGAGGCAAGCATTCTTCCCACATTTTAATGTTCTTTTTCAAAATAGCCCTAAGCATGGTAGATAAAGTTCTATTCACAACTTCAGTTTGCCCATCAGTTTGGGGATGACGCGTAGTCAAAAATAACAGCTTAGTCCCCAATTTAGCCCATAAAGTTCTCCAAAAATGGCTAAGGAATTTAGTGTCACGATCAGAAACTATTGTATTTGGCACACCATGCAAATGAACAACTTCACGAAAGAACAAATCAGCAATATTGGTAGCATCATCACTTTTATGACATGGTATGAAGTGTGCCATCTTAGAAAATCTATCCACAACAACAAATATGCTATCCCTCCCCTTCTTTGTCCTAGGTAGTCCTAAAACAAAGTCCATAGAAATATCCTCCCAAGGCACACTAGGAACAGGTAGAGGCATATACAAACCGTGAGGATTAAGTCGTGACTTAGCCTTTTGACACGTAGTGCAGCGAGCAACAAAACGTTCCACATCACGTCTCATCTTTGGCCAAAAGAAATGACTAGCAAGTATGTCTTCCGTCTTCTTCGCTCCAAAATGCCCCATCAGCCCACCTCTATGCGCTTCCTGTAACAACAACAAACGAATGGAGCTAGCTGGAATGCATAGTTTGTTAGCTCTAAACACAAATCCATCATTTAGAACAAATTTATTCCACGTTTTTCCCTCTTTGCAATTCAGCAACACGTCTTTAAAATCATCATCATGAACATAATGCTCCTTAATTGATTCCAATCCAAAAATTTTGAAGTCAAGTTGTGAGAGCATGGTATATCTCCTAGACAATGCATCAGCAATAACATTCTCCTTTCCCTTTTTGTGTTTTATGACATAAGGAAAAAACTCTATGAATTCAACCCACTTTGCATGCCTACGGTTCAATTTTGCTTGACTTCTAATATGCTTTAATGACTCATGATCAGAATGAATGACAAATTCTTTGGGACATAAATAATGTTGCCATGTCTCTAAAGTTCGAACTAGAGCATATAATTCCTTATCATAAGTAGAATAGTTCAAACTAGGCCCACTCAATTTTTCACTAAAGTATGCCACAGGTTTACCTTCTTGCAACAGCACACCACCCAATCCAATTCCACTAGAATCACATTCTAGCTCAAAAGTCTTACTAAAATCTGGAAGTTGGAGTAATGGTGCATGTGTTAACTTATCTTCCAATGTGTTGAAGGCGTCTTCCTGTGCATTCCCCCAAGTAAACGGCACCCCCTTTTTAGTGAGTTCATTCAATGGTGCAGCGATGGTGCTGAAATCCTTCACAAAACGACGATAGAATCCAGCAAGTCCTAGAAAACTTCGCACCTGCGTGACCATTTTAGGAGTCGGCCAACTCTGTATTGCCTCAACCTTGGCTTGATCAACTTTAATACCCTGTGGAGTAACAACATAGCCAAGAAAAGAGACTCGATCCGTGCAAAATGTGCACTTCTCAACGTTACCAAATAAACGTGCATTACGTAAAGCATCAAAAACAGCACGTAAATGGCAAAGGTGTTCCTCTAGTGATCTGCTATATATCAATATATCATCAAAATAGACCACTACAAATTTTCCAATTAAAGCACGCAAAACCTCGTTCATTAATCTCATGAATGTGCTAGGTGCATTAGTTAAACTAAATGGCATCACTAACCACTCATACAAACCGAACTTAGTTTTAAATGCTGTTTTCCATTCATCTCCCAATTTCATGCGAATTTGGTGGTACCCACTACGCAAATCAACTTTAGAGAAAACAATAGAGCCACTTAATTCATCAAGTATATCATCTAACCTAGGAATAGGGTGACGATATCTAATGGTAATGTTATTGATCGCTCTATAGTCCACACACATACGCCATGATCCATCTTTCTTAGGCACTAAAATGACCGGAACAGCACAAGGGCTAAGAGACTCACACACATAACCTTTATCAAGCAATTCTTGAACTTGACGCTGAATCTCCTTAGTTTCTTCCGGATTGGTCCTGTATGGCGCACGATTGGGCAAAGATGCCCCGGGAATCAAATCAATCTGGTGCTCGATCCCTCAAACTGGTGGTAGCCCTGGTGGCACGTCCTTTGGAAAGACATCCATGTACTCCTGCAAAAGATTAGTGACAGCAGGAGGCACAGAAGAAGGTACCTCCTCGAATGAAAATAAAGCATGTTTGCAAAGTAAGGCATAGCAAATAGAAGTACTAGCATCCAGCTCATTCACATCAGACTTAGTAGCAAGAAAACATGCACGATTTAGAGTTTTTCTTTTTATGTTGCTCAAGTTCGCTTGCAACAATCTGATTTTCACTCCTATTATGCTCCTGATGTTTCTCTCTACTAGCTCTAGCAATCTCATCTTTGAAAATAGCTTCAGGAGACATAGGATGTAACACAATTTTCTTGTCATGATGCACAAAAGAATATTGGTTTGTCTTACCATGATGCAGTGAATCTTTATCATATTGCCACGGTCTACCTAACAGTATAGAGCATGCTTGCATAGGTACTACATCGCATTCTACAACATCGTGATAAGAACCAATAGCAAAATTTACTCTCACCATTCGTGTTACCTTCACCTTGCCGCTGTTATTGAACCATTGAATGTAGTAAGGTTGTGGGTGAGGTTTGGTGTTCAACGCAAGCTTCTCCACCATATCGGAGCTCACCAAGTTGTTGCAGCTCCCTCCATCAATTATCACTCGGCATGAGCGTTCCTTCACGACGCACTTTGTTTGGAAAAGGATGTGCCGCTGATTTTGCTCCGCCCTCTCCATTTGTGCACTCAACACACGCTGCACAATGAGGCTCTCATAGCGCTCTGCCTCTTCAGCACCAATGTGCTCTTCTTCTTGCTCCTTCCCACTACCTGCATGGTCAGCTGCAAGCATAGCATATGTATCCTCATCCAAATCACTAGCAGAAGAATACTCACCATCATCTCTCACAATCAGAACACACTTGGTTGGGCACTCACTCCTCACATGGCCATACCCCTTGCATTGATGACATTGGATATCCCTTGTTCGTCCCGTAGATGCAACGGACGAAGAGCTCTTTGCATGTGCTTGGGCTATCCCTTTTGTTGCTTCGGATGCCCGAGATGCCGAATTTGATGATGAAAACCGTGGCTTGCTGTTGGAGGAAGAAGGTGCAGGGGGTTGGCTTGATGGTGCGGCAGATGCACGTGGAGACCAAATGTTTCCACGACCTGCAGAAACGTTAGTCCTAGTGCTCGCGCGTCGTCCCTGTACTTTTCTTTCAGCTTTACAAGCAAGATGAAATAAACGAGTGATAGAATTATATTCCTTGTAAGCTAAGATGTCCTGAATTTCCCGATTCAAACCACCCATAAACCTAGCCATAGCGGCTTCCTCAGTTTCCTCTAAGTCACAACGCAGCATGCCTGTTTGCAATTCTTGAAAATATTCCTCTACGCTTTTACTACCTTGCCTCAATTGTTGCAACTTATGTAACAAATCACGTGCATAATATGAGGGGACAAATCTAGCTCGCATGATTCTTTTTAATGCATCCCAAGTTTGTGGTATGGTGAAAGGATTTTTCTTACAATATTCACTCCACCAAACATACGCAAAGTCAGTAAACTCACTAGTAGCAGCCCTAACCCTTTTGTTTTTAGGGAATGCATGACAAGCAAATTTCTGATCAACAGCCAATTCCCAAGTGATATAAGCATCTGGGTTATATTTTCCATCAAAAGGTGGCATAGTGAACTTAATCTTACCAAGCGATTCATCATTCTCACGTACCTCATTCCGGCGTGGTTGACGATGACGGTGAGCGTCCTCATCATCATCAATCTCAGTGTCAGCCGCATATTCGTCTCCACCATTTTCGTCCACCCTGCTGCCCAAGACACCAGTATTGGCACGAGTATGCTGAGATGGTGCAGCGGGAGATGCACGGCCCCTCTCATCAAGACGTCTCAAAATCTCAGCAAGTGAAGCGTTGACGGTGCCAACGGAAGCCTCCAATGTTGCAAGTGTAGTGTTGGTGTCGATCTGCGCGGCCTCCAATTGGCCAAGGCGTTCGTTGGTGACCCGTACATCCTCATCAAGTCCTTCAGTGTGCAGCTTCATTTGGCGCTCAAAGTGTTGTATGATGCCCCTAGTCCGAGGGGAATGTGGCGTTGCCCGCAGGTCCACTGGTTCTCCTGACATTGTTAGAAGAACACAAGAAACAAACCAAGAAGAGAATAATAAAACTGCAGGTTATGCCCTCACAACTACTGGGATGTGGTTAAATCAAGTCGCACACTCTCAACCTGTTCTGTCAAGCTCTTACAAGTTCTCACCACAGCGAGCAGGAGGTGATGGCAGCCGACAAGTCAAGACAAAATCTCCTGGAAATTGGGTGTATCGCTGCCTCGGTCGCTAGTCCCTGTGATGTGGTAGCCAAATCTGTGGAGCTATAGGTGGGCTGAGAGGGAACAAAGGATAACTAGAACCACATTAGTCAAAGCAAGTTGAATAATCGCTCAACGACGGCACCGTGCTGGCCCTAGGCTAGACCGTACTAGAGACGCGAGCCTAGAACACAAACGAGTACACCACGCAGAAAGACAACTAGATGACACTGCACACGGAGTTCCGGAGCTCGAAAAAGGATGTCGTCTGCACGGGGAACCTTAGAATCACTTGTAGAAGGGCTCTGCCAATTTTGAGCGAATTCTGAGAAACTTGATTTTTCCTCGGTTTGCGGGTCCGTTTTGAGGGCCTAAACGATGTTTTTTGGGGTCGAAGCTGCCGCATATGTGCCTGGAGGCTTACTCTATCTTCCAATTTCCTTTCCAACGGATCAAGAATCGCCTCAATCGGAGGTCGTATGCAAAAGTTAGGTTTTTCTCTCTCTTCTGTTTTTTTCTTCTTTTTTTTATGCCGCGGCTCTTCTAGATGTGGCTGCCTGTTCCTTCTTGTCTCTTTTTTTTCTCTCTCTCTTTTGTTTTCACACACGATGCAGTTGAATCCGAATTCGTGCCCTATTCCAAGACCAATTAGGGCAAAGCCTCCGTAGCAACCGAGTCCTCCTCCTTTTCTACCCTCCTATGACAGTTCGGATCTAACTGCAACGGTGAGTCCAAAACGTGAACAGAACTCGAAACTCTAAAGGAACTAGACACTAAGACCAGCAAAGGACACGACGATGCGACCGAAGACTCAACAAACAAAGACTATGCAGCAAAAGCGTAAGGCTCAAATTGTTTCGGATTTTGGGGAATAGATCTGATCTGCTATTTTTTTTGGGTTTCTGGACTGTAGGTAAAAAATTGCAAAGACTAGATAAGATCTCTCACTGATCAACCTTGGGATCTGATATCAACTGATAGGACTAGGGGTCCCGATCTTTCGATGAGAGTGGTAGATTCGATTGGGGAAGGAGATGACGTTGATGATCCGACTACAACCATCCAAGGACGTTGCGCCTTAGCGATCGATACACCAACTCCAGAGATTGTTCGTGACCTTGTCGGCGCACGATCAACCTAACCACGAGGGTTCTTGTTCCTGCAAGCAATCGAAGAACAAGCAAGAACAAGATGAACAGCAACTCAATTGCAAATAACGATGTAAGATTCAATCGAAAACAGAAAACGGTGGGGTTCCGAAGACAAGTATTCGGGCGGTCTAGCCGACACGCGCGAGTACAAGGCAAAGTAGCAAAAGCTAACTTAGTCTAAACAAAACCCAAACCCTAGAAGAGGGTGCAGCTGCCTATTTAAGGATCACGGAAGGTGGAGGGTCAGCCAAAATACAAGGAAGCCGAATAGGACTCGAATTACAAGGCCCAAGGCCCACTTTGACTCGGACTGGAAAAGTGATGTGAATTATTTTACAGTTTCTGGTCGACTCGGATGGAATTTGGAGGTGAGGCCAGATCCATCTGAAAGCAGACTTCAAGAGCTTTCCAACGAGTACTCACGGGCCCCGAGAAACCTTCTGGATCAAAAGTTACGGTCGTTTGAAGTAGGCACTGTCAACAAGGCCGAATCCGAGTCAAACTCGTGAACAGGACTTGGTTTGCGCTTGACGGTTCCACTTCTATACTTGAGCTCATGTGGTTCTTCCCCATGTTCCTAAGGACAATTAAATCATCACAAGAATTAAGTAGTATTCCATTCTTTGAAACATTTGTATGCAAACTTAGGAACGCATTCACCTGATGGTTAAGTTGACGTGCTCGCGCTCTAGTCATTGGTCCTTGTATCATAGTTTTAGTTTGATGTGGAGTCGGCATGGTTGTATGCATGGAAAGGATGTCCTCATCATTCTCTCCGTCAAATTATTTCTTCATCTTGCGGTATGGGTGAGCCCTCCGAAGGAACCGGCGGTGATGCATGTAGACGGTTTTGCATGAGTGTCTCAGCCACACACTCTCGGTAACATCTAAACAATGAGTACGAGCTTTGGAACCTTTTGTACTATGGCCCGATAGGTTACCAAGGGCAGGATAATCATTTATGGTGCAGAACAATAAGGAGCGCAGAGTGAAGTTCTCTTGTTTGTATGCATCCCATACCTGTACCCCTTTGTTCCACAGTACTTTTAGATCTTCCACCAACGGTGCTAGGAACACATCAATATCATTCCCAGATTGTTTTGGCCCTTGGATAAGTATCGACAGCAAAATATACTTTCGCTTCGTACACAACCAAGGAGGAAGGTTATAGATGCAGAGAGTCACGGGCCATGTGCTATGTCGGCTGCTCATGCTACTGAAACGATTCATTCCGTCTGTACTCAGTCCAAACCTTATATTCCCTGGTTCTGCACCGAAGTCTGCAAAACTCCTATCGAAGTTTCTCCACTGCGCGGAATCAGCAAGGTGTCTTAGCATTCCATCCTTCTTACGCTCCTCCGAGTGCCAACGCAGCAGTTTTGCCTCCTTTGGATTTGCAAAAAACCTTTTCAAACGGGGAATTATAGGAAAATACCATGCCACCTTACCAGGAGGTCCTTTCTTCGCCTCTGTTCCCTCGCCATCATCTGATTGATTGTTACGTTTGTATCGGGATGCGTTGCACACCAGACATACATGCATGTTTGCATACTCTTTACGGTAGAGGATACAGTCGTTCGGATATGCATGTATTCTTTCTACTTCCATTCCCAACGGACAAAGAACCTTCTTGGCTTTATACGTGGTTTTAGGCAACTCATTTCCCTCCGAAAGCATGTCCGCTAAAAGACCTAGCAGCACTGTGAAACTCTTTGTCGGACCAACCGTTGCTTGCCTTCAATTTCAACAGTTCAAGCACGGCCGACAACCTCGTGTACTTACAGCACATGAACAAAGGTTTCTCCGAGTCCTCCATCAAGCCCCAGAATTTAACATACTCTCTCATCATAGTTCTCTTCTACATCGCGAAGCATCTGATCCAGATTATCATCGTGCAACCTATCCGAATCCGAACGACAATCAACTTCATCCGGCGGCATGTCATTCACTTCACCGGTGATGTCATCCGGCGGCATATCATTCACTTCACCGGCGATGTCATCCGGCGGCATATGATCATTCACTTCGCCATGACTGGTCCAACACGTATAATCCTTTTTGAAACCTCTCCGAATCAAGTGCGCTTCAATTTGCCCTCGGTTCTTAAACATCTTTAAATTCTCGCAGTCAGTGCATGGACAGTACATATATTCCACCCCCTTATTCAACATATCCTCCTTGGCGGCTCTTATAAAAGCAGACACGCCATTAATGTACTCTTCACTCACACGGCTCGCGGCATACATCCAGCTTCGGTCCTACATTACATACATATATAACAACTTCGTATTAAAAATTAGATTAACTAATTATTACTACATATATACCGGCCACATTTAGTATATTGAGGCTTAATTCGCTAGCTCAATTCATATTATAAACACAATAGCTATTATATAACCAACAATTTTGCAAATTAACCATCTTCAATAACACTCATGGATTACTTAGACCTAAATTGTAATGCAATTAAAGAAAAAATAAATTTCATTACTAACCATATCTAGAGCAACCAGGAAAGTATGAATCTTCAAAGCTCAATCTCTTCCTCTTCCCACCAAATTAACAGGCCTGAAATCGCCTAGCTTCCTCCTGAGTCAAAAAGTGCGCAGCAGTGGCTAGATCTGGATCGAAATGAAGACAGATGCGGTCTGAGCAGCGCAATAAATGCCTAGTGCCATTATCACAGACGGTTTTTAATTAAAAACCGTCTGTGATAACTAGCTTATCACAGACGGTTTTTAATAAAAAAAACCATCTGTGATAATCTGGGATTATCACAGACGGTTCTTAATACAGACCGACCGTCTGTGATACTCCTTTTTCCCACCACAAATACCACAGACGGCCTCCAAATTACAACCGTCTATAATAGTGTACATCACAGACGGTTTCACAAAATCGCCTGTGATTTAGCGTCTACTATTAGGCTTTCTGTAGTAGTGACGGTCATGGGCGGACATGGAACTTAACCATATATAGTTCTATTTTGAAAGCTTTGTGGGTGGTATTGGAAAAGTGAAGGGCTGCAGATGGTCCTGGTTTGAATTATCCTGGGTGTCACCCCAGTGATAAGCTAAGCATTGATAACGCTGAAAAATAAGCATATGGTGCAGATGCCATATATGGTGAACGAAAAATCTGTATCACTATTAATGATATTGCATTCTTTTCACACATTATGATTTAGTTAAAACTGCTAAGTCTCAGGAGATTTCTATGTATCATATTTCAAATGCAATTGATGGCAAATAAAATAACCCGAGCCTTCCTTTGATAAGCGATGCATATTATCTACTTGCATTCTGTGTGTTGGCTCGCGGAGCACGGTGGTTTGTGCTAACCCTCGCTCCCACAAATAATCCAGCATCAGGCGTCAAGTCACTACGCTTCAGCAATACGTCTGGCAAGATGGAGAAGAAGATGAAGATGGCAAAAATTAGGTCGCGAACCTCCAGTTGGCTGCCTGTGGGCATGTCCTGAAGGTCCCACCTGTGTGCTTCATTCCGCTGCTGTAATTTATTGATTTCGGCCTAATCGGCCCATGAGTAAGTCTACTACTTTATTTATGTTTCTGCAAGATATGCATTCTTGATGTCCATTACTGTAATTGTGTGCACTATCTACTAATCCAGGGAATAGTGTAGCTAAACACAGTAGATTCCAGATTATAAAATCTGGGTCCCTACAATTGGCTCCATCTTGTACCTCACGGCCTCGAGGCCAGACATATACTTCTCCATGTGTCTGTGTGCTCGATTCTAGGCTTCGCCTCACGTATCTCACCGCCAAGCGGTGAAACGCATCTTTCGGTACCTTCGAGCTACCATAGACTATGGTATTCGGTACTCTTCTTCTTCTTGTCTTTCCCTTAGAGCCTACTCCGACGCAAACTTTGTTGGTTGTAGGATAGATAGGAAGAGCACTTCTGGCACTTGCCAATTCATTGGCACTTCTTTTGTTTCTTGGTCTTCTAGGAAGCAGTCCAGTGTTGCACAGTCCACCGCAGAGGCCAAGTACGTTGCTGCCGCTAGTTGCTGCAGTCAAGTACTTTGGATGGTCTCGACCTTGCGGGATTTTGGGTTAATCATAGATAGTGTTTCATTCTTTTGTTATAACACTTCTACCATTAACATTGCCAAGAACCCAGTGCAGCACTCCAGAAGTAAGCACATTGATATCAGATATCACTTCCTTAGAGACCATGTGGAGAAGGGTGACATAGTGCTCCAGTTTGTAGAGAGTGACCACCAGTTGGCTGATATCTTTACCAAGCCTTTAGATAGCTCGCGGTTTTCGACCTTGCGGGGAGAGCTTCGGGTGGTCTGTCCTCATGGATTGTTGTGAAGGGGAGCTTCTGCTTTATGCTTTACCTTGCTTATGTGCTCCTGTTTCATTCTGCTGCATGTCATGAGGGTGCATTTGGGTTAGTCCTTCTAGCATAGATTAGAGTGGTTTTCTCGCTCAGTTGCTTAGACTTCTTCCTCTCATCTTGTGATTCTAGGATGCTGTTTATTAGTTGTGTCTCTTCTCTCTAGGTTGAGTTCACTCACTTCTTATAGGTCTAGCAGGGGTTGGGCCACTTGGGTGGACAGGGACATGTTTACTCCCTAGTTTGTTAGTAGATCAATTGATAGTCCTAGAGTCATATGGGGTAGATGAGAGTCAGTTTGAACCATAGTCTTCTCTATATCTTTTCTATGCTTTAAGGACTGCCTTTTCTGATTTCTTTGCCAGCTTCTCATATTTATTGCTTTGGTTCAGGGGGGAGTTCATTTGAGATTTGCTAGAACTTAATGTTAACCTAACTCAACTTGAACTAAAACTGCTTCACATGTTTAGGGGGAGCTGCATTTTCTTGCATTTCATGTCATCTTCAGCATTCTGCATTGTAATATAACTACATGGAGCCTTGATTATTATCCTGTTATGACATGGTTAAACTGCATTACATCTTGCCATGATTTGTGCTAGGGTGCTTAATTTATCATGACTTTATTTGTGTAGTCTAGCCTTTGCCATGATAGTTGATTAAAATTTGCACAACCTGAATTAAACCATGCCATGTTAGATCTTGTGACTAGTCTATCTTTAGTTATCCTCTTATGATTCATACCATGTCAAATAGGCTAAGTTGAGTCTTGAATCTATATTGAGCTTTAGATTGAGCTATGCTAGTTCTTTGATGAAGCATGAGTTAGAGTTAACTCTATGTTCTTGAACTAAATTCAACAAAAGCAAAAAGATCTCTTTTGTGCAAAAAAACTGATCTCACCAATTTTTTCTTATGAGACTGCTTGCCAGTGCACTAGGCATGAACTCAGGGGGAGTTTTGGATGACCAAGATCATTTCTTAAGCTCATTGCTTGAAATGGTCATATAAGGCTTGAGATCTAGCACATGGCTAAGCAACAAAAAATTCGGTTGTAAACAACCATGAATTTTCTAAAAAGAAAAGCATGTCAAATGTGCTAAATTTGCTAAATTACAAAAAGGCCAAGTACTTGAACAAATAATTCATTCTTGAACTTATAGCACTCTAAATTGACTCAATACTAGCTTCTTGGTTCTACTTAGAATATTGACATGGCTTACATCATCTTTGGATACCTTTAGCTAGACTATGACCTTGAATGACTTGACATGCTAAACAATTCATCTAATCTTCAGATTATGACTTATTTGGTTTAGCTTGTCTATACATGAATTGTCATGATCTAGATAGCATTCTCTTGTGTTATAGCTTGGTGTAATACTTAGAAGGTCATTCTGGATACTCTTCATGGCTCTAATGCTTACAATTGAATAACATACAGTTGTACCATTCCAGTCATGCTCTATTTTCTTCCTTGCATCTTGATGATTTTATTGCCCAATGGGGGAGAATAGTGGAGAAAAAGGCATAAAAAAGGGGATTTTCTGGAGCTTTTGAGGAAAAATTGCTCTTTCGTTCTTGCTCCTGTTGACTTGGTCTTGAGCACCCTTGACTTTATTTTAGACCATGCTCAGCTTTCTCTGTTAAAACAAAAACAAAAAACAAACTCAACTTTATGCTTTTTCTATGTTTGTCAATATACTCATCAAGGGGGAGATTGAGAGACCATGTGGAGGTGACCTCATGTTTGTGATGAGTAATTGATACTTGTTTTAGAAAGATTGAGTTTGATTTGTGTGTTTTATGCCAAGTCGTAGCTCCCAGCCATGGTCGGAAGTCGTTTCGACCACATTGGCCGTGGTCGGAAGCCCCCAAACGGATTTACGACCACATTGGCCATGGTTGAAAGGCAGCAGCAGTGTTTACGACCATGTTGGCCATGGTCGGATGGCAGCAGGAGAGTTTACGACCTCTCAGTCGGAAGTCAGAAGCCAGTCAAAGAGTTTACGACCACTTTGGCCGTGGTCGAAAACCAGCCGAAGCGTTTACGACCACGTTGGATGTGGTCGGAAGGCGGGTTCATTGTCTACGACCATGTTGTGGCATTTACAACCATGTTGGGCGTGGTCGAAAGCCACTACAACCACGTTGACCATGGTCGGAAGGGCTTACGACCATGTTGGCCGTGGTCGGAAGCCAGCAACTGATTTACGACCACATTATCGTAGGAAGTGGTCAGAAGTCGTAGATTTGACCGTTGCGGTCGGACAAAGTCTGAGCACGGTCGGAAGTAGTCGAACACGGTCGGACCTGGTCGTAACACAATCGGACGCCGTCGGTTGTGGTCGATACTGATCGGACGTGCTCGGGATGCGGTCGGACGCAGTCGAAAGCCCTAGGACATAGTCGGACGCGGTCGGTCGTGGTCGGTAGTGGTCGAAAGCGGTTGGAAGTCCCTTCGACCATGTTGAAACCCCTGGCCATGGTCGTAGCTTCCATCTAACCGGTCGTATGGGCTCCTAAAGCGGTCGTAACATCTGGGAATCGGTCGTATGGACCTCTGGGTGGTCATATCGACTCGTGTAGTGGTCATAGGTCTTGTGCATGTCTTGTTCTACTATTTTGACCGGTCGTAGGGTGTTTACAACTTTTTAGGAGTTTTTTCTACTGATGCAAATGTATGATTACAGTGTTTCGAGCGGTGATATGTGTTGCTTTCTTGTCTGTGATGGTTGCGGGACTTTGAGGCTAAGTCGTGGCGAGGCATGGCCGGACTAGGCACAAGCAGTGCTGAGGTCGAGAGTGGTCAGGAGATGCCGAAAACGATGAGGCTTGCAAGGTGGTTGCAAGGCTTGGACAACAAGAAGAGGAGGAAGTTTCTAGGAAGGTGGCAAAGTGGCATTTTGGAGAAATACAAAAAGCTGCAAAGGAAACGGATCTCTGTTAAAGTCGTGAAGGAATACGCGTATGCTACGAGAGCAGAAAACAAAAATTTCTACCGCGCACACCAGGACATCATGCTAAGGAGGGATCATGGATCGTTACCACTAGACGCGCAGCGCAGCGGAAGAAGAGTTGGAGAAGCCGATCCAACCACGCGCGTCGAGGTAGTAGTGGAAGTAGCCGATCGTCCCGAACAGATCGTCTCCTCCACGCGATCAACCACACCACGAGCAGATCCAATCTGTAGGTTGTTGATGCCGATCAACGCCGCAACGAGCAGCGCCTCCACCGGTATCCACACGTCCGGGGCTGGAACGCCGATCGCGAGTGTACCAGCACTCGCGAGCGGCTAGGGTTTGGCTCGGGAGGTGGCGGCTAGGGTTTTGCTCGGGAGGAACAGAAGCGTGTACCCCTCAGCCCCCCGCCTCCATATATATAGACCTCCTCACTTGGGCCTCGTGGACCGAGGCCCAATAGGAGTCTATCCGGATCTCTATCCGAATTGAGCTCACATTCGAATCACATTCGAATTAGTGTTCCAACCCGTTAAGTGTGCGACCCTGTAGGTTCACGTATACTTGGTCGCGACCCGGAAACGCCTTTCCGGTCACCCTGTTATAGCGGCCTCTAGTAAGACATATTAACCCCAAAGTATACATAAAGATCATATCGGTTGAACCTGTAATGTTCTCATATACGAATCCCTTTGCCTCACGATATAGATTAAACTCAAGGCGAGACCTGTGTCATCCTCTTAATATCTCAATCACTCTCTCGATTCTGTGATGGATTATAAACTCGTGATTGACTCCTCAATCACCTTGGCATGGCCATGCACTTTCATAATCCATTACATCGAGGGGCCCAGAGATATCTCTCCCATAAGGAGGGGAAAATTCTATCTTGATCATTCACATCCCACTACATGTTTCATGGCAAACCCAAAGACTACTTTTATGACTACCCGATTCTGAGTAGTGTTTAGTAGTCCCAAAATAAGCTACTATGCATGTTGGGAACCATGATGATCTCAAGTCTAAGGATTCCACATAAACACTACTTGAGACCAACTGATGACACATGGAATCTCTGCAGTGTCTCATGGCGGGTCTATCCAACATATGTTCACTAACACATGTCCATATTATTGATTTGGTATCTCCATACCATGATCCATGAGACATGATCATCAATCAATACATATGCTGACCTTTGAATCATATTTGTTCCTCATATGATATATAATCAGGGATCATTTAGAAATAGCAACATTTTGGCATTAAGAGTCTCATGAATAAGTCACATACTCATTGATCAATAATGATAATGTCTATTTCAAGGAACAAACTAATGCATCATAAACATAGTATGTGATATATATAACATCTCCATGTTGCCTCTAAGGCATATCACTAACAGTCTCCCACTTGCACTAGAGTCAACCATGTAGGTATCTAATACCCATTGCCCTAGTGTGAGCCTCATGCTTTGTCTGGGGAAGCGGCTTTGTCAACGGATCTGCAATGTTCAAATCTGTTTGTACTTTGCATATCTTCACATCGCCTCTCTCCACAATCTCGCGAATGAGATGAAATCGCCGTAGAATGTGCTTGGACTTTTGGTGCGATCTAGGCTCCTTGGCTTGCGCAATGGCCCCACTATTGTCACAGCAGAGGTCCATTGGGCTGGAGGCACTAGCCACCACACCAAGCTCAGAAACAAATTTCTTGATCCAAACAGCCTCTTTAGTAGCTTCGAAGCTACTATGTACTCGGCTTGTTGTAGAATCAGCAACCGTCTCTGCTTGGAACTCTTCCACTCACCGCACCGCCGTTCAGCAGAACACAAATCAGATTGCGATCTGAAATCGTCTTTGTCAGTTTGGAAGCTAGCATCGGTGTAACCATTTACAACGAGCTCTTCCTCACCCCCATAGACGAGGAACACATCTTTAGTTCTTCTCAAGTACTTCAAGATGTTCTTTACGGCAATCCAGTGACTTTCACCTGGATCTGATTGGTATCTACTTGTAGCACTTAAAGCATACGAGACATCTCGACGTGTACAAAGCATGGCATACATAATGGACCCCATAGCCGAAGCATATGGAATCGCATTCATTTTATCCCGCTCATCAGGTGTACTAGGACACTGACTCTTGCTAAGATTTATACCATGTGACATAGGTAGGAAGCCTTTCTTGGAATCCTGCATGTTGAACCTTTTCAACACCTTGTCAATGTACGTATCTTGGCTTAATCCTATTAGCCTTCTTGATCTATCCCTATAGATCTTGATGCCCAGAATATATGCCGCCTCTCCTAAGTCTTTCATAGAGAAACTATTTTTCAATGAAGACTTAACAGATTCGAGCATAGGAATGTCATTTCCGATCAGTAATATGTCATCCACATATAAGACCAGAAACACGAGTGCGCTCCCACTAGCCTTTTTGTAAACACAAGGTTCTTCTTCGTTCTTGATGAAACCAAACCCTTTGATTACTTCATCAAAACGAATGTTCCAACTCCGAGATGCCTGCTTTAATCCATAAATGGATCTTTGCAGCTTGCATATCTTTCCAACTGATTGCAGATCGACAAAACCCGTGGGCTGTGTCATGTACACATCCTCACTCAGATTTCCATTAAGGAAAGTTGTTTTGACATCCATTTGCCATATTTCATAGTCGAAATATGCAGCAATCGCTAGAATGATCCGAATAGACTTTAGCATTGCGACGGGCGAAAAAGTTTCATCATAATCAACACCTTGAATTTGTTTGAAACCTTTGGCCACCAATCGCGCTTTATAGATGTGAACATTTCCATCTATGTCTATCTTTTTCTTGAAAATCCATTTGCACTCAATGGTTTTAACACCATCAGGTGGATCAACCAAGTTCCAAACTTGATTACTGTGCATGGATTCAATTTCGGATCTCATGGCTTCAAGCCATTTCTCAGAGTCTGGTCCCACCATTGCTTCTTCATAGGTCTTAGGCTCATCGTTGTCTAACAACAATATATCCCGTTGTTGAGTAGTCAAGAACATGTACCTCTCAGGTGCACGACATGACCTCTCTGACCTACGTGGTGCTGGTGTGTCCACAACAGGTTCTTCAACAGTTTGTTCATACTGTTGTGGTTCTGTAGGAGCTGAAACATTTTCAGGTGTTTCTCGAATTTCTTCAAGTTGCACCGTGCTCCCACTTTCCCTTCTTGAGAGAAACTCTTTCTCTAAGAAGACACCATGCCGGGCGACAAACACTTTGCCTTCTCCTTGATTATAGAAGTAATATCCTTTTGTTTCCTTAGGATACCCGATAAAGAAGCATTTATCAGATTTAGGAGTGAGCTTATCAAATTGTAAACGTTTTACATAAGCCTCACATCCCCAAATTTTAAGGAAAGACAAGCTAGGACGTTGTCCTGTCCACATCTCATATGGTGTCTTTTCTACTGATTTTGATGGAACCCTGTTTAGTGTGAAAGCGGCTGTTTCAAGAGCGTACCCCCAAAAAGACAACGGAAGATCACTTTGGCTCATCATGGAGCGCACCATATCTAATAAGGTGCGATTTCTCCGTTCAGATACCCCATTCCATTGAGGTGTTCCTGGCGGAGTCAATTGTGGAACAATTCCACAATCCTTCAGATGATTGCCAAACTCATGGCTCAAATACTCGCCTCCACGATCAGATCGTAGAAACTTGATTGTCTTGCCTAAATGATTTTGCACTTCATTTTGGAATTCTTTTAACTTTTCAAAGGATTCAGACTTATGCTTCATCAGGTAGATATACCAATATCTACTAAAGTCATCAGTAAAAGTTATGAAGTACTGAAAACCACCTCTGGCTGTTGAGCTCATTGGTCCACATACATCAGAATGTACGAGTGCCAATAAGTCACTTGCCCGTTCACCTTGTCCGGTGAAAGGTGCCTTTGTCATCTTGCCAAGTAAACAAGATTCGCATGTCTCAAATGATTCAAAATCAAATGAGTGCAGAATACCATCTCTATGGAGCTTCTCCATACGTTTCTCATTTATGTGACCTAAGCGACAGTGCCAAATAAACGTGGGATTCAAATCATTCGAACGTTGCCTCTTTGCATTAATGTTATAGACCGGTGACTCTTCAAGAGTAAGAACATATAACCCATTCACCAATGGAGTATGACAATAGAACATATCTTTGAAATAAAGAGAACAACCATTGTTCAGAGATCTAAAGTCATAACCTTCTGCTTGCAAACATGAAGCAGAAATAATGTTCTTGGAAAGAGATGAAACACAATAACAATTATTCAATTCCAAAACTAATCCTGAAGGTAAAGACAATGGCATGGTGCCAACAGCCACCGCAGCAACTTTTGCTCCATTGCCAACGCAAAGATCCACTTCGCTCCTCCTCAAACTTCTACTTCTTCTTAGCCCCTGCAACGATTTGCAAATGTGAGCAACCGATCCGGTATCAAATACCCAAGAATCAGTGGATGAAGTAGCAAGATTGATCTCTATACATGATTGTTGCTTTTCTTAATGCTTTCCTCGGCAACTTTTAGCATCCCATGCAACTCTGCCAGGGTCTTGTCCATGTTGTTCATGTGATAGTTCAGTATGAATGGCTCAAAGCTCGAGGAGCGATCGGAGAATCACATCAGTAGCCAACTCTTGGCTAAGGGAAAACCAAGCTTTTCAGACTCTCAATGTAGCCAATCATCTTAATCACATGAGGGCTGACGGGATTCCTTCTGCAAGCCTGCACGCAAACAAGGACTTTGAAGTGTTGAACCTCTCATCCCTTGCTTGGTTCTCAAACATACCACGCAACCCCACAATGATATTGTAGGCATCTCTGTTCTCATATTGCTTCTGAAGCTCAGAGGACATTGTGGCAAGCATGAGACAGCTCACATCAAGGCAATCATTCGTTTGCTTCTCATAAGCTCTCCGTGCAGCCGCAGTAGCATTATCAGGCAAGTCATCAGGATAAGGAGACTCAAGGACATACTCCTTGCACTCTTGCTTAAGAACAATTCTCAAGTTGCGATACCAATCCATAAAGTTCGTTCCATTGAGTTTTTCTTTCTCAAGAATAGATCGCAAATTAAAAGAACTGGATACGGCATTAGTTGACATGATCTACAACAAAGAATATGCAAAGTTTAGCACTATGTTTATGTTCATCTTTTATTAAACTATTTAACAAAAGATTCCCACTATGTGTTTTGCAACAAAACTCCCTCTAAGTTACATAGTGGGTCAAGATCCTCATTTCACTAATTCCTAGTGAGCTTTGGCATCACGGCTAGAAAACTAGTGACATGGGTAAGCAACACCTTGCTAATCACATCCCTATGTGACTCTTGCTTGTTGGGTGACATCAATATGCCCCGGCCCCAACCTATGCCCCAAGGTCCAAAACTGTTTTGATAACCTTGTTAAGTAAACCAAATGCTTCCACATGTAGATGTCCGACATCTACCCCAAATAATGATGATAACCGACGGCACTCTACTTTGGTAGACCTACCATGCGGTGATCATTATCTTTTGGTGCAACATATGGAAGGGCATTAACACCTAATTTTATGAGGGATTCTATCCCACCAAAGCAACATATCACATATATCATTGCATAAGAATAAGATAGATAACATCACAGATAAACACATTTAACTGTGAAGTAGTATGGCCCAAAAAATGGTGATCTCCATCTCCATGTAGGTGTAGACGATCTCCATCCTCCACATCACTCCTTTAGGCCACCATGCTTGAAAGCTTGTAACCTCAAAACTAGGCTACTACCTATAATAGCTAGAAATTGAAGATTACAAAGATAGATTCAAGCATTAAGGTCGACACGCAGGTCGTTAAATACAATATAGACAGCTAACAATAGCTGAAATAATCATGACACGCAGGCCATGAACGAATGTTACATGCATCACATACATCTCATAAATTCCAATAAGATATAGGGCCATACTATTCACATCATTCCCTGCAAAAATAAGTTAGACGTAGAATCGTATTCTACCTAACAATGTGAACCCAGGACGCTATACATTCTCTAGGACACTAGTTTTTCCATTGGCCCGAGGCTATCAGATTCATATCCTACTAGTATTCGACATAACCACCTTATGCCGATCCGAGACAATCTCTAGGGCACTAGTAGTGACGATGATGGCGCCGCGGCTCCGGAGGACACCGTGGATCCACAGGTGTGATAGGAGGTTGTCGCGTGTTGGGGTGCGTTGTAACCGAAGCCCGGGTTGTCTTCCTTGTTTTGTGTTTGCGAAAATACGGAGTTTTCCGCTGTTCTGATTCCTGCCCCTTGTCCCGAGCAGCTACCTAACCGGGGCCGGCTGCTGATCTCCAACCTCGCAACCCGACGGTGTCTTCGGCACTGGCAAAGAACCGAGGAAGCGTTGAATTTCTGGGCGAGTTGGGCGTCTTTGAGTGGGACCTCGGTACGGACGGTACGGGGGCCTGTCAAGGATGAGCCTGCCGAGTAACAGCCTGGTGCGCTGGGGGTATCTGTGTGCCTTTGTAAACATCCTTAGTAAATACCAAGAACAGTTTTGACCAGATATCGCGAAGTACGTCGCCACCCTCCAGCTACATCGTCCCACGATAAGCTCGGAGTGTTTGTACGCGCGCCCGTACGCGATGGGTTGCGCCCTGCGGGGGCAATGTGATCAAGGCATACACGTAGTTGCGACAACCATACACGCTCAGATTGATATCTCCTCCGGCGTAGCTGGCGCTTAGTCGAAGTAGGCGTCGAAGTAGACGCGCGAGCGCTCCGTCCCCTACCCTTCGGGGTGGTGGCAGCGGAGCTGGCGCCTAGTCGAGGTAGACGCGCGAGCGCTCTGTCCCCTACCCTTCAGGGTGGCGGCAGCGAAGCTGGCGCCTAGTCGAGGTAAACGCGCGAGCGCTCCGTCCCTGTCGGGACCCCGGATTACCAAACCCGGACCCTCTGTGTATTACAGCACTAGTCCCAGATCAAAGCTAGTGCACACAGTTAAACAGAATGGAAAACATCACCAACAACGATTTATTACAATAATTAAGAGTACTGATCGAAAAGGTCTCATTATTACAAATGAGGTTCAAGACCTCGCACACAAGAAATAAAGCGGAAGCAAAGATAACTCGTAGACGACCCATCAATTCGCCACAGGCAATTGACTGGGGAAGCGCGACCTAGTCCTCCGGGAAGAATCCATCGCAGCCACAAGCGAAGCAGTAGTCATAGTCACCTTCTTGAGCTTCAACTTCCTCTGAGATTTTATTTTTAAGGGTAGCATGTGAGTACATAAAGTACTCCGCAAGTCTTGGGAAAAATGCATAGATGCAAGGCTTAACAAAGGAAAGCCATACGGTTCTTTTGCACAAAGCGATATTTGAAATCTCAATTACTACTAATTATTTTCGAAGGCATCAATTTAATAAAGTAAATGATTTTAACAGAACTACCAATTATTCTCTAGTGAAGGCTCTATCCACCAACACTAGCTTAATCATTTCCAACTGAACAAGTTAATATTGCGGGTTACATCCACCCTCTCTGGCTCCAACCGCCAGGATTCCCTTCCGAGAGTTCCCTCCACTCTCGGAATACAAAAACTTTGATTTTAAAACCAAAACCAGAAATCTACCATGTGAATGCATTCCTTGCCCGCCCTTGACCGTGGGCACGGCTATTCGAATAGTTTTACACTCTGCAGAGGTTGTACAACTTTACCCACAAGAGATAAATTATCCTAAAAGTCAACACGCTTCCTTTGGCATGAGACCCAGATAAAATATCACAAAGCCTTTACCTTACTCTAATCTAGCTAGATACCACCCGCTGAGGTTTCACCGCAGGTAGGCTAACCGCCCAACCAAGCCCCTCTTGCGCCATATGAGTACAAGAAATCCTGTCCCTCACCGTGAATAACCAGTCCATCCACGGCACCCACTTTCCCTTTGGTGGCACCTAAACTAGACTATCATAAGTTAGTCAGCTAGGTCGTACCCATATAGACTTGTGGTTGTACGGTTAATGCTCAGTTTGGACAAACACAAGCGTCGGTCCTTAATTGACTAAGGTGAAACATACACTTAACAAGTTCTCGTGCTTACTGCACCAAACCAAACTAACCATCCACCCTAATCTAAACCAACTTTCACATTTTATTTTATTTTAAAAGAACAGTGGCAACTCCAATTACCACTAATTTTCATAAACACAGGGGCTCAACATTAAATCATAATTTCCCGTTTTCAAGATTTTCCAAAGTTATTAGATAGCATGGCTAAGCATTATCCTACCATTCTACTATTCACAAAGGTTAATATTAATCTCATTATTGAGACAAAGGGGGTTCTAGGGTGACAAGGTACATGGCAATCAATGTCAAATGAGGGCATAACAAAGTTGGAATAACTAACTCCTAAAGATTTGAACTAGCGACTTTATATAAATAGCAATGCACATAATTTAAAATATTTAAAACATTTCAAAAGCATAGGTTCAAGATGATCAAAGGAGACTTGCCTTCTTGCAGGGTTTCTGGGTCTTCTTGCTGCTGTGAAGAGGGATCGTCGACAATGTTAGAATCTACGCGAGAAAAGACGAAGCAAACAAAGCAAATAAATACAAACAAAAATTCAAATAAAATCCAAAAATTCAATAGAGGCCATAGTTGGATAGATTATGATTTTAGATGAATTTATAAATTTGAATGGCTGAATTTGGAGTTAAAATGAGAAAGTTATGCTCATTTGAAAATCTCAGATTTGAATAAATCTAGAAATTCCCAAATTTCTGACAGGTGGGGCCCACTGGAATATTAGATTTTAAATTCTATTTTTACTCCGAGGGACTGACAGGTGGGGCCCACTGAACAGTAACCACTGGCGGTCACTGACATGTGGGACCCACTGGACAGTGAGCCCACTGACTTAACCTCTGACATGTGGGACCCTCTGGACTCCGGGCCCACTTGTCGGAGACCAGCACAGAGAGGTGGGGCCCAGGCGGCAGTGGCCAGCACAGACCGGCGGCCGCTGACGTGTGGGGACCACTTGTCAGTCGCGGATAAATAACGAAAACTCAACCTCAGCGTGCGGAGCCGAGGGCTCGAACGCGCGCCGAGGGAGTCGGGGGAGGGGAGAGCGAGCGGTGATAGCCAAGTGAGCGGGGAGGCGTTGCCTACCCCTAATGGATAGGTAATCCCTTTGAGGGTTACCTGCTGGAGTGGTCCGGCAGCCGTGGACGGAGGCAAGGTCGTCGGCGGCGAGGGAGGGTCGGAGGGGTGCGGACGGTGCGTGAAATGCAATCCTTGAGCGGAGGGGGTTCGGTTGGAGGGGTCGACGAGGTGCGACGACGAGCGGAGAAGGCCGGCGACGAGGTGATAACGGAGCTGGCTCGGGTCCTCTGGCGTGACGGCGCTCCGGCGGCGGGGAGGGGCAGCTGAGGTGTCGAGGAGGATCGCACGGACGAGAGGGAGCTCGAGGAGGCGACGGCGGGCTCCGGGGATGACCGAGGCGGCGGCGAAGGCTCGCCGGAGTTGGGCGGAGCTCGGGGAGAGAGAGCGCACGGTGCTGGGGTGCTACAGGGCTCGGGGAAGGAGGTGGAGCGCTCTGGGAGGTGGTGCGAGAGGAGGCGGCGAGGGGGCTTTATAGGCGGAGGAGGGGACACGGCGCGGGATTGCTCGCCGGAGATCTTGGTGGCCGCGGGAAAGTTTGGGGAAAAAGGAAATAGGGGCCGGAAGGGAAGGGAGGCACGGCGTTGGGGATTCGCTTCCACGGGCTCGGGTTGCCAAAACCGGAAGAGGCAGGAAGGCAAGGCCGGATTCGGCTTGGGTACGGTCGGCGGCGAGAAAGGAAAGAGGGGACGAAGAAAGGAAAGGGCGGCTCGCGGACGACGGCCCGACAAGCGGGGCAGTGGCAGCGGAGCGAGGCGCATGGCGGCCGACGGCGGGGCGCCGATCGAGAGAAGAGAGGAGCGGGCGCGGACGGCTGGATGGCCCGCGACGGCGACGCGCGCGCATCGGACCGGCCGATGTCGCCCGAGGGATGAGGAAGGGGGTGGTGACGGGCGGGCCCGGAGTCGAGAGAGAGAGGGAGAGGCGGCTGGATGGGCCGAGCGGCGTGGATGGATCTGGGCCGCCCACGCGTCTACTGGAGGAGAGCGGATATTTTTATTTTTAGAATTTGATTTAGATTTTCTAAAAGGCTAGAAAATTATTTAGGCCTCGTAAAAATATGAAAATACCTCCAAAAATTCCAGAAAAATTCATAGAAGCTCTGGAGATATTTTGGATTTAATAAAATTATTTCCAACTACTGTTGATATTTAATTTTCATATTTTAAATTACTTTTTAAATTTTAGAAATAGGTTTTAAACTCCAGAAAATTCAGAAAAGCCAAATAAAATCCAATTAGCTTAAAATAATTAATTTAAATTTAAAATTTTCAAAAAGCCAATTTTTGGGATGTTACAAACCTACCCCCCTTAGAAAGAATCTCGACCCCAGAGATTGGACGGACCGGGAAAAGGTCGGGGAACTCTTCTTTTAGATCCTCTTCACGTTCCCAAGTCGCTTCTGATTCTGAATGGTTGCTCCACTGCACTTTACAGAACTTGATGACTTTGCTGCGCGTGCAACGCTCTGCTTCCTCCAATATCTTAACTGGATACTCGGATAGGTGAGGTCCTCCTTCACGCTTATTTCGTCTAAAGGCATCCGCTCTTCGGCACTCGAGACACTTCCTCGGTGGGATACGTGGAAGACATCATGCACCTTTGATACCGAGGCGGAAGCTCCAACCGTAAGCAACCGCCGCTTTGCTACCACCGGAAAGGGTCCAATGAATCGGGAGCTAGCTTTCCATCGACTCCAAACGTCTCATTCCTTTGAGAGGTGACACCTTCAAATAAACATGATCCCGTGTACAAATTCTAAGCTTCTACGTCGATTATCCGCATAGCTCTTACATGCGGTTTGTGCTGTTTTAATCTATCCCTGGATTAGACGAACTTGTTCTTCTCGCTTGCTTCAACACATCTGGTCCAAACACTTGTCCTTCTCTGTTTCCTTCCAATACAATGGAGTCCTACACTTTCGCCGTATAGGGCTTGAACGGAGACATTTGCAAACTGGATTGATAACTATTGTTGTAGGAGAACTCTGCATAGGGCAAACTCGATCCCAATTATTCTTGTTTGTCAATTACACAAGCTCTCAACATGTCTTCGAATTTGATTTACTCTTTCTGCTTGTCCATCCAATGCGTGGATGATAAGCTGTACTGAAGTTTAAATTTGTGCCCAAAAGTTCATGTAGCTTTTGCCAAAATCTCGAGGTGAATTGGGTTCCTCGATCTGACACAATCTTCTTTGGGACTCCATGCAAGCACACAATTCTTGACATGTACAACTCTGCAAGTCTATCCCCGGAGTATATGGTCTTTACTGGAATGAAATGGGTGACTTTTGTCAGGCGATCCACAATAACCCAAATTGAATCGTGTCCTGATTTGGTTCTTGGTAATCCAGTTATAAAATCCATACCAATTTCTTCCCATTTCCACTCAGGGATCTGCAATGGCTGCAAAAGTCCAGCAGGTCTCTGGTGTTCAGCTTTAATCCGTTGGCATATATCACACAAAGCTACGTATTCTGCAATTTCTCGTTTCATACTTGACCACCAATACCTTTCCTTGAGATCGTGGTACATCTTTGTACTCCCAGGGTGAATTGAATATCCAGATTCATGGGCTTCCTTCAGGATTAACTCCTTTACCTCTTTCTTTTCAGGTACAATAATTCTTTTCCCAAACCAAAGGGTACCTTCTTCATCCTCTGAAAATCCCGAGGCTTTCCCTTTCTTCATATTATCCTTGATATCCTGGACATACTTGTCCTCCTTTTGAGCTGCCCTGATTTGATCTTCTAAGGTTGGTTGAACTTCCAAAGTGGCTAGGAATCCTTTCTCCACTACTTCTAAGTTGAGCCGTTGGAATTCTTCTTGAAGTGCGGGCATACTATCCCTAATCCACAGTTTGGTACAGTAATTCTTTCGACTCAAGGCATCAGCTACCACATTAGCCTTTCCTGGGTGATAATGTATTCCAATATCATAATCCTTTATTAGCTCAAGCCATCTCCTTTGTCTCATATTGAGATCGGGTTGAGTAAATATGTACTTCAGGCTTTTGTGATCAGTGTAAATCTCGCAGCGGTTACCAATCAAGTAGTGCCTCCATATTTTTCAATGCATGCACTACGGCAGCAAGCTCTAAATCATGAGTTGGGTAATTTCCTTCGTGGGGTCGCAGCTGCCTCGAAGCATATGCTACTGCCTTTCTCTCTTGCATCAGTACACAACCTAGTCCTTGTCTTGACGCATCACAGAAGACTTCGAAATCCTTCCTAATATCCGGAAGTGTCAATACTGGTGCAGAAGTTAACCTCTTCTTCAGCTCTTGGAAACTATCCTCGCACGGTTTACTCCATTCAAACTTCTTTTCCTTCTTCAGCAACTGGGTGAGAGGTCTTGCGAGCTTGGAGAAGCCTTCAATAAATCGACAATAGTAACCAGCCAATCCAAGAAAACTTCTGATCTCGGATACTGACTTTGGTTGTGTCCAATTAAGCACATCATTTACTTTCTCAGGGTCTACAGACACTCCTCCTGCCGAAATCACATGGCCCAAGAAAGCTACTTTCTTCAACCAAAACTCACACTTACTAAACTTGGCATACAACTGATTTTCTTTGAGCTTTTCCAAAACTATCCTCAAATGTTCTGCGTGCTCTTCCTCATTCTTGGAGTATATCAAAATATCATCGATAAACACAACCACAAACTTATCCAAATATTCCATGAACACCTTATTCATCAGATTCATGAAGTATGCGGGAGCATTGGTTAGACCGAAAGACATTACTGTATACTCGTATAATCCATAACGAGTAGCAAATGCTGTCTTCGGTATGTCTTCTGGTCTTATCTTCAATTGGTGATAACCTGATCGAAGGTCAATCTTGGAGAAGACACATGATCCTTTCAACTGATCAAACAGATCATCTATTCTGGGCAAAGGGTACTTGTTCTTGATCGTCACGTCATTCAAGGATCGATAATCCACACACATGCGAAGACTTCCGTCCTTCTTCTTTACTAACAGTAATGGGGCTCCCCAAGGTGACGAGCTTGGCCTTACAAATCCTTTATCTTGCAGCTCTTCAATTTGTTTCTTGACTTCGGCCAAATCATTTGCGGACATCCGGTAAGGTCTCTTGGAAATCGGAGCTGTACTGTGCAGTGCATTTATAACAAATTCAATCTCTCTATCCGTGGCATTCTGGCAAATCTTCAGAAATACATCAGGTATTCACATGCTATAGGCACCTTTTCCAAAGTTATTCCTTCAAACTGTTTAACTTACTTTTCTTAGGAAGGTGCATTGACTGAAACCTTACTCAATCCCTTCGCACTGGTAAGAGTAACAGCTCGGTCGGCACAATCTATCTGCCCTTTATACTTGGTTAACCAATCCATACCAAGTATTACATCTAAACCCTTGGAGTCTATTATAATAAGATTCGCTAGGAACTTAAGTCCATTTATATTCACAGTTGCGTTGGGGCAAACTGTGTTAGTCCTTATTTCCTTTCTAGGAGACTGGACTAGCATGGGGTTCTGTAGTTTACGCACATCCCATTTATATCTTTCAACCACATATTTCGACACAAAAGAATGCGAAGCTCCAGAATCAAATAATGCTGATGCAAATACTGAGTTGACAAGGAACTTACCCAGAACTACGTCGGGTGCATCCTAGGCTGCCTCCGCAGTGACATGGTTAAGATGTCCCCTGCTCATTGCCTGTGGAGTCCTTGGGATTTGTGGTGCCCCACGGCCTTGACCTGCAGTCGGAGCTCTTGCTGGCGTAGTCCCGCATTGAAACAGGCTGGGTCATCTGCTGGCGTTCGGGGACGATTCTTTCGCATAGTGCCCCATGTTCTTGCAGTTGAAACACTGCACTCCTGCTGCTGAAGTCTTGTTCTGCTGGGTTGGCCACCATTGCTTGCCCAGGAGTTTGTGGATTTGGGCGGGTCTGAAAAGGAGTCCTTGGCACGCTTGACTCAAGGCTTGTGAAACCGAGGTGTGTTGGGGCGAAACCGAGAGCTGCTTGCTCCTTGCCGAGCTTGGAACTTCCTCTTCCGAGTTTTGTATAGCCGACGCCGAGCATCTTCTTGGACAAAGGCCTTGTTCACTAGGTGCTGGAAGGTCGGGTAATCATTGGACACCAGCTGCACCTTGAGGTTGGGTTCAAGTCCCTGCGTGAACCTCCAAATCTTGGTCGCCTCCGATGTGACCTCTTCAGATGCATACCTGGACAGTTGGGTGAACTTGTTCAGGTACTCGGAAACACTGAGGTTTCCCTGCTGCAGTTGGTAGAATTCTTTTTTCTTCATTTCCATTATTCCCGTAGGAATATGGGCGGTGCGGAAAGCTTCCACAAACTCATCCCAAGTGATGGTTTGTGCATTTTGATGGGCGGCGCGGTAATTTTCCCACCAGTTAGCAGCGATTCCCTTGAGCTGGTGAGCAGCATACAACACCTTCTCGTTGTCGTTGTAATCGAGCTAGGACCAACTTCCTTTCCACATCCTTGATCCAATCATCGCCTCTGTGGGATCCACCGATCCAGCAAAAGTGGGAGGCCTTGTTCTCATGAATTCTCCCAACTTAGACCGAGGCGCTGGTTGGGTGCTCTGGTCGGGTGTGACTTGGTTCAGGCGAGAGCTTGAAGAATCTGAAGTTGCATGGCCATCATCTGCTCCAAGTTGGGGCCTGAGCGGAGGTGGTGGAATGTTGTCCTCTGGTTGATTGTTGGCGCCACGGCTGTTGCGTGGTTGCTCCTTGTGTTCACCATCTCAAGTGGTTTAGGTAAGAGGGAAATAGCAAAGGTAAGGAATTAGGGGAACTAAATCACATCCCAAGCCAACACACAAGAAGAAACAAGCAACCACTTAGGGAAAACTTTTATTAAAATCAAGATAACTTCATGAATGGCTGTACCACAAGTGCACATAGGCCTGGTACAGTCCATCTAGCACACCAAAACATAGCGTAAAACGTTCTAAAGACGTGGACATTTTATTTGGGTACTACTGACTCAAAAGACTACTAATCCTCTCCAAAGACGCGCTCCTCAGGGTCCTCTTTCGGGTCCTCTTCTGGATCCTCCTCCGGGTCTTCCTGGCGCTCTCTCACATGGTGCCTCGAACAATCACACTCAGCCGAAGCACGGGGACGGTTACGACTAGAGGCAGTCAAATGCGAGCGGGAAGGAGAAGGCTTGCGCTTCTTGAGAGTGATGACGGGTGGCGGACTGGGGCGTCGCACCTTCTTGCATGCTGTGAGCCGAGTGCGGAGTCCCGAGAGTCGAAATGGCGCGCGGTTGGCAGGGCGACGGCTGGTGCAGGTGAAGACGGCGTGTAGTCGGGTACAGCTTGAGACGTCCCAATCTAAACTCGTCTCGTCTGCTCCAAGAAGCCGCGCGAAGGGTGTCTGAGTCTTGATAGCTGAAAGTGAGAAGCATCCGGAGTTGTCCAATCTCCTCCTGAGCTCTAGCATAAGTGACTGCCATCGCCTGCGTGAGCTGCACTTGGTGCGACAGTCGAGGATCGTCAGCTGGGATGTCAAAGGGATCTGGATACCTTTGTCCCGCCTTGGGGTTGATGAAGAAGCAGAAGGGAGACTGATGCACAGCATCCTTGTGCAGATGGCACAACTCATCAATGGCCAGGCGTGCTGCGTCCTGGACAGCGTCAAAACAGCGGGACCGAGGGTGCTTGATGGGGTATGTGTGGGAGTTGAATTCCCCTTCCCGTGCATATAGGAATACCTCCATCGTCCATGAGTCTCGATCCAGGATCCGCGTCTTCCGTCCTCTGAAAATGGGCGGCTGACGGTACTCCAAGCACTGCATCAGCTGCCGGAGAAGGCTAGCGAATGCTCCAGCATCCTCTCCATGTGAGTAGTAGTCCCACGGGGCAGCGGAGGATGAACCAACCATCTACAAAGTTGAGTAAAAGAAAAGATTAGTAAAAAGTTTTTATCAAAGGGAGTTAGGGACAAGAACGAGATTCTAAGTAAGAAGAGAGTAGAAGCAAAGAGACTTATATATTTTTAATATATTCTTTTTATAAATATAAGTCCTTAAAGTTTTGCCATTCCTAATCTAGGTCGCGTCCTACAGTCAAATTGGCTCTGATACCATCTCTGTCGGGACCCCGGATTACCAAACCCGGACCCTCTGTGTATTACAGCACTAGTCCCAGATCAAAACTAGTGCACAAAGTTAAACAAAATGGAAAACATCACCAACAACGATTTATTACAATAATTAAGAGTACTGACCGAAAAGGTCTCATTATTACAAATGAGGTTCAAGACCTCGCACACAAGAAATAAAGCGGAAGCAAAGATAACTCGTAGACGACCCATCAATTCGCCACGGGCAATTGATGGGAAGCGCGACCTAGTCCTCGGGAAGAATCCATCGCAGCCACAAGCGAAGCAAAGAGTCATAGTCACCTTCTTGAGCTTCAACTTCTCTCGAGATTTTATTTTTAAGGGTAGCATGTGAGTACATAAAGTACTCGCAAGTCTTGGGAAAATGCATAGATGCAAGGCTTAACAAAGGAAAGCCATACGGTTCTTTTGCACAAAGCGATATTTGAAATCTCAATTACTACTAATTATTTTCGAAGGCATCAATTTAATAAAGTAAATGATTTTAACAGAACTACCAATTATTCTCTAGTGAAGGCTCTATCCACTAACACTAGCTTAATCATTGCGGGTTACATCTACCCTCTCTGGCTCCAACCGCCAGGATTCCCTTCCGAGAGTCCCTCCACTCTCGGAATACAAAAACTTTGATTTTAAAACCAAAACCAGAAATCTACCATGTGAATGCATTCCTTGCCCGCCCTTGACCGTGGGCACGGCTATTCGAATAGTTTTACACTCTGCAGAGGTTGTACAACTTTACCCACAAGAGATAAATTATCCTAAAAGTCAACACGCTTCCTTTGGCATGAGACCCAGATAAAATATCACAAAGCCTTTACCTTACTCTAATCTAGCTAGATACCACCACGAGGTTTCACCGCAGTAGGCTAACCGCCCGAACCAAGCCCTCTTGCGCCATATGAGTACAAGAAATCCTCCCTCACCGTGAATAACCAGTCCATCCACGGCACCCACTTTCCATTGGTGGCACCTAAACTAGACTATCATAAGTTAGTCACTAGGTCGCACCCATATAGACTTGTGGTTGTGCGGTTAATGCTCGTTTGGACAAACACAAGCGTCGGTCCTTAATTGACTAAGGTGAAACATACACTTAACAAGTTCTCGTGCTTATCGCACCAAACCAAACTAACCATCCACCCTAATCTAAACCAACTTTCACATTTTATTTTATTTTAAAAGAACAGTGGCAACTCCAATTACCACTAATTTTCATAAACACAGGGCTCAACATTAAATCATAATTTCCGCTTTCAAGATTTTCCAAAGTTATTAGATAGCATGGCTAAGCATTATCCTACCATTCTACTATTCACAAAGGTTAATATTAATCTCATTATTGAGACAAAGGGGGGTTCTAGGGTGACAAGGTACATGGCAATCAATGTCAAATGACGGCATAACAAAGTTGGAATAACTAACTCCTAAAGATTTGAACTAGCGACTTTATATAAATAGCAATGCACATAATTTAAAATATTTAAAACATTTCAAAAGCATAGGTTTAAGATGATCAAAGGAGACTTGCCTTCTTGCAGGGTTTCTGGGTCTTCTTGCTGCTGTGAAGAGGGATAGTCGACAACGTTGGAATCTACGCGAGAAAAGACGAAGCAAACAAAGCAAATAAATACAAATGAAAATTCAAATAAAATCCAAAAATTCAATAGAGGCCATAGTTGGTTAGATTATGATTTTAGATGAATTTAGAAATTTGAATGGCTGAATTTGGAGTTAAAATGAGAAAGTTATGCTCATTTGAAAATCTCAGATTTGAATAAATCTAGAAATTCCCAAATTTCTGACAGGTGGGGCCCACTGGAATATTAGATTTTAAATTCTATTTTTACTCCGAGGATCGACAGGTGGGGCCCATGAACAAGAACCATCGGCGGTCATCGACATGTGGGACCCATCGACAAAGTGAGCCCACCGACTTAACCTCGACATGTGGGACCTCTCGGACTCGGGCCCACTTGTCTGAGACCCACAGAGAGGTGGGGCCCAGCGGCATGGCGGCAAGAGCCGGCGGCCGACGTGTGGGGACCACTTGTCGATCGCGGATAAATAACGAAAACTCAACCTCGGCGTGCGGAGCCGAGGGCTCGAACGCCGCCGAGGAGTCGGGGAGGAGAGCGAGCGGTGATAGCTGTGTGAGCGGGAGGCGTTGCCTACCCTAATGGATAGGTAATCCCTTTGAGGGTTACTCGCTGGAGTGGTCCGGCGCCGTGGACGGAGGCAAGGTCGTCGGCGGCGAGGAGGGTCGGAGGGTGCGGGCGGTGCGTGAAATGCAATCCTTGAGGGGAGGGGATTCGGTTGGAGGGTCGACGAGGTGCGACGACGAGCGAGAAGGCCGGCGACGAGGGGTGGCGGAGTCGCTCGGGTCCTCCGCGCGACGGCGCCCGAGGCGGGAGGGGCAGCCGAGGTGTCGAGGAGGATCGCACGGACGAGAGGAGCTCGGGAGGCGACGGCGGGCCGGGGATGACCGAGGCGGCGGCGAATGCTCGTCGGAGTTGGGCGGAGCTCGGGAGAGAGCGCGACGGTCTTTGGGGTGCTCTGAGGCTCGGGAAGGAGGTGGAGCGCCCGGGAGGTGGTGCGAGAGGAGGCGGCCGAGGGGCTTTATAGGCGGAGGAGGGGACACGGGCGCGGGATTGCTCACGAGATCTTGGTGGCAGCGGGAAAGTTTGGGGAAAAGGAAATAGGGGCCGGAAGGGAAGGGAGGCACGGGCGTTGGGATTCGCTTCGCTTGAGGCTCAGGGTTGCCAAACCGGGAGAGGTAGGAAGGCAAGGCCGGATTCGGCTCGCACGGTCGACCGGCGAGAAAGGAAAGAGGGGAGGAAGAAAGGAAAGGGCGGCTCATGGACGACGGGCCCGACAGCGGGGCCGGTGCCGGGAGCGAGGCCATGAAGGGCCGACGGGCGGCCCGCGAGTCGAGAGAAGAGAGGAGCGGGCGCGGACGACCGGATGGCCCGCGACGGCGACGCGCGCGCAGACGGACCGCCGGATGTCGGCCCGAGGGATGAGGAAGCGGGGTGGTGACGGGCGGGCCCGGATTCAGAGAGAGAGAGGAGAGGCGGCTGGATGGGCCGCGGCGACGTGGATGGATCTGGGCCGCCCACGCGCGTCTACTGGAGGGAGAGGGGATATTTTTATTTTTAGAATTTGATTTAGATTTTGAGAAAAGGCTAGAAAATTATTTAGGCCTAAGAAAATATGAAAATACCTCCAAAAATTCCAGAAAAATTCATAGAAGCTCTGGAGATATTTTGGATTTAATAAAATTATTTCCAACTACTGTTGATATTTAATTTTCATATTTTAAATTACTTTTAAATTTTAGAAATAGGTTTTAAACTCCAGAAAATTCAGAAAAGCCAAATAAAATCCAATTAGCTTAAAATAATTAATTTAAATTTAAAATTTTCAAAAGCCAAATTTTGGGATGTTCTGATCCCCTACTCTTGGGGTGGCGGTGAGCGGGCGCCTAGTCGAGGTAGACGCGCGAGCGCTCCGTCCCCCACCCTTCGAGGTGGTGGCAGCGAGGTGGCGCCAGTCGAGGTAGACGCGCGAGCACTCGCCCCCGACCCTTCGGGGTGGCGGCAGTGAGTGGCGCCAGCCGAGGTAGACGCAGCGGCGCCCGCCCCACCCATCGAGGTGGTGGCAACGGAGCTGGCGCCTAGTCGAGGTAGACGCACGAGCGCTCTGTCCCCCACCCTTCGAGGTGGTGGCAACGGAGTTGGCGCCTAGTCGAGGTAGACGCGCGAGCGCTTCGCCCCTTACCCTTCAAGGTGGTGGCAGCGGAGCTGCCGCCTAGTCGAGGTAGACGCGCGAGCGCTCCGTCCCCCACCCTTCGAGGTGGTGGCGGCGGAGACAGCCTCTAGTGCTTCTTGCTCGCGGGTGTGCTCACGCGGGAACCAGCCTCTTGTGCTTCTCGCTCGCGGCGCATGGGAGGGGGCCCCCGTGGTGCACTTTGCCCACCGTAGAATTAACTGGGGTAAGCTGTGTTCTGAAGTGCGTGGGGCCGATGCCCGCGCGTTGTTGATACTCCAAGTAGTGCGCGGGAACAGCACCCGCATCTTATTTATACTCCGAATAGTACGCACTGGGCGACGCCCGTGCGTGCGCGGTGTTGTGGCTACAGACCAAACAGAGAGAGAGGTGGTAGTGGAGAGTGATGAAGGTAAGTGTAATGGCCTGGGTCCTCCCCTTGGCTTGTACTCATATATATATATACACATGAGGAGTGCTTTTATAGTTTTACCCTCACATCTGGTTATCCCCTCTGGGCAGTTATGTCATTACACATGGCCTATTCTGGGCCTTATAATCTCCTACCAGGCCTGCTGGGTTTAGGTGGGGGCCATCCCTACGACAGGAGCCTCTCATGGTAAAGGGCTTCACAAGGCCGAAGCCATGTTGCCGAGTCCTTTGGCCCCCTCCGTCCCCGCGGCCTGTGAACTTTTCCAAACTTCCGGGGCTGCGCTGCAGCCGAAGCAGACGTGCGCGCTGCTGCGATGCTCGGACTTCCGGCCGCCCACGTGGTGCAACGTGCTTGGCGCGTGCGGGCGTGAGGCGTCGTCACCATTAATATGGCGCGGACTTCCAGCGGTTGGACTCTGCCGATTGGCCTTCCGCCGGTTGGCTGCCTGGCGATTGGGGTATATAAATGGCGCTGGTGCGGCGTTGCTCCTGCGTATACTGTGATAGAAGCTGTTCCCTAAATGGGCCATCGTGCATCAACATTCCTTGGTGACGCTGAGCGGCTTGGGGGAATGTTGACGCACGTAAGGAGGTCCCTTTTTCCGGAGCTTGATCGCCGGTTATCGACAAACCCGCGCCTCCCGCCTCCGCATCGTGCTTCCGTAGGCGGCGGCGAGTTCGCCTATTTTCTTAGCAGCCTACCTACGATCGGTGTTCTGATGGAGCCCACGGCATTACCTTGTATGTTGATGCCTTGTAGGTGGCCCGTTAAGGAAAACGGGTAGATTTTGCAGACAAGGCCCCGCCTTTGCGCGCACCGAAGTGGGCGCGCGCTCCGTCCCCACCCTTCGAACGGGTGGCAGTGAAGCTGGCGCCTAGTCGAAACGCGCGCGCTCCGTTCCCTACCCTTGAGCGGGTGGCGCGGGCGGGCGCCTAGTCGGGCAGACGCGCGACGCTCCGCCCCTACCTCGGAAGGGGTGGCGCGGCGGCGCCTAGTCGAAATAGACGCGCGCTCCGTCCCCTACCCTCGAGCGGGTGGCGGCGGTGGCGCCTAGTCGGCGTAGACGCGCGCGCTCCGCCCCTACCCCTCGAACGGGTGGCGCGGCCGGCGCCAAATTGAAGTAGACGCGCGCTCGTCCCTACCCTCGAACGGGTGGCAGCGAAGCTGGCGCCTAGTCGGAGTAGACGCGCGCGCTCCGTTCCCTACCCGTCGAACGGGTGGCAGCGAGGCTGGCGCCTAGTCGCAATAGACGCGCGCGCTCCGTCCCCTACCCCTCGAATGGGAGGCGCGGCCGCACCTAGTCGAAGTAGACGCGCGCGCTCCGTCCCCGACCCCTCGAATGGGTGGCAGCGGCCGGGCGCCTGGTCGAGTAGACGCGCGCCCGCTCCCTACCCTTTGAACGGGTGGCGGTGAAGCCGGCGCCTCCTACCCTCGAACGGGTGGCGCCGGCCGGCGCCTGGTCGGGCAGACGCGCGCGGTCCATCCCTACCCTTGAACGGGTGGCGTGGGGCGCCTGGTCAGTAGACGCGCGCTCCGCCCCTACCCGTCGAGCGGGTGGCGGCGGCCGGGCGCCTGGTCGAAGTAGACGCGCGCGCTCGCCCCTACCCGCCGAGCGGGTGGCGCGGCCGGGCGGTCGGTCGGCGACGCGCGCTCCGTCCCCTACCCCTCGAACGGGTGGCGGCGGCGCGCCTGGTCAGTAGACGCGCGCGCTCCGCCCCTACCGCCGAGCGGGTGGCAGCGGCTGGCGCCTGGTCGGGCGAGGCGCGCGCTCCGTCCCCTACCCTTGAGCGGGTGGCGCGGCCGCGCCTGGTCGGCGTAGGCGGCGCGCTCCGTCCCTACCGCCGAACGGGTGGCGGCGGCTGGCGCCTGGTCGGTAGACGACGCGCTCCGTCCACTACCGTCGAGCGGGTGGCGTGGCGTGGCGCCTGGTCGGAAGACGCGCGCGCTCCGCCCCTACCCCTCGAACGGGTGGCGCGGCTAGCGCCTGGTCGAAGTGCAGCGGCAGACGCGCGCTCCGCCCCTACCGCCGAGCGGGTGGCGGCGGCTGGCGCCTGGTCGGTGAGCGCGCGCTCCGCCCCTACCATTCGAACGGGTGGCGCGGTGGCGCCTGGTCGAAATGACGCGCGCTCCGCCCCTACCCTTCGAGCGGGTGGCGGCGGCTGGCGCCTAGTCGGCGAGACGCGCGCGCCCGCCCCTACCTTCGAACGGGTGGCGCGGGCTGGCGCCTGGTCGAAATGACGCGCGCTCCGCCCCTACCCTCGAGCGGGTGGCGCGGCGGGCGCTAGTCGGCGAAGACGCGCGCTCCGCCCCTACCCTTCGAGCGGGTGGCGCGGCCGGGCGCCCAGTCGAAAGAGCGTCGGCGCGCTCGCCCCTACCCCTCGAGCGGGTGGGCGCGGCGGGCGCCGCCGCGGACACCGCCGTGTGGCGGTAACTTGGGTCCTTGATGCGGCCTTGCTCTTATGCGGGTTCTGGACTCACGCCGGCCCTGGTCCGACAGGTTAGGTTCCGCACCGTCGCGGCCCGACGCGCCCGGGGCACGCGGTGGCCTACGACTGGTGGGCGGCGGGATGTGGACGGTTGCGTGTTTGCAGCTGCTCGTCTCTTCCCTAGGCAAGGGGGACACGGGGTGGGCAGTGAGTGGCGCCTGTGATCATGACCTTCCAGCGTTAGGTGGGGCGTTGCGCTGGGCGGGCGCTTATGCGATCGCGGTCGCGCTCGTCGCGGACCTCCGTGACCCCGCGCTGATTATGGGGAATCGTGCGGGCGGGCCTTTACACCGCTGCGTTACATCCGCACGCGGATCGTTGCGCGACGCCGATGAGCGGCGGTATGGCGAGTGGCTTGAAATAGCCCCGTAACAGCCGCCCCGCACCTTTACACCCTCTTTCCTGTCTGCTCCGCCTTCCACACCCTCGCGCTATCTTCACCACTCCAGTCTCGTCGTGGGAAGCGATGGCCTCCAGTAGCAAGCGCGGGCAGGCGGTTGGTGGCCCTGCCATTCGTCGGCGATCGGCACCGTCGGAGGTGAAATATGCGCTCCAAGAGCGCGACCTGGCGGCGGCTAACCAGGAGCGGCTGGTGGCGGAGGAGGAAGGCACGTTCTCTGGCGAGCTAGGCCCCTCGCTCGTGATCGAGAAGACGATTCAAGAGCTCTTGCGCGTGGGGAAGTTGTCCGGGCGCCAGGACGTACAATTGTCCGCCGACGGCGAGACGGAACCGCATCCCGAGAGGTCGGAGGCGGTCGTATTCGTTGCCTTTTTCGATGCGGGGCTCCAGATCCCAGCGGCGGCCGTGGTGGGCGATGTGTGCGGACCTTTGGGCTGGAGCGCACAATCGACTCAAACGCCGTGGCGGCTCGCGGTGTCTGGTGGGCCTTGCGCTCGGGGGCTGCTGGCCCAGCGTCGCTATTCGCCTATCTCCACGAGGCACGATGCCAGCCGAAGGGCCGGAAGGATAGGACGCTGTCGAGCTTCGGTAGCGTCTCTTTTATTCTTCGCCCGTCGTGCAAGAAGCTCTTCCCTACGAACTCAACTCGCGGGAAGTGGGAGTCTTCCTGGATGAAGCGGTGGTTCTACCACCGTGTGGAGAGCGGGAGCGGCCTTGAGTGCACAGGCCGACCAATCGCGTTCAAGCCCTCGCCGGCGAGCGCTCGATGATGAGGACAAGCGGAGGTCAGCGGCTCGTGGCGTGGCGCCCGCCTCAACATGCGAGACCTTGCCGAAGAGTACGTGATGTACGGCGTGGCACCGCTGCCTACGATCGGCATCTTGCGCCGATAGGCATCAAAGCGACAATGTTTCGCCGTGGGTTTGCTCGCACGGCGCGCCCGGCCCCCGTAAGCCTCGATTGCGCCCCTCCTTTGTTGACGCGAGATCGTTGTATCGCGTCGATGTTCTCCTTTGCTTCGTGGATTTCCTTGGAGGAGGCGGAGCAAGCGCGCGCGTGTTCTGGGGCCGTACACCGCCGGGGAGCACAAGCAGCGCGCATCTGCTATCGCCAAGGCGGGGCTAGGCGAATAAACCTCGTGTGCGAGGTCCGGGCCTTGCCGTGCCGGACCGTGTCACTCCACCGATGGTCGAGTGAAGAAGAAGGCCTCGTCTCGGAAGAGGGCGCGCGGGGCGCTGCGCGCGCTGCTGCCAAGTGTTCGAGGCGCGAGAACGCGGAGTCGAACTTCGGCGAGTGCGCCGGTCGGGCAGGTGGCGCGAGTGCGGCGGGTGTCTTCGGCAGCGTCGGACGTCGGGTTTACGCGGCGACCGGAGGAAGCCTCACCACCCGCCGGTCGCGGCGGACCCGTCGCGGACGGGCGATGCCGAGGTGGAGCCCTCGACCGCGGCGGCTGTGGTGCGGGCGCCCTCCGCGGCGCACGTAGCCGTCTTTGTCTTTACCAACAGCGGCGGGGACCGAGGTGCCCGCCGGCGATTGCCACCGTGGAACCTTCGCCCCGGCGCGGCCGCAGGTCTTCCCGACCACGGTGCGGGGCGGTGGCGCTGCTAGCTGCCCGCCATACGGCCATGTGTGCGGCCGAGCTCCACCGACACCGCGAGGTTCGTCGTGGCTACGGGCATCGAAGCTTGTGGGATTCAGCGCAAGCACCGGGGCCCCGTGGCCTATCGCGCCGCCCCTCGCCACCCCGCCGCGCAGGACAGCCGTCGTCCTCCCGAACGCGAGGCCTCCGCTCGCGGCGGGACCATTCCTTCTGCTGCCGAAGGTAGGGTGACTTAGCTTACTCTGGTGTATGCTTTTATGCCTTGTGGTGATCACCCGTATCCTTGTTTGCAGCGTTGCTCCTTCCGGAGGGGGAGCACCCGACGGAACACGGGGCCTCCGAGCACGTGAGCCCTGCGGACTTCATGCCGCCTCCGGAGACGCTGAGGGCGTGGCGCGGGATTGTAAATGACGCGGCCACGAGCGTCGACAAGCAAGTGCTGTAGGCCTACGATGCAGGGCGCCTGGGGGACGCTTTTGAGGTGTCCGGGGTGAGGGTAAGTACTCGTGCGACCACGCCTGAGTTTAGCTGAGTGTGCTAAGTCTTTTCCCTTCTACAGACACTTGTGCTAGGGCAGGCCACGCAAGCGGCCTATGCTCGTAGCCAAAAGGCGCCGAGGATAGGCTGCGTGCCACCGAGGAGGAGCTGCGAAGCCTCGGCGCCCGCTCGCCAGACGCCCGCATCCGCCAGTTGGAAGCGGAATGCGCCGAAGCGGGGGCGCACGCCGAGGGGCTTGTTGCGTCGGCGCAGGAGTCGGCCGCGGCAGCTGCTGAACAAAAGTTCGCGGCGGAGCGGGACGGGTTCCTGGAGCAGCTCGCCGAGCTAGAGAAGGAAAAAGGCGAGCTTGCCTTGACTCTAGCGGAGCGCAACCGGACGCTGGGCGACACCTCGGTGGTTGCTTGGGACGCCATGCAAGCGCTGGAGAGCCATCTCCAAGGGCTGGTAGCGGAGGTGCCGGGACGCGCCTTCGGCCCGGAGGAGCTATCTCTGACGCTCCACTGGATTGGGGATGCCGCCAGCGTCGTGCGCGACGCGGCGTCGCCGGCACCGCTGCGCGCGTACCGCGTCGGCATGCTTGGTGTGCGCGCTCCACACAGCACCGCGATTTATGCGCGCGTCGCCGCCGCTGGATGATCCCAGTGGAGATGCTCGGCGGGTCGGAGTAATGTCGGCGCCGCCCGCTCGCTCGCCTTGCCTCGGGCCCTTCTTCGACCGGATCGGGGCACGTCGGGCGGATGCTGCACGGTCGAGCTCGAGTCGCTCACGGGGACGGGAGCCTCGGCCAATTTCTGGGCGGGGTCCTCGACGCGACAATGGTGGCGCTGGGCCCTCCGGCGCGGGAACCCGCAGTCGACGCCGTGGTGCTTAGGTGTAGGCGTGTGTTGTCTTGTTCCTTGTCTTTGTGAATAAAGTACACACTTGCTACTTGCATTCGACTTTCACCTACATCGGGCAGCTTCCTTGCTGGGACCGGCCCGTCGCGGCCGACCTTTCAACTCGGCGACGCCTTCGACGGCGAAGGCTGAAGAGTCGCTCGACTTTTGGGCTAGTCGGCCTTCTTGGCGAGGCCCCACTCTAGCGCGTGTTAAGGGCGAACCAGCGGGTAGCGCTTAGAGCGGCGGGATGTTGCGGACCTTTGTACATGTGATTCTTCGGTATGCAGACTTCCGGCATTTTAAGAATGCGCTGCGTCTTGATGCGGCTGTTGGCGAATGCTGTGTGCGGTTCCGTAAAGCGGACGATCGCGGATCGGCGTATGCGAGGCGAACCTCCGCGGTGTGCCTTGCTTTATAGTCGGAGACTCGCGCGCGTGCGAGGCGAGCCTCGGCGCTACGTCTTATTTAGAGTCCGTGGACTAGTGCGTGCGAGGCGGACCTCGACGCAACCTCTTATGTATAGTCCGGGGACTCGTGCGTGCGGAGGCAGGCCTCGATGCTACGTCCTATTTAGAGTCCGTGGACTAGTGCGTGCGAGCGGACTTCCACGCTACGTCTTCTTTATAGTCCGGAGACTCGCGCATGCGGCTAGGCTCAACGCTACGTCTTATTTAAAGTCCGTGGACTAGTGCGTGCGAGCGGACTTGATGCTACGTCTTCTTTATACTCGGAGACTCGGCGTGCGGAGCTGGAGGCTTGGCGCCACGTCTTATTTAAAGTCCGTGGGCGAGTGCGTGCGGCGGACTTGACGCGCTCGTCTTCTTTATAGTCGGAGACTCGCGCGTGCGAGCTAGGCTCGGCGCTTCGTCTTATTTAAAATCCGTGGACTAGTGCGTGCGAGCGGACTTCGACGCCACGTCTTCTTTATAGTCCGGAGACTCGCGCGTGCGGAGCTAGGCTCGACGCTACATCTTATTTAAACTCCGTGGACTAGTGCGTGCGGAAGCGGACTTCGACGCTACATCTTCTTTATAGTCCGGAGACTCGCGCGTGCGGAGCTAGGCTCGACGCTACGTCTTATTTAAAGTCCGTGGACTAGTGCGTGTGGAGCTAGGCTCGACGCTACGTCTTCTTTATAGTCCGGGGACTCGCGCGTGCGGAGCTAGGCTCGACGCTACGTCTTATTTAAAGTCCGTGGACTAGTGCGTGCGGAGCTAGGCTCGACGCTACGTCTTCTTTATAGTCCGGGGACTTGTGCACGCGAGGGCGTCCCCTCGGTGCGCCTTTGTTTATACTCGATCCCGCCGCTCGGCGGCGGAGAGTGCACACGCGAACGTCGTCTTTGGTTTATACTCAGTCCCGCCCCCCTGGCGACGGCGAGTGCACACGCGAACGTGCGTCTTTGGTTTATACTCAGTCCCGCCCCCCTGGCGACGGCGAGTGCACACGCGAACGTGCGTCTTTGGTTTATACTCGATCGCGCCCCGGCGGCGGCGAGTGCACACGCGAACGTCGTCTTTGGTTTATACTCAGTCCGCCCCTCGGCGACGGCGAGCACACGCGAACGCGTCGTCTTTGGTTTATACTCGATCCCGCCCGCTGGCGGCGGCGAGTGCACCGCGAACGTCGTCTTTGGTTTATACTCGCTCCGCCCGCTTGGCGGCGGCGAGTGCACTGCGAACGGCGTCTTTGGTTTATACTCGTCCCGCCGGCGGCGGCGAGTGCACACGCAAATGTGCGTCTTTAGTTTATACTCAGTCCGCCCCTCGGCGGCGGCGAGTGCACACGCGAACGCGTCGTCTTTGGTTTATACTCGAGCCCGCCCCTCTGGCGGCGGCGAGTGCACACGCGAACGCGTCGTCTTTGGTTTATCTCAGCCCGCCCCTCGGCGGCGGCGAGTGCACACGCGAATGTGCGTCTTTGGTTTATACTCGATCGCGCCCCGGCGGCGGCGAGTGCACGCGAACGTCGTCTTTGGTTTATACTCAGTCCCGCCCCTCGGCGGCGGCGAGTGCACACGCGAACGCGTCGTCTTTGGTTTATACTCGGACCCGTCACCACGGCGGCGGCGAGTGCACTGCGAACGCGTCTTTGGTTTATACTCAGTCCGCCCGGCGGCGGCGAGTGCACACGCGAACGTCGTCTTTGGTTTATACTCGCCCCGCCCCTCTGGCGGCGGCGGTGCACACGAAGGTGCGTCTTTGGTTTATACTCGTCCCCGCCTCCGGCGGCGGCGAGTGCACACGCGAACGCGGCGTCTTTGGTTTATACTCGGTCGCCCCCCGCGACGGCGAGTGCACACGCGAACCTGCGTCTTTGGTTTATACTCGATCCCGCCCCCGGCGACGGCGAGTGCACACGCGAACGTCGTCTTTGGTTTATACTCGGCCCCGCCCCTCGGCGGCGGCGAGTGCACACGCGAACGCGCGTCTTTGGTTTATACTCGCCCCGCCCCTCTGGCGGCGGCGAGTGCACACGCAAAGCGCGCGTCTTTGGTTTATACTCGGACCCGTCACCTGGCGACGGCGAGTGCACTGCGTGAGCGCGCGTCTTTGGTTTATCTGCGGGACGCGCGCGTTGGCCAAGCCTCGCGCGCCTCCCGCGTGCTGCGTGTGATGAAGAAAGATTAGCGGCAAACGGCGATTTTCATTACATCCCGTTTGCGGGTGGCGACTACAAAGGGTGAATATCTTGACCGTTTGCCCTTAGTGCGCCGCGAGCCTCTAGTCACTAGGCGTCTGCGGGGCCGCAGCGCCATGGATGACCCCGCGGACTTCCGTTTGTGACGCGGCTCACGAGCGTCATTGGCGTCGCGGCGGGCACACGTGCTGGCTCGATCGCGCGGGCCATATCCTCGTCGCCTCGGGCGGTGATGGTGGTCGGGGACCCGGATCTTCATGCACAGATAGTCGTGACGTGGTACTGCGCCGAAGGAGTTGAGGATTGGGCGTCCTAGTATGGCATTGTAGGGGTACGGAAGGTCGACCACGTCGAAGGTGGCATCTTCGGTCCGCACATTGTCATCTTGGCGAAGGAGACTTGAAGGCCGATTTGGCCAGCGCCCGCAAGGGCTGTCCCGAAGCCTGCGGTGGGATTCCCGACGCCCCAGCGGCTTCGAGGATCCCCATCGGTCGAAGGCGCCGCAAACAATACGTTTGCGGAGCTACCGCCGTCTACCAAGGCGCGCCCACGCCGCATCCCGCGATGGTGACCGGATAACCGGGGTCTGGTGAGGAAGTCCACACAGGCGTCGTCGGGTGTGAATGTAACCGTCTTTGCGCCCAATCCGGCGGTGCTTGCGCCGGGTATGCCGCCACGTGATGTAGTCTTCGCGCGTAGGCCTTCGCTGCCGCGTGCGAGGCAAATTCAGTCAGAGCCTCGGATATGACATTAATGACCTGCGGTAGGTTGCGTCCGGGGCCTGCAACGACAGAGGCCCTCCCGAGGCTGCAGACGTGAACTTGGATCCGTAGGCGCCTTCCGGGTTGCATCCTTGTGCTGCACCGCATCCCTTGCGCTGCATCGCATGGGGCCTCGTATGGGAATGGGCGTGGGCCACCGCGGCGGGCGCGCCTCCGGTTCTGTCCTAGCGACGCTGTCGCGGCGCGCGCGATGGAGGTGCAGCGCGGGTATCATGATTGCCGGCCGTGGACTCGCACCACGCCCCACGATGCTGGTCATCGTAATCCCCACGACCCTTATCGTCGCGGCCCCGCCCGCCGCGCCCCGCCACGGCGCCACGATCGCCTCGGCCCGGCTGGAGCACCCTCGTCGGACCCCGCCGATGTCGAGGCGCCGATTTCGCCTCGACCTCTGCGACCGCGCTTGGGCTGATCGGACGACTCCTTATGCGGGTTGTCCCTACGGTCGGGCGCGTCCGGACGACTCGCCGCTTTCCCTTCAAAGAACCGCCCCTCGGCGGTCTTGGCTTTGCCGAGGCTCCGCCTAGTTGGTGTCGAGTCGCCACCTTGCCTTCGCCCGCGCGTCTTCCTCCGTCCCAGCATATTCTTCCATCTTGTCGAAGAGCTTCGCCACCGTCTTGATTGGCTTTGCGCGTTGTACTCGGCCATTGGGCCGGACGAAGGCCCCTGTATGGCCGCATTGACGATGGTGGTCTCGTTGGCGTCTTTCACGACATCGAATCTTGGCGGCGTTTGAAGTAGTCCGGAGCTTCTCGAAGGTTTTGCTTTACGGCAAAGAGTTGGTCGCGTCGACTCGGCCAACGTAGTTTCCTTGGAAGTTGTTGTGAACGCGGACACGGCTGTTCCCACGCGTAGATGGAGCCCGGCTCTATGGTAAAGAACCAAGAGAGCGCCACTCCTTGTAGCGCGAGGGGAGTCCTTCGCCGTGGTGTCGTCGCCGCCGCGGCCGATTGCGGTTTCAGATATGCGCACGAACTCCCGGGGTCCGTGTCGCCTTTGTACGAGTCGATGGCGCTAGGAAACTTGAAGTCTTGGGCCATGCCGCCGCTGCAGCCCCACCGAGAGCGGGACTCGGATCCACACGCCGCAGCGCGCGCGGCTGGGCGTGGGGGCCGCGATCGCCCGCCCTCCGGCGTGGGCTCGGGCGTGACCACCGGCGCGGCTGCCGACTCGAGCCTCCCGCATATCTCGACGGCCCGCGAAGGTCCCCTAGCTCCCGCCGAATGCATTGAGCCGCCGCCACAGGCACTTTCCATTGCCGGTGCGGCGGGTCGCCGTATTTCGACGGCGGGTCGGCGCGGACGACCAGCGTCGCGAGGTCCCGAACTGCCGGTCGCTCTGTCGTGGCTACCTCGCGCCGCCGTCCGCGCCGCCGCGAGGGTTGCGATGGGGCGGCGAGGTCGGTGTCGTTGCGTCGGCGGGATCGGTTGTCGCTGCGCCGTGTCGGCGTCTTCGACCGCGGGGCCCGTGACGGGGTTGGTCGTCGCGGTGCCGGTGACGGGGTTGGTCGCCGCCGCGCGAACGTCGACGTCTCCGGCTACCGCGCCTGCATCGGCACCCGCGTCCGCCGCTGCTGATGCGGAAGCCCTAGTACTCATACGACGCTCCGAGCCGGCTGCCTTCTTTCCCTTCGCCGCCGCTGGTGAAGCTTTTTTCGGTGCCATCTTTTTCCTTCGGTCTTCAGGCTTGTCTTCGTCCTCCCCACGGACGGCGCCAACTGTTGTGGCTACAGACCAAACAGAGAGAGAGGTGGTAGTGGAGAGTGATGAAGGTAAGTGTAATGGCCTGGGTCCTCCCCATGGCTTGTACTCATATATATATACACATGAGGAGTGCTTTTATAGTTTTACCCTCACATCTGGTTATCCCCTCTGGGGCAGTTATGTCATTACACATGGCCTATTTTGGGCCTTATAATCTCCTACCAGGCCTGCTGGGTTTAGGTGGGGGCCATCCCTACGACACGCGGTGTTCGCGTCTTGTTTATACTCCGTAGAGTGCGCAGGGATAGCATCCGCGTCTTATTTATACTCCGAAGGAGTGCGCGGGATATACATCCACGTCTTATTTATACTCCGAAGAGTACGCACGGGCAACGCCCATGCGTGCGCGGGGTTCGCGTCTTGTTTATACTCCGTAGAGTGCGCAGGGATAGCATCCGCGTCTTATTTATACTCCGAAGGAGTGCGCGGGATATACATCCACGTCTTATTTATACTCCGAAGAGTACGCACTGGGGCAACGCCCATGCGTGCGCGGGGTTCGCGTCTTGTTTATACTCCGTAGAGTGCGCAGGGATAGCATCCGCGTCTTATTTATACTCCGGAGGAGTGCGTGCGGAGGCGGACCTCGTGCTACGTCTTATTTAGAGTCCGTAGACTGCGCACGGAGGCGAACCTCCGCGCGTTGCAGGCGGTGAAATTGCGTGCGAGGCAGACCTCGACGCTACGTCTTATTTATACTCCGTAGAGTGCGTGCGGAGGCGTACCTCGCGCTACGTCTTATTTAGAGTCCATAGACTGCGCGCGGAGGCGAACCTCCGCGCGTTGTGGGCGGTGAAATTGCGTGCAGAGGCGGACCCCGACGCTACGTCTTATTTATACTCCGTAGAGTGCATGCGGAGGCGTACCTCGTGCTACGTCTTATTTATAGTCCGTAGACTGCGCGCGGAGGCGAACCTCCGCGCGTTGCGGGCGGTGAAATTGCGTGCGGAGGCGGACCTCGACGCTACATCTTATTTATACTCCGTAGAGTGCGTGCAGAGGCGTACCTCGCGCTACGTCTTATTTAGAGTCCGTAGACTGCGCGCGGAGGCGAACCTCCGCGCGTTGCGGGCGGTGAAATTGCGTGCGGAGGCGGACCTCGACGCTATGTCTTGTTTATACTCCGTAGAGTGCGTGCGGAGGCGTCCCCCCGCTCGTCTTTGTTTATACTCATGCCTGTATCTTTGACAAAGAGTGCGCGCGCGGACACGTGTCTTTGTTTATACTCATGCCCGTATCTTTGACGGAGAGTGCGCGCGCGAACGTGTGTCTTTGTTTATACTCATGCCTGTATCTTTGACGGAGAGTGCGCGCGCGAACGCGTGTCTTTGTTTATACTCATGCCCATATCTTTAACGGAGCGTGCGCGCGCGAACGCGTGTCTTTGTTTATACTCATGCCCGTATCTTTGACGGAGAGTGCGCGCGCGAACGCGTGTCTTTGTTTATACTCATGCCGTATCTTTGACGGAGAGTGCGCGCGCGAACGCGTGTCTTTGTTTCGAAGAACAGAAATTTGTGCAAATGGTGAACTTTATTAAATTCCCGTTTGCGCGGGTGAGCACTTACAAAAGAAGGGGGGATGCCAAGCACTAACCACTAGGAGGGTGGGGAGATCATTGACGGGCCGCCGCGACCGGGGCAATCTTGCGCGCGTGGAGCGCGGGACGCTCCCCGAGAGCTCCGCATCCGCTCTCCCACCTCAGGTGCCTTGGCGAGCCGCGTGGCATGGGCCCCTGGCACCAAGCTCTATGCGCCGGGCCATGTCCTGGTCGCCATGAATGGTGATGATGGCCCGCGCCCGAAGCTTCATGCACAGAAACCGTGATGCGGGATCGCCCGAGGGTGTTTAGGGCGGCCGTCCTATTATGGCGTTGTAGGGGTATACGATGTCGACCACGTCGAAGATGGCGTCCTCGCCCCGACGTTGTCGTTTTGGCGAAGGAGGCTTGGAGGCATATCGGCCTAAGGCGCGCAAGGGCTGCCCTCCAAACCCTTGCAGCGGGACGCCTGAAGGGCCCAAACGGCTCCGAGGGATCCCCATTTGATCGAAGGCCACAGCGAAGAGGATGTTTGCGGAGCTTCCTCCATCGACTAGGACGCGCCAGACGTCGCACCCGGCTACGAGGACCCGGACGACCAGAGGGTCTTGGTGGGGGAACTCCACGCCCTCGGCGTCAGCGGGTGTGAATGTGACTTCATGTTGCGCCCATTCTGGCGGCGCCTGCGCCGGGTATGCCGCGACGTGGTGTAGCCTCCGTGCGTAAGCCTTCCGTTGTCTTGCCGAAGCGAACCCCAGTGAGGAGCCTCCGGAGATGACGTTGATAATCCTGCGCTGGGCTCCTTCCGGGGCTTGTAGCTGTAGGAGGCCTTCCCGAGGTTGCTGTACGTGCGCCTGGATGCGCAGGAAGCCGTCCTGGGCCTGTGCTCCTTGGTCCTGGGGGTGTTGGACGTGAGCCACAACGGGCACGCGTGTATCCAGGTTTTTGTCCCTGGCAACGCTCTGCCGTAGCGCTGCGATGGTGGCACAAGCACGCGTGTCGTGGTTGCCCCGGCCGTGGATTTCGCACCATTGCCCATGGTGTTGGTCGCCGTACTCTTCGCGGGTCCGGTCGTCTCAACCTCAGTCGTCTCGACCTCGGCCACGTCCCCGTCCTCGTCCTCGGCCTCCGCGGCCTGGGGCGTTGTCTTCGGAACCGCCCTCGATGTCGAAAACGTAACAAGATTTCCTGGACTTGCGCTGATCGCGCTTGGACTTGTCGCCTGGCTGGTCATTGTGTTGGGGGTCCTTGCGTTCGGAGGCACCCTTCGGCTGCTCTTGCTTACGCTTGCCTTTCGAAGGGCCCTGTTTCGGCGAGTCTTCGGTCTTGACCGAGCCTTCCGCCTTGTTAGAGTCGGAGTCATCACCGTGTCGCCTCCGTGCGTCCTCCTCCGCTCTGGCATACTCTTCCATCTTGTCGAAGAGTTTCGACCGTCTTAATGGGCTTGCGCGTTGTACTCAGCCATCGGCCCGGTCGGAGGCCTTGTATCGCTGCGTTGATGACCGTTGTTTCGTTGGCGCCTTGACTTGGCGGCGCACCTTCGCGGGCGCTGAAGTAGTCCCGAGCCTCTCCTCCGGCCGCTGATCGCAAAGAGCTGGTCCGCATCGACACGCTCAATGTAGTTTCCACGAAGTTATTGTAGAGTCGATTCTGCACTGCTCCCACGCGTAGATGGATGCGTGGTTCAATGGTGAAGAACCGGACAGCGTCACCCTTGTAGCGCAAGGGGAGCCCTTTGCCTTCGTGGTGTCGTCTCGCCGCCGCTTCGATGGCGGTCTCGTACACGCGCACGAACTCTCGCGGGTCGGAGTCGCCTTTGTAGGCCTCAATGACGCTCGAGAACTTGAGATCTTCGGGCCATGGCGTCTGCTGTAGGCCCGCAGAAAGCGGGGACACCGGGTCTACGCGCCGTAGTGGGGCGCGGCTAGACGTGGGGGCGTCGCGGCTATCCGCCCTTTCCGGGGCGGGTTCGGATGCCACTACCGGAGGGGCGTGTTGGCTTCGGGCCTCCTACATGTCCCGGACGGCTCCGCGGAGGTCCGTTAGCTCCCGCTGAAACGCACTGAGGGCCGCCAGCAGGGCCGTCTCTACTGCGGGCATGACCGAGGCCGTCTACGCGCTTGGCGGTACCGCCGGCGAGGTGGTGACCACGGCCTGCGCACCCAAGTTGCGCGCCGCGTTGTTGTCGCCGGGGTTGGTCGTCGGGGCGGTGCTGGTGGGATCAGTCGTCACGCCGGTGACGGGGTTGGTCGTCGCGTCGACGGCGGGGTTGGTCATCGCGTCGGCGGCGGGGTTGGTCGTCGCGTCGGCGGCGGGGCCCTCGGTCGCACCTATACCACTGCTCATACCTGCGGCTGCTAAAGCCGAAGCCCTCGTGCTGACGCGAGACTTCGCCGCCTCCGCCTTCTTCTTCTTCGCCGCTGATGGTGAAGCTTTCTTTGGTGCCATCCTCCTTCAAGTCTGGAGGCTTGCTCTTGTCCTCCCACGGACGGCGCCAAGCTGTTGTGGTTCTGCACCAAGCAGAGAGTGTGTGGTAGTGGAGAGTTGAGTAAAATGAATGGCTTAGCCCCCTCCTCCCGCGGCCTATGCCACATATATATTCATATGGGGAGTGTTTGTACAGTTATACCCTTACACATGAGTATTCCCCTTGGGGGCTCTTATGTCATTACACATGTCCTATTTCGGACTTAACAGGCCTACTGGGCTTAGGTGGGGGCCACCCCTACAACAGTGTTCTTACTAGGTTTCAAGTTTCGTGGGCTTTGGATCTTTCAACCGAAAGTTCTCTAAAGTCTTAGTCCTGCGGTCGTGCGCTTCGGCGTTGCTCTGTTTTGAGTTCGACCGTAGTGTCTGAGTTAGTCTCAGCAGAGAGTCCTTGTTTTCTTTGTAAATTCTCTCTCAGAGGAAGTATTCTTGCTATGTTCAAAGTCTCATGACCGAAAGAACCGTAGATCATCAGTTATCTGGAAATCGGATGTCGCGGTCATGAACCTTACACTTCCTCTGTTGTCGGTTGAGTCCAGTTTACTCTCTGTTGTCGGATGTGTCTGTGTTCTTTCGGTTGTCGGTTTGTTTTCTCTCGATTTCCAGTGAGAAATCGATCTCCTTCTTCATAGCTCTCTAGCTATCGGAGAAGAAGATCGATCTCCTTCTTCATAGCTCTCTATCTATCGGAGAAGAAGATCTATGAGAATACTTGGGGAGGTTTTAAGGCACCATTCACCCCCCCCCCTCTGTTGCCATTTCGGTCCTACACCGAGCCAATAGAGATGGAAGAAAAACTTTAGTTGACAACAGCAGATGAACCTGTAAGTTTGCAGCAAGCACTCATCAAGCATCATTAGAAGATTGCTATACGAACTAAACTGGATTCGATAGAAGGGAATAAAACTTGACTATTGACAGATCTGTCTCAAAATCATAAAGCTATAGGGCTAGTGGATTTTCATTTTTCAAGGTGAAAAGAGATGGAAAAGGGAACTTTGTTCGTCACAAGGCAAGACTTATAGCAAAAGGCTATGTGCAGAAAAAGGGTATAAACTATGAAGAAGTATTTGTACCGGTTACAAGATTAGAGACAATGATGTTGATATTTACTCTCGCTGCTCAATTTGGATGGGAAGTACACCACATGAACATCAAATCTGCATTTCTAAATGAAGAACTTACTGAGGAGGTATATGTATCACAACCAGAGGGTTTTCAAGTGAAGGGACAAGAAGGCAAGGTTTATCGACTCTTAAAAGTATTGTATGGATTGAAACAAGAGCTTAGAACCTAGAATAAGAAACTAGACAGCTAATTGATTAACCTTAGTTTTGAAAGATGCAAGCAAGATCCAGCATTGTGTAAAAGAAAGACAGAAGAAGACATGCTAATACTCGGTATATATGTTGATGATCTTATTATCACAGGAATGTGTGATTGAAGGGTTGAAGCATTTAAGGAGATGATGCAACGGTTTGAGATGAGTGATCTCAGACTTTTGACTTACTACCTTGGTCTGGAGGTGAAACAAAGTAAGCATAATATTACAATCAAGCAGTCGAATTATGCAAAGAAGATTCTTGAGAAGGTAGGTATGACAGGTTGCAACCCTTGTAAATACCCCATGGAGTCAAAGTTGAAACTCAACAAAGATGAGACGGGAGAGCTGGTCGATACGACTGAATTTCGATGTATAATTGGTTGCCTAAGGTATTTGATACATACTCAACTAGATCTTGCATACTCAGCTGGACTAATTAGCAGGTTTATGGAAAGACCAACAGTATAACACAAGTAAGCATTAAAACATGTGTTGAGGTACCTAGCAAGAACTGTGAATTATGAGCTAGTGTATGTCAGGCATGACAACACACCAATTCTTGAAGGATTTTGTGATAGCAATCTGGCTGGTGATCCAGTTGATCGTAGAAGCACGACTGGTATAGTGTTCTACCTTCATGGAAACGTGATCACATGGTGCTCATAGAAGAAAAGAAGTGTCAGCGTGCAAAGTGGAGTTCATGGTAGCAACTTAAGCCGCTTGTCAAAGTATTTGTTTGATGAGATTACTTCATGAATTGACTAAACAGACCATCAAGCCATTCACATTATATGTGGACAATAAGCCAGCAATAGTGCTTATGAAAAATTCAGTGCTTCGTAGAAGAAGCAAACACATTAATACTCGATATCATTTTATTCGAGAATATGTTGAAGATGGACTGGTGGCTGTTTCACATATTACAACAGAAGAACAGAAGGCTGATGCACTCACAAAGGCATTGAGATGAGTCAATTATGGTCGGATGATTAATCCACTTGGTGTCAAGGAAGTAGGTTAAAATCGGCAAGGATTAGGGGGTGTTTGTTGGAAATAATTCTGCTGAATCCGTTTTAGAGTCTATATCGAGTCTGAGTCTATTTAGAATTAGAAATTGATGTTTCCGAGTTGGTTTGTATATCCGAGTCTAATCTGTAAAGCTGGGTTTAAATAGTGGAGAAAACCAAGAAAAAGGTGCGGCGATTGGAGCACCACTAAAAAGATTGTTTATTCTATCGCTAAATTGTTTGCGCCGTTGTCATTGAGAAATAGAGAAATTTCATCGAAGGTTACGAGTACTCAGTGTACTCGGAAAGCAGAGGAGACTCGAGTACACGGAAGATTTCGAGTATTGTTCATGAGTACTGTAACACTCATGTTACTGTAGCACTTGTGACTACTGTAGCAACCAAAGATTACGCTTGCTACTCGTGGTCGTAATATTCATCTAACAACATGGTGATGGAGGAGACGCTAGCGATGTACATGAGCATGGGCAATAGGGTGGAGGGTGGCCGCGACGACACGGGGTGCAGCGAGCGCCCCTGGGCCCGGTGGCTGCGCGGCTGGACGGTGGAGGAGAACTGGCACGGCGACCTGCTGAACCGATACCTCTACCTATGCGGCCACGTGTACATGCGGCATGATGGCAAGTGGAGAGGACGATGTACCACCTCATCCGCGGCTGCATCGTTTTCTAAAAAAAAAAAAAATCCGCGGCTGCATGCGCATACTCGCCCCCTCCAGCCCCTACCACAACCTCATCTACGGCGCCTTCCAGGAGCTGACCACCTTCATCTCCCACGCCCACATCGCCCGGCACGCCGCCCTCCACAGCGACCGCTGCGTCGCCAAGATCTGTGGCGTCATCGCCGTTGACGAGAAGCGCCACAGGACGGCATACACCATGGTAGCGGTCAGGCTCTTCGAGATCAACCCGGACGGGATGTTGCGGGTGCTCGCCACCGTCGTGCGCGCCAAGATCACCATGCCAGGCCAGCTCATAGCCGACGGCCGCGATGACCACCTGTCCGCGCACTTCTCCGCGGCGGAGCAGTACGAGGGGGTGTACACGGCCGTGGACTACCGAGACATAGTGGAGCACTTCGTGCGCAGGTTGAGGTTGGCTGAACTCACTGCCTCCAGGGCCGAGGGGCGGCGCGCGCAGGAGTACGTGTGCGGGCTGCCGCGCAAGATCCGCAGGATGGAGGAGCGGGCCGCAGCCAAGCCAAAACCCAAAAAGAGCCCTAATGTGTGCACTTCAGCTGGGTGTTCGACGGGCCCGTCCGCATCTGATCATCGTACATCCATCGATTCCAGATTTCCAGGCCAGGCCAGGCCAGGCCAGCCCCCCCCCCCCCCCCAACAAAAAAAATTAATGCGTGGAAAAACTTTGATTTATATGCATTATGCAACTACGCGTGTGTATGCTCGCACGTCCAAGCTGTAGCTTGATAACTACGTTTCTACGCTAATAGATCGACGGAACGTGAAGAAAATTGATGTATGTACGTATGGGGTTAAAAGTTAAAACTCTATAAAATTGTTTGATCATAAGTTTTGAGTAACGTTGCTACGTAATGCATTTAGTCATAGACTCAGCCAACCCATGGTTCTAAAAGAGGCATTGCCGAATTGAATACATTCTCAGTTCTTGAAAAAAAAGCCACGACATATAGAAAATTGTTATACTCTCATACCCCTTCTCATATGCAGTAGCACTCGAATCTAATCAAAATTTGTGAGATATAGCAAGAGCGTACATGGTATCAAGAATGAAGCAGATAAATCTCATAAAGAGAACCGAAATAATAGCGTCAAAGCAACCATGACGTACGAGAAAGAAAAGTTTGATGAACCTTCAATGCCATAGGTTTGTACTACCTCTAAGCTCTATCTGCTCGTCAGTACCACATGGTTGATCCTACCACATGTTCCTTCTTCCAACAGCATACATCTTCGCCTTTGAGTCTGCTAGATTTTGCAATCGTCATTGCAGTTTCGCACAGAGCTGCATATGAGATCTGAGTACTTACAGTTGATGACACAGTTTCTTTCTCTTAGCCAGAATTTTTTTATCAAACCTCCCATTGGTTGCCATTCCTTTAGGTATACTCATCAATTGGTATCCACAATTGCTCCAAATACTTTTTACAATCACTTGCCCTTTGCAACTAACTCGCAAGACTTCACCTCAAAGTGATACTTCACAACCTTTGAGTTTAAGCGACCTCACAGATATTAGATTCTTCTTTAAGCGGGAAGCATACCAAACTTCTGTCAATGTGCGATGTACCCCATCATACATCTCCAATGTAACAGTTCCTACCTTAGTAATCGCATAATCTTTGTAATCCACTAAGTGAACCGTTCCATGCACCGAGCATACTTATCCTTCGCCAAATATCTCTCTCGCCGAACATATGTGGAAACAATAACTTGAATCTAATATCCACCATACAATATACCTGATTAACTAAATACTAATATATCTAAATCATCCTTTGCTACTCTGGTATTAAGCATGTACATTTATTTGCTTCAAACTCGGATAGTCACATGGATAGCATACACGTGAGCCCTTACTCTTGTCCTTCTTCCTGTGACTTTTGCTTTTGCCTGCAACACCTACTATAACTAATACTTGATCACATGGGGATGAAGATTCCGATGGTTTTTTTAAGGACTTTGCCTACAATAGATATGCAACTGCCACATTGAAAATTGAGTATGGTTTTTCCAATGAGAATATTCATCACCACTTTCTCCTATGATAGTGGTAGAGATGATGCTACGAGCCTTATCGTTCTCTTTAATTTTTTCATCCATACTTGTCAGCTGTATAATAAACTTGTTAAAGATATTGAGATAGTCAACAAACTGTGTATCTTCCTCAATGCGCAACCTATATAGTTGTCGCTTTAGTACCCACTGATTTGTCAGCGACTTTACCATATACAATTCTTCTAAATCCTCTTATAATTTTTTCAACGAATTCTCCTTGATCATCAAATATTTTATCTCATCGGAGACATATAGACAGATTGTACTGACAGCCTTCGCTGTATCACCTTCCAACTTTTAGTGGACGTCTTTTGTAGTTTTGTCCCCTTCATGAGCATCGATTAGCTCCTGTTAGACAAGGACATTCTTCACCACGCATTGCCACGCACTAAAATTTCATCTACCTTCGAATTTCTCTACTTGTTTCCACATTATCTTCATTGTTTTTGATTTTATGCTACCTGGTGCTTTACCGACATTCTTACAAATCAAATTAATCTGATCTTACCTCTGATAACACTTATTACACTCTGATTCCCTTTTTATGCATAGTAGCTCCCAGATTGGATCAAAATTTATGAGATATGACACAAACGTGCACAATATTAAGAAATAAGCAGATGAATCTCGTAGAGAATAGAAATAACAACGTCGAAGCAACCACAACGAAAAAGAAAAGAGCTGACGAAGCCGTGTAAATTCTTTAAGCACAACCTCAAAATAGTATAAGAGATTGTCACTTTTCCACAACCCTCTTAAATCTTTTAGAACAATCGGATCCTTTCCTTATACAAAGTACTACCATGAAAGAATAATTTAGTCTCTAACCCTCTTATGTATCTTTACTTTTTTAAAAGAAGTTAATACCAACCGGCAAACATCTTCTGAAAAAGCTAGATAGCGAAGCGCCGCGCCGCGCCGCACACCGTTGAGCACACAGATTGTACACGCTAAAAACATAGATGTGCCGGTCTACACTAAGTCACTATTGATATGTTTGACGCCCACTAAATATATAATCCGAAGCTTTTCCTAATAAAAAAACATTCCATAATCAAGCTTTCAAGCTCAGAATATATCGACAAAGAACGAATGACAACATACATGTTTTCTGAGCAGTATGGTGAAGAAGAAAACACCTATAAACCCATAGAATACAACAAAAATGTTAATGACCTTTCAAATTGTTAATCTGGATAGAAAAAGCATTGGAGTCGGCACCAGAGTAGAGCTAAAAAGTAACAGAATCTAATAATTTTTCTGCGTAAAACATCACGCACAACACGTTAAAAGACGTTTCACATTTTAACTAAACACAAATAATTAAGAACAAACGTTGCTGCCTGTCCAGCCGTTATAAACAAGCAAAGCGGGAATACTAACTGATCAACAGCATCTCTCAGAAGGGCGATACATTTTCCGCAAACTACGTAAGGCATGAAAAGCACATCAAACAGAACATCTGGAATACATTTTCAGCTTAAAATGGGGGGAAAATAGGCCCAGTGTATGAAATTATTCTAAGACTCAAGTCTCTAACAAGATACAAATACAAATGGAAAGAGGAATGGGCTAATAGCATTATAGCAGTCCTCGGGGCATCTCAGGAACATCACATGCGCACAATCTGGTGTCACCTCCAAGCAAATCACATACAACCACTCTATCCCAAAGCACATACAACAGTCCTGTCTCAGGAACACATGCACACATCTGCAATTTTGCGCAAAATGAAAAATGTGCTGAAAAGATGAGAAAACCATAGTTACTGCAAGGATGTTTTGTCTGGTATTTGACATTTGCAGCTTTCCACAAAATAAAAATAAGGTTGGAAGATCATAATACCATATTTCCCTCTTAACAAAAGTTCCTCTCCACCTGTTTTCCTTGACAGGATCCTAAAAGATCTATAAATGCTAATTCTTACAAAAAAAATTACAGCAGCGATAGTAACGATTCAATTTAGTATTTGCATGCATAAAAATGCTTTAACAAAAAGTTTAACCGTTAAGTAGATGATAAGATTTTTATATTCAACAGAAATTCCATGACTAAACAACTCGGAACAAAGTTATTCAGCTACAATCCCCTATGGCCCTATCCTTATTATCTATTAAGGAAAATATGACAAATTAGCCATTACCTCTATATTTTTCAGAATTTCTTCAAAGCCAAAACAAAAGATGAATAGTTAAGTTACATAACAAAGGCTACCTCTAATCTACCATGGTTAATATAATGGAGTGCAGAAAAGAAAAGGCCGTGCAGCTAATTCTTTGAACGTCGATGTTTCTGAAATCTTCCTACAATTTGGAAGGGCCTACTAAGCATAAAAAATTAAAAATATTGTGCAAATTACAGGGAAAAGATGTGCATGAAGGCCTGTATTTCTGAAATTATTTTCTGTACCTAAATCATTTACTGTAAATCTTAAATATCTCTCATGCTAGGAACTTTCCTCTGGGCTTATTTAGCTAACAGTAATCATCATGTACCAACAATCTGAGTATCTGACAATGAATAGCAGCTGAAGTCACAGAGTTTTAGTAAATACATAACTAAGAAACCATAAAAATTGGTCTCAGATAGATCGATTTATCTTATTTAGATAGGAAACACAATAAATAAAAAGGACGCGTAATATATAATGATGCATCCATACAACTATTAGCACAGAATGCAGTACTACCAATTCACACATTATACAATCTCTGCAAAGACACGCAATTCTATTTTCAGCATTTTGGTTTGCGTAGCTATTGTGAGGAGTCAAATAATGTAATATCTTTCATTTCGATTGTAGTTATGCCTCAAATAACTAATCAATCAGCTGCAAACATGAGGGAAGCACATACTGCACTATGCCCCGTGTTTTTCTGTGAAGATAAAAGAACCGAACTGCAATAGACATTTGTCATGATCAACGCTTGGATGCCAAAGATTCTACTTGCGAAACAGCTGACCTAAAAAAGACAACAAAGAGAAATCTGTCTTTATTCAGATGTAGCAAAACAAATCCTGTATCTTGTCACAATTGCATCTTCAGACCCTGCAAACAACATACTTCCATTGGTCACAGAAACATATTAGCAAGTTAGATCTAGAGAACTATCATTTTGCATGAAGCTGAAGTCATGGCAGGAGACCATTATCTAGTGTTCAAATCAAACATGTGCAAACACACCATCACCAGATAGAAGTTTTTTTGTTAGCATATGAAGAACATAATAACTTATAAGAGGGGGCAACTGGATGCTAATGTCTTCAATCTGTAGTAGTATCATCCATCACCAAACATAAGATCGTTTATTTGTTCAATGCTAATGTCTGTAATGGGTTCGATGGGCCCCTCTGCTTCCATTGCAGGAGAAATCATCATGCGCTCGCGACTATGCTCATCTGGAAATTAACAAGGGCAATATTAGTAGTATATTACAACAAGACCAGATGATACATAGACAGCTAGTGAGGCCAAGATTCTAATGCAACGGAGGTTCCAACAAACAGCAAGGACCGACGTAAGCTAGTGACATATGTGAGCTGTGGATCGTGTTCTCGAAAAAAAAAAGTATGTATGAGCTGCAGTCTGCAGATCAAAGATTAATGTGAATGTGTTGTCAAACCAGCTGTACAAAGAAAGTCAGCATGCATTACACTGCTGGCATCAATATATAGTTTCATGATGACATGATATAGCCACAGGCACACCCACACCACATACTGTGCATGACGAATAGAGGTATACAAGCAGCACTGTAGAATCGATTGATTATGAGCATTCGGAAGCTCATGTGTAGTGAGTGTCCAAATAAAGAAGCATGCAAGTGTAGCAGATGCAAAACAGTAGTTCATCAGTACACTGGAAAAATGCATTACTAGGAGGGAATCTCTCACCAAAAATGGTGTTGAAGGACGTAGGGGGAGGAGTGGCCAGGAAGTTGAAGCCCATATAAATGACCATGGACAGCGCCACTGCCACCATCACGAAGGATGGCACTGCCAATGCCCAATACCTGAAAGAAAGCACAGCAGTAAGCAACCAAAGAAACCAGGTTGCAATTGGCTGGTTACTTAAGAATTTGATTTGATCAAGTATACAATGATGTCAGCCTGCCATGCATTTCCAATATATATATATATATTAGGTGGTATATTAAAGGTGGGTGTAATTACACCCGGGAGTAAAAAGTATTTTTCCTAGGAAATCTCTTTTCTACTCCCGGGTGTAGTTACTCCCTATGTCGTATCTCACAACATAGGAAATATCTCGCGTAACGGAGGATATGTACGTGTAGTATACGAGTATTTAAGATCATCTAGGTAGTATGAATACTTTTCAGATGTGGTATGTATATTTTTTAGACATACTCCTTTTTATGTGCGTATATAAAGGTATTTACAAAATACGCTAAAAACTATGCACTCTTTTGCAATTTTTTGTGTGGTTTACATTAGAGTATCTTATAATTAGTATACGAGTATACCTAAAGTGATAAAGGGGTATTTCAAGTTTGTTTAGGTGGTATATTAGAGGTATATATAGGAAAAATACTTTTTACTCCCGGGTGTAATTACACCCACCTCTAATATACCACCTAAACAAACTTGAAATACTCATTTATCACTTTAGGTATACTCGTATACTAATTATAAGATATTCTAATGTGAACCATACAAAAAAATTGTAAGCGAGTCCATAGTTTTTAGCGTATATTGTAAATACCTTTATATATGTCCATAAAAAGGAATATGTTGAGAAAAATGTACATACCACCTCTGAAAATTGTTCATACCACCTATATGATCTTAAATACTCATATACCACATGTACATACCCCTCGTTACGCGAGATACGACACAGGTGTGTGTGTGTGTGTGTGTGTGTGTGTGTGTGTGTGTGTGTGTGTGTCTGAATTTGAATAATCTCATCATGTCAAAAAGAAGAGTATACCACTCCATGATAAGAAAGCAGGGTGAGCAAAAAGAAATAGAAGGTAATTATAGAGAGAAGGAAATAGTATACTTGCTAGGGTAATAGGTGATGCCGAGGGAGTGGAGGTAAGGCTCGGGCGTGTAGGCCCAAACAAGGTAGACGGCAGTGGCGATGACGGTGGTGATGGATCCAACAAAGCCGTACACCTCAGACGGCTTGGGGCCGGCAGCGAAGGAGGTGGGGGTGGAGGGAGACCTAGGGGGCTCATGGTGGGGGCGACGGTTTCGGAGGAGGCTGAGTGTTTGCCTGGGGCTTCGAACCACCAGCGACGTTGGTGATGGCGGAAGTGATAACTCCATCTGCGTCGTTGCTTGATTCAATTTAGTATTTGCAAGCATAAAAAATGCTTTAACAAAAAGCTTAACCGCTAAGTAGATGATAAGATTTTTATATTCAACAGAAATTCCATGACTAAACAACTCCGAACAAAGTTATTCAGCCACAATCCCCTATCCTTATTATCTATAAAGGAAAATATGACAAATTAGCCCTTAGCTCTATAGTTTTCAGAACATCTTCAAAGGCTCAAAGCAAAAACAAAAGATGAATAGTTAAGTTACATAACAAAGGCTACCTCTAATCTACCATGGTTAATATAATGGAGTGCAGAAAAGAAAAGGCCATGCAACTAATTCTTTGAGTGTCGATGTTTCTGAAATCTTCCTACAATTCGAAGGGCCTAATAAACATAAAAAATAAAAAATATTGTGCAAATTACAGGGAAAAGATGTGCATGAAAGGCCTGCATTTCTGAAATTATTTTCTGTACCTAAATCATTTACTGTAAATCTTAAATATCTCTCGTGCTAGGAACTTTTCTCTGCGCTTATTTAGCTAACTGTAATCATCATGTACCAACAATCTCAGTATCTGAAAATGAACAGCAGCTGAAATCAGAGTTTTAGTAAATACATAACTAAGAAACCATTAGAAATGGTCTCAGATATATCGATTTATCTTATTTAGATAAGAAACACAATAAATAAAATGAACGCCTAATATATAATGATGCATCCATACAAGTATTAGCACAGAATGCAGTACTACCAATTCACAAATTGTACAATCTCTGCAAAAACACACAATTCTATTTTCTTGCAATTCTGAGAAGAAAAAGGGATTCTCCCGATAGGTACCCCCCCCCCGGGGCACCCGGGCACCATTCTATGCCAGATCCATGTGCAAACACACTGCACCCACGTGCCGCAAGCGCAACCCGATCAATCAGAACACCCAAAAAAATCACCAAAAAACAAACCATCAGAGCAAGCAAACAGATTCGGCGAGCCCCACCACTTTCGGCGTAAAAATCACGAGGAAAATATCCGTGCAATTCGGATGACGCAATGTGCCGATCTAGGAGACCAGCGGTCAGATCCAAGAGATGAAATCCACGCAAAAAAGAAATTTTTTGGGGTTCAGTGTGGGGAGATGACGAGGAGGGGGCGGATGGGAGAGAGGGGTGTTAAGAAATCATTGAGGAATAGATGAACAACAATGTAATTCACGCAATCAATCAACAAGAGAATTGAGAGAGCACCAGAACGTAGTCTTTATTGATTTTAGATCTCTCTCATTGTACATAGGCTTCTCTATTTATAGTCTAAAACCCTTAGGGGCAGTTTTGATATTTACTCACAACGTAAGCTTCTAGGTTTCGTAACACTTCCCATTGGGCGAATACCACGGCATGCACATGCCTCATCAAAAACTCCTCCCAAAAACTCAGTGGGAAAAAAGGGGATGGAGAAAAGAGTACATCGCATCTGTCTCTCGTGTCACACTTGTTGCCTCATTAAAAACCTTCACGTGAAAAAACTTCAGGAAAACTTACAAAAGGAAAAAGAGTACAACATTAGGTCTCCAGAATCATATAAGTCTTCTAGTCTTAAATAAGAGCTATGGTTCAAGGATTTACTCCCCTCTGAACCTTATAACTCTCTATGTCGCCTCATCTCAATGCCTCGTACGTGTTTCTGGAAGGTAGAGGCTGTGAGGGGTTCTGTGAATATATCTGCCAGGCCTTTCAAATCTTTACCTCTCCATCCTTCTGGAGTTCGTGGAGATAAAAGAATTTAGGAGTTTATCTACTGACGGCACTAATTTGATTTTAGTAATCACAAGTATTTATTAGTGGAGTTTTGTAAGTTAATACGACTAACAAATATTAGCTAGATATTTAAATAGGCAACAGGGTGATTGTAAATGGCAAACTACCAATTTAATCGATTGTTATGAACCTCAGTTCATAACGGGTAAACACCACCAAGAAGATGGCCGGATGGAGTCGGCGTAGGGAGGGAGGAGAGACTTTAGACTAGGAAGACTTTATTATTACTCTGCTTAATCACAATAGCATGCGGTAGCCCCTTTATATAGATGGCTCCCCCTAACAGATCGAATCTAACTCCAATCATATCTCTAACCCTATCTCTAATACAAGGAAACCAATCTCTAACTCAAATAGAACCCAATCTCTAATTCCTAATAATGACCCAACTGGACCAAGGCCCATGACTATAACATTACACCCCTCCCGGACAAGCAGCTTGTCCTCGAGCTGCTAAACGACCGTCAATGGAAGACCTTTGATGCCGATGTAGAAGACGAACGGTGGCGGAGTGCTGCAGCGGATGGAGACGGATGGCCAGATCCACGCGGAACAAAGCTAGACGAAGTGTAGCGCCGTCGGAAATAGAATGCTGCAAAAGTTGTTTTTTTTTTTTGCCCTTAACTCGTCGGTCGGTTTAACCGACCGAAACCCCGAACGCATCGGATCGGGTCGCGACCATGGTCTCGAGCCGACGAGGAAGGAGTGGCGGCGGCGGCGGTTCGGGCGGCGGCGGCGAAGAGCGGCTGCGGGTCGGTGAGCCGACGGAGCGGCGCGTGAGCGGCGGCCGGAGGAGCGGCGGCTGCGAGCGGCGGCGATTCGGCGAGGCGGATCGGCAGGAGCGCGGCGGCGCGAGCGGCGGCCGGCCGACGAGGCGGCGAGCGCGCCGAGGCAGAGCGGCTCGAGGTTGACGGCGGCGGGCAAGAGGAAGCGGCTGCGATCGCGGCGCGAGCGATCGCGAGCTTCCGGCGAACGGCGGCGGCTTCGCAGCGGCGAACCCGACGGCGGCGAGCGGCCGCGAGGAGCCCTCGGTGGAAGGAGCGGCGGCGGCGACGGCGATAACGGCGGCGACGGCTCGGATCCGGCTGCGGTGGCGCGGCGGCGGATCGGAGCGGTGGCGTCGGTGCGGCGGCGGAGCGGCAGCTGGAGGAACGGCTGCAGCGGCGGCGCCTTGCATGGATCCCGGCGACGGATGATGACCGCGCCGAGGACGGGATGACATGGCTGCTGGCTCCCGGATCGTCTTTGGCGTGGGCGAGACGCGGATCCGGCCGGCGACGGGAGAGATGCTGCTGCAGCAACGCGCGGTGCTCGCCTGGCGATGGACGCATGCTGCAGATTGTGAGGACAAGCTGGTGTTGGCTGTGGCGTTGGTTCTGGTTGTTGTTGGGGATCGGATGTTGGATGATGAATCTGGCTCTTTGTTTCCTGTTGCTCCTTCATCCGATTCTCCATCCTTGAGAGGATGGCATGCACGTTGAGAAGGCTGTCCATCATCTTCTCGTTGATGCTGGTCAACTTGTTGGCGCTAGCTTTTACCATGGCTAACGACTCGGCAGTAGGGCGAATCGCAGAAACCATGGTAGCAGAAGTCGTGGGAAGGGATCGACTGCTCTGATACCAATCTGTTATGAACCTCAGTTCATAACGGGTAAACACCACCAAGAAGATGGCCGGATGGAGTCGGCGTAGGGAGGGAGGAGAGACTTTAGACTAGGAAGACTTTATTATTACTCTGCTTAATCACAATAGCATGCGGTAGCCCCTTTATATAGATGGCTCCCCCTAACAGATCGAATCTAACTCCAATCATATCTCTAACCCTATCTCTAATACAAGGAAACCAATCTCTAACTCAAATAGAACCCAATCTCTAATTCCTAATAATGACCCAACTGGACCAAGGCCCATGACTATAACATCGATATGTATTAATTTATTCATCAACGGACTATACGCAGTTCCCTTCTAATACCCGTATAATCTAGTAATAATGTTTCATAATTTAATACAATCAGTAAGTTTCACAGATTAAGTTAACAAGCAATCGGAATACTCGGGTTAAGGATTTGCGAGTATAAATTTTCTCCTGCGTGCGCTAAATCTTTTCCTTCCTATTCCTATTTTTCTTCCTTTCTTTCCTTACTGTTTTTTCCTTCTTTTTCTTCCTCTCCTTTTCTCTCTTTTCTAATGCCTCTCTCCATGTCCCGTTCGGCCGAATGGGCTTAGTTGGCCATTTCTTCCTCATTCCCCTTCTCTCTCTCCCCCTTATCCCATTCTTCCTCCTCCCTCTTGCTTTTCTGGTTTCCTTGTTCCTTAGCCGCACCCCCGCTCCCCTACTGGCACCACCTCTTGCCGCCGGTGGTTTGGCCCCTGCTCAGCCTTTGGTTGCGGCTCCTCAGGCCGCTACGCTGCTCCTCCAGCCGCTCGGCTCATCTCCCCTCTACTCCATGCTCTCACCCGCACTAGCCGCCTGCTGCCTGCCGACCATGGCTAGCCCGGCCATGGCCGCCCGAGCTCCTCCCCGGCTCCTGCGCCTCCCTACCCAGCTCTGGCCACTGGATCCGTGGCCCACGGCTGGGATTCGGCTTCCCTTCCCTCAGATTCACTCCTCTCTACCTGCTGCGTCTTCGTGCTGTGCAGCCCCCATGGTGCCTCCGACCTCAGCCTCCCTTGCGCTCGGCCCTTCGGCTCAACCCTAAGCTATGACGAGTTCTACACCAAATTGCCACCCAAAATCGGCCAGATTTGGGAAAGAAATTGAAGGAGGATGGTGGCAGTAGATCTGCCTCACCTTGGGGTCGCTGGGGAGAGCTGGAGGAAGACGAGGTGCGGGGAAGCCGAGGTTGCTGAGGATACTTCTTCACTCGCCGGAGTAGCCACCTTCTCCGGCCGCCGTCGCCCGCATCGGCTGCCTACTCGTTGCTATGGCGCAGGGAGGGGGCAAGGAGGGGGCGACACAGGGAGAGGGCCGGGATGGGAGCGGGTCGGGTGACCGGGAGGGCGTCGGCGCTGGGCGGGAGCCGGGCCAGGGCGGGAGTCGGCTGTCGCCTGTCGGCGTAAGACTTGAGGTAGCCAGCCGGGTTGATGTAGGATTTCCAAGTTTGTTAGTTTGCGTTGCAATGATCAATGGAGATCAAGGGAATTGGAGACCTTTCCGCGAGCAGAACCGCCATAGACTGAGGCCTCGGGCCTTCTTTCCGCGTGCAGCCGAGTGGGCCGACTTGGCCTTCTTGCTGTAACACCCAACATAAAAAAATCCAAATATCATCTATAATTACTGTCACTATCAATTTAAATCGATAGACAGGTATTAGCACAACCTAGATATCAAGAACAACATACCACATAAAACTAAATATAAATTTTAGTAACAAGATAAATTATAAATTAAATTTAATATGAACCAAACAATTACCAGAAATGTCATAAATAAGACTGAAATTAGTAACACAACATCTAGCAATATTACGGTCTATAAGAAGCTAAGAGAATCCATAAATTAACCAATTATTATAATGAATGAAACTAAAATGATCATGACCAAAAGTGATATACCGCTAAGTGAAGTGAAGATCTAATAAGTGCAAACATCCATATGCTACTCCCTCCCATGCATGGCACCTTCAACGCTCACCTAAAACAACAAATAAAGTAAGGATGAGTCCACAACTAAGCAAGTACACAATAAAATAATAGTATCAACAGCATGATCAATTTATCATTTACTCAATTTTTCATCATTCTCTTTTCTCATCTCAATTTATCTTAGTGTAATGTAGTGCTCATGCTTATGTCTACTCTGTAGCTTATACCGGTATAGCGGAGGATGCATCTGTCGATCACCTTTTACCTCCATCCCGTGGAGGTGCCTAGCTCTGTAAGTTTTACTCAAGAGCACACCGAAATAATCACATAGCTTTACTAATAGCTATTGACTTTCTTACCGTCTGGGCTCATAATGTACATATCATGTCATGAATGTCATTTATCAACAGTTTATTGCATGTCACAATTGTCATCAATTTAATACCATAATGAATGAAATACAAACAAATACTGCATGGCATAAACAAAACAGCAGTTATCAACTATCATTTTACTATGAAATTGACTCTTTCTTAATTACAACAACCGAAAAGATTTGAAGGTAACAGCACACTCGAAGCTACTCCTCCTATAAGAAATATTCATTCTCAAAATCAGCCATAACAGTATAAGACATCAATCAATCAACAATGCTCCTACACACTTATGAAAACCACCCTTTTTCTCCCTTTACTAAACAATCCCCTTGTTGTCTCGGTATTCAAAATATCATAACTATCAATTCCTACGTCGTAAAATAGCAAACCATACAGTTCTGAAATCTATACAAAATTCCCTACATTTTCTTAGTTGGCCAAAATTTTAGATTAAATCATCTAAATCTCCGTTTTTAACTCAAAAGATAGATATGTCATCTTCTAGACAACAACAATTAGCAATTTAATATCTTTTAATCTACCTAAGCAAATATATTAAATAATGATATTTTTAGATTCTACAGAAAATTTTCTATCACTTTCTAGTTATTCCTAAAATTTAATTCTAGTATTTAGTTAGTCAAATTAAAGCTTTCACACCACTGCGCTCAGCAACGACCGGTACCGGACAACAGCATCCCAAAATTCATAATTTTTAATCTACTTATCTAAAAATTGTGTTCTTAGATTATCTGGAACTCTTAAGAGATTATCTACATGTTCATTTTGATCAAATACAGAGATTAGATCATTTACTATTTTTAATCTACTAATTACTACAGGCTAACAAAACAGGACTAATTCTACTGGACAACAGAACTATAAAAATCATAACGCATAATCTACTCATCTGATTGCCATCAATAAAAATTCTATAGAAAGCTAACAACAATCTCTACAACTTTCCAGTACAACAATCTCTACAACAATCTTCAACTTTCTAAAAATCAGACTAAATTACCTCATTATATTTTATTATCCCATCCTAAGTTTTAAAAATTCACAAAGCATCACTAGATTACCTCAACAAACATAATATTCTAGTAAAACTCTTTAGTGAAGGACAAACTAATACTCAACAATCTAAGAAAGCACACAGATTTAAAACATTTATTATACTTCATTCATTCAACCCCTAATGATGCTCAACACCAATTTTATTACGCATTAATTATACTTTAGTGATTCATATAAATCAAGCATTTACACATGTTCAATGGGTATCCCTAGGAAAGATTAGTTCAGGATTAATATTTGCCAATAATAAATCACATATATTTTTAATGTAACGTTCACAAATAATTAGAATAATCTATTGCAACCAAATAAAACTACTGCAGGAAATTATCACATTTAATGAGTTTTACAATCATTTATACATTACTTCCTTTCTCCAACTTGACACTCCATGTATTACCAACATCACTAAAGAAGATATTACAACAAGAGCTTAGTTTTTTTTTGCACAAAACTGGGCATTAATCTTCAACACACAAGTTACTTCAAAAACACATGGGTTTAAAACTTCTACATAAAATATGGCTTTCAAAAGATGTTCTCCCTTGAACAAAATAGAAAATATTGAGCCAAGAATAAGTTGTAACCCTTAATAAAATGGTAAAACCACCATGAAAAGATGACAAATTGACAACTTTCATAAGAAGCAAGAATATCTCAACATTTGGAAAAACCATATTTTTTCATAATTTGTTCATACACAGAATAACAAATAAAACCATATTACCAATACTGCAAATAGCCAACCAATGAAAACTCATATAAGGAATAATAACTTACCGATCAAATGAAAACGAACGATAGAAACCCATCCCCGATCATGGTAACTAAGGCTATCTAAGAAAAACTCTTCATTAATCATGCACCACACCCGGTGGTACAACCTAGCTATGCCACAGCCACAAGCACAACTTCTATCTCAATAAGCCAACCATCCAACATAAACATAGGCACTAACTCAACATTCATTAATAATTATACAACTAAAGAAAGTGTAAATGCAATGCTTAACCCAATCTCATCGTACTATGCACCAATGTGTCAAATTTTAATTTTAAGTCAATTAATTAAGTCAAGTTTTAGCAATAAGTAGTTCTAGGTCATTATATAATTTTCTTTTCGATTATTAATCCTATGTCAATAATTTAGTTGATTAACTAAGTAAGTTATTAATTTACTCACCACGGATATAATGTCTACTCTGATACCAACTGTAACACTCCGGCTCAACCGAAACCCAAGATATCACCTACAACCACTACCACTACCAATTCAAATCAATAAACATGTATTAGTGTCACCAAGATATGAAAACAACATTCCACATGAAACTAAATATAAAATTTTAGCAACATGATAAACTATCAATTAAACTTAATACGAACCAAACAATTACCTGAATTGTCATAAATAAGACTAAAATAAGTAACGCATTATCTAGCGATATTACAGTCTATAAGAAGCTAAGGGAATCTATAAATTAACCAATTATTATAATGAATGAAACTAAAATGTTCATGACCAAAATTGATATATCGCTAAGGAAGTGAAGAGCTATTAAATGCAAACATCAATGTACTACTCACTCCCATGCATGGCGCCTTCAACACTCACCTAAAACAACAAATAAAGCAAGAGTGAGTCCAAGACTTAGCAAGTATACAATAAAATAACATCATCAACAACATAATTGATTTATGATTTACACAATTTTCCACCATTCTCTTTTCTCATCTCAATTTATATTGGTGCAATGTAGTGCTCATGCTCATAGCCTTCCTTGGCTGAGAGCAACAGACAAATCGCACCAATAGGCATGGCACACAGAAGACACATACATGCCATCCCATATGTTTAACGAAATGGTTCTTAAAAGGGAAAACTATACCCTTTGTAGCTACATCCAAGCTTGCTCATGACCATAAGCATGGCTATTTAAATAGTTTTTGACACTTTACAGGGGTTATATAGCTTTACCCACATGAGAAAATCAAACATACTATCAGCCATTACACGCTTACTTGGGCGTGTGACGGAAGCGATTATCTTATAGCCTTTAGGTTATCTAGCTTTAACCTTGCACTAGCCTGATAAATAGACAAGTCCTCGCTTGGAAACACCAAGTGAGCCGCATGACAGATCCTCAACCCAGCGGATTACGTCCCTTTGGTGAGGCATTCACCATTGTATTAGTAAGCTTTGGTCCCAACACCTTGGTGAAGGAAGACCCTACGAGCCATACCGTTACACGGAATGCCCTTACCACTTTTGTGCCTACCATAATGCATGGCTAGACCAAAATAACTTAGTCAGCTAAATGCTAGAGCCCATGTAGCACATATGGCTATATAGTGTGACTCAAATGTGCGGCTATAGCGTTCGGTCCCTAATTGACCCAGGAAGAATTTCCCCTATCTATATATGAGGTTCCACCTCACATTCAACAGTTTACCATAAACTCGCCCGTGTTAAAAAAACTATGTTTTTAATTTTTATTTCATACCAAACTAGCAGAGGTTCCTCCTCTGGACCAACATTTCGAAACCATCCATATCCATGCGTAAATTTTTTGAAATATCAAACATAGTGAAAGCTATTACTGGGCTAAGCATCTAGATCATATATCAATGTAGTATTCTCAATATGACACTATATTGTCTACATCACGTCCTAGAGGTTACAACAGTGAGGGTATCAAGTTTTCAAGGAGGTTCAATACATATGAGTGGTCGTAACTCCCATTACCCACAATTTAGCATTTTGACAAAACATACATGCATGAATAACATATTTTGTAAACAATATACAATAATTGAAGTACTGGGATCAATATGGTCAAAGGGGTGCGTGCCTTGCTCTTGTTGCTCAGAGAATGTTTCGGATGCGTTCTCGGTGTTGTCTGGCGTGACATCGTCTAACCAATAAAATCCAGATAAAAGCAAATAAAAGCCAAATAAACAAAGACAAGACCAAAATGCTTTTGTACAACCAAGAAGATCATGATATTAGAAGAATTTGGAAATAAACAAAGACAAGATTATTGACTAAGTTCTATAGTTTATGCTTGCGACTATTGACCATGGCCTACGACTCTCAACTATGTTCTGCAGTTTATGATTATTGACTAAGTTCCGCAATGTATGACTATCGAGTACATTCTATAGTTTATGAGTCCAGCTGCAGTCGAAGATTTCAACAACGTCCACGATTGAAAATTTCGACTATGGCAACAATGGAAGAGGTCGACATGATAGTAGTCAGAGATATCGACTCTAACAGCAGTCGAAGATCATGACCATGCAAATGGTCGACGATCACGACCAAGCCTGCGATCAAAGATCACGACCCAAGCGGTCGAAGATGTCGACTACACAAGCGGTCGAACATCACAACTACGCCAGCGGTCAAACATCACGACTACACAAGAGGCCAAAGATTTTGACTATGCAAGCAGTCGAAGATCACGACTACACAAGTGGTCGAAGATCACGACTTTGCTAGTAGTCGAAGATCTCGACTTTGACTGCTCCAGTCCTTTTCTCAACTTCTACTACTATAGTTCCCTTTTTGAGTTTGACTACTTTAGTTCTCTTTTTGACTTCGATTACTTTTGTTCCTTTTTCGACTATGTTCACTTTTAGTTCTCTTCTCAACTTAGATTACATTAGATTTATTTTCAACTTCACGTACTCTATGAGGGAGCAAGAGCACATCGATGACAGTGGCGGCTCACAGGGAAGAGCGGGAGGAGCTGGTGTTGGAGACCTCATCGATGGCAAAGGGGTCCACAACGACAATGATGTCCAACAATAGAGAAGCTACAAAGAGAGGTGCACATGAGCCTACATGTATGCATGCAAAGTTATGAGTGGAATGAGTCGAGATACCGCTCACCAGAGAGATAGATCTTTTGGTGGCATCTCGTCAAAGATGAAGAAGAAGGCCTAGATAGAGTGATCCACTGCATGAAAGGTCAAACAAATGAGTAGGGTGCTCAAGGGAGAGGCAAGCCGTGTTTAGCATGTGGTGGTATGCTCGTTGGAGTCATGTACGACTTTGGTTTTCTCACCGTTCCAGAGAGTGGAGTGCTCAAGAATTGTGCACAAAAGACCAAGTGGCAAGCTGAAGAACTATGGCACAGTCGGTGGTGGGTTTTATGGGCAAAGTCTCGGGCTCTCGCCATGGAGTGTGAGGTGAAGAAGATGACAATGGGGAAGAGGACTGTCGTGTCAGAGCGATGGGTTAGACAGAAGTGGGCAACTGCAGACGAGAACTGTGGGCGCAGTGTCCAATTCCATTGAGTTTAATTATACCTATCTGATTCAGATTTGATCTGATTTATATTTATGCACTTTTCATTTTTGAAAATCAAATTTTTTTGAAGAAACTCCAATAAAAGCCAAGGGAGAACAAATGCATGCAAAAATTTTAAATTACCCTTATTTTTATATTCCTTAGGATTTTCATGATGTTACAATAATCCTTGATTGAACTCCGGATGTGAGCCAGCAAGAGCAAATGATTCTAATTATTTGATGTGTTAATATGTCAAATAACAAAATGAAAATAGAAGAGTTATTTATGGAATGCTTGAAGGTGGATGGCACATCTAGTTTGGGGCTTTTCAATTAATTGCTTAATGCAATGGAGTCTTTTGGTCTTAATATTGATGATATAAGGGGTCAAAGTTATGATAATGTTCCTAACATGAAATGTAACAATAGGGGGGGGGGGGTACAAAAGCGGTTGCTTGATATGAATCCAAGAGCTTTGTATATTCCATGTTCTAGTCATAATCTTAATCTTACTCTCTATGATGCGACAAATTCATGTGGTACATTTATTTGATTTTTTGGAATTATGTAACAGATATATGTGTTATTTTCAAGTTTTCCTAAAAGATGGAAGGTTTTCCTCAACCATGTTCCAAATTTAACTGTAAAACCTTTGTCTAGTACTCGTTGCGAGAGTCAAATCGAATGTGTTGAAGCTATTAGATATCAAGCTCCTCAGCTAGGGTTAGCTTTGTCTAAATTATGTAAAACCTGTGATGATCCCAAATCAAAGAGTGATGCACAAAATTTATTTGATGTACTTTGCAGTTTTGAGTTTTTACTTAGTATGGTTATTTGGCATGATATTTTATTTACTGTAAATATGGTGAGGAAGAATATTCAATCTTCATCCATGTGCATTGACTGTACCTTGCAATAGATTGAAGGTATAATGTAATATTTCGATAAGTACAAAAATGAAGAGTTTGCATCTAGTTTCGCCACTACTAAAGGCCTCGCATCTGATATGAATATAGATCTATCGATGTTACATATGATTATTTGATTTGGTAGATCTCTCAAACACCTGACCATACAGAGAAAGACATAGGAATTTTATACAGGTTCGGGCATTCTTTGGAGAGAATAACAACCATATTCTTGTGTGGCTATATTGAGTGTACTAATTATAATCAAGGGAAAGACTAATACATGATGTCTTGCCCATTTTGATCCTCTGTTGCTTGCATTGGTTGTCCCTTTTCTCCCTGACGTCAGACTTTCTATAGCGTACAAAGAGGTGGTGGTTGCTCCATGCCAAGAGGTGTCTCAACATATCAGACGATAAACTATCTGACGGAGGTTATTGCTAGTGACGTGATACCTCCTCACTGCTAGGCAGTTAGCGCTGAAGGTAAGAAGAAGTTATGAGTAGTTATTCTAGAGAACAACTGCATACGTTAACTGCCTTATTAGACAAACTCACAATGTAATAGGTTGTCATATACAAGTAGGTAAAAGTCAAGCTAGTCGTGATGAGGACATCTCTACTATATATTCATCTTCTATTTCAAGTGTGTATGATAAAGCTAGTAATGAGGCTTCAATGGGTCTTATGACAAGAGCAAGAGCTAAGCTGCTACAACAACAGGTGCTTTTGTTTCTTAAAGAATTCCTTATTGCTTTAGATAAGAATGGTATACTACACAATGAAAATACATTGTGTGTTCTCAGATTTGAAGCAATGGAAGAACAAGGACAGAAGGACCCACGGGCTAGCCCCAAGGAGAAAGAGAGCCATGCAACCACAAGGGACGAGGCCCATGCAGTCACATATCAAAAGGAAAGAAGCTCCACGCAGCCAAGATTTGAAGAAGAGGCCCATGCGTCAATCGAGGAGTTTGTGGGCCTGCGTGCCAATAGTGGGCTGAGATTGTTTAATTCAGCCATGTAATTAGTTAGTGTTCAATTTCAAATTGCTTTAGGATTCGTAAACGAGATTGAACTCGGCCTTAGGCCCAAGTGCATGCGTGCGGAGGTTAGGGTTGGCTTTAAGTAGCCGCCACCCCCTATTGTTCTTCAGATCACTTTTGATAATAGATTACTTTTGTTCTTTCTGTTGGTCGAACCAACTTGTGGGAAGAATTGAGAGTTCATCGAAATCAAGATCGTTCAACCTTTCCGCTGGGAATTGGGAGCGCGATAGGACTTCATCTTGTGGTCGCGAAGTTCAGCACATGAGGTTGGGCAAATTATAGAGTGCTAACCCTTACATTGGCAATGGAGGATCACTACGGTTCTTCAAATCCATGTAAGTATCTTGATCCTACATCGAGAAGATCTGGCGACCCCATATTATCTTGATATCAGAGCGCGGTTTACTTGATAGGATTATTTACCCTTTCGTCCGATTGATTTATTTCTGTTCTATAGTCCATTAAAACCGAAAATTGCCACAAAAAAAATTCGAACCTTTAGATTAATATGTCATTTTGCGTGAATTTTATTAGGTTTTAGTTCATTAGAATTTTTGTTTAGGTGCTGATCTTAGTGTCTTTTGCGTTGCTTAATCATTTCGTATTAAACCTTCAAAAATTTGCTAGTTGATCCTTCAGTTAGCTCCAAAAAAAAGTAGATTCAATTTACTCTTAGAGTTGAGTTCGTGTCTACAATCCTTTCAAGAGCAATCCGAGTACCACCCTAGAATCCATGTTGGTTTTGGCTAGCTGTCCACATCCAAATCAGTTTGGAAGTTGCCATTCGAAACCAACTCTAGGGAGGTGCTATCCGAAATCCAAGAGAGGAGTTAGTACTCACGTTGGCTTCCTTGAACACCATACAACCGAACACCATACATATGAGCTTTACTTATATCCGTTGAATAACTTAGACTAGTCATTGATATTGCATTGAGGGTTGCTCTTGAATACTTATAGTTGAACATTGGGCATGTGCATCACCCACTCGACCGATCAAAGTTTGTGACCCATATACCTCAATAAACTCAGAAAAGTGATTTGAAGATATTTGGGTCAATGGCAGCCTAGCAAAAAAAAAGAGGCGAGCGAAAAAACCGAAAAAAGTGCGAGAAGGCTGATTTGGGTGAGTGGTTCTAGTTCATAATTTCAGTTTGAATCACTAAAATTCTTGAGCAATCTTGTGCCCTTTATTCTTGTTATTGCAATTGGCTAGCGTCTCTCCTAGTACTTGGTGCAAAACAAGCTATTTCATCATTAGTTTCAGATTGTTTCCAGCTAGCTCATTCCTTTGTTTGCATTAAGTCACATTGATCTTTGCGTGTGTGTTCATATACTTCACTTAAACCTATTGGATCAGCACTTGGGCAAAGTTTCTAACTTGGATTATTACTTAATCTTACAACATCGTGAAATTCAGATTGTGTAGGATAAACACTTTCATACTAAGCTCCACCATATAACCGTTGTTGTGCAAGTAGTGAACACTCTTAAATTTGCTTGATCATCACTGTGCTGTTGTCACTTCTACCAGGTGTAAGTTTTTATTGGCCTTAATTCACTTCGGAAGGTTAAGAACTTTACTTGGGAGAGAAAACAGTGAGATTGAGTGATTTCCATAAAGCTATTTGTTTCTTGCATAGCTATTTGTGTCAGGTGGAGGAGAACACCATGATGAGAGTGCTGAGACGAACGAACCTTAAGCATTCATCAAGCAATATCAATTTGGGGCACTCCGCGAACACTTTCGACGTGAGCTACGCCAAGGGCTCGATCAACTCCATGAGAAGCATGATGCCTTTGCTGATCAAATTGTAAAGGAGGTGCAAAACTTGGAGATACGAGTTGATGAAAATGTACGCCAATTGCGGGAGAACATTGGAGCCCTCACTAGGCTCATACAAGCTCGCAATGGTGGTGATGAAGCAAGTGTTCAAGGCAGAGAAGTTGCTGCCCATATATCTCCTGAACAGCAACACCGAGTGGCGGCAAACGTGGTGCGTCCACCACCGCTCGAAGGACAAGGAGGACTTTTGGGAGGCCATGCAGGGCGCGGCCAAGGTGGTGGTCGTGGTGGTGCTGCGCATGCGATGGAATGGATGGTGATTTTGCATTGCATCGCAATGACTATTATCGTCGTCCACGCAATGAAGATGATGGATTGGGCAAGCTCAAATTTTCCATGCCCAAATTTGCAGGTGGGACTGATCCCAAGGTGTATCTCACTTGGAAATTGAAGGTTGACAAGATATTCTGTATGCATCACTATACGGATGAGAGGAAGATACTGTTGGCATCACTTGAGTTTGAAGGTTACGTTTTGGATTGGTGAGAGCAAGTGATCACTCAAAAGCTGAGAATGGAGAAGACCCTGTTGCATCATGGCAAGAGATGAAGCGAGAAATGAGAGCCTGTTTTGTTCCTCGTCATTACAAACGTGATCTATTTGATAAATTATAGAATATGAAGTAGGGAGCACATTCTGTGGAGGAGTACAAGGAGATAGAGCTAGCCATGATTCGAGTCAAGGTTTGAACCATCAAGTCAAACGAATTGTTAATTTTCAACCCTATAACAATCTTTATGAGCTAGTGCATCAAGCTACAAAGGCTGAACGACAATTGCAAGAAGATGCTAAGTTTGCAAGATCTACGTTCTTTGCTTCCCATACACCGTCCAATAGAAGAAGATATGTCCCCAAATCACCAATGATGCAGTGAACAGCTCCAAGTGGTGGTTCAAGTTTTCGCCCATCATCTAGCAAGAAGACACCACTCCAATGCAAGGAAGCCATCAAATCCAGCAGCTAGTGGCGCCTCTTCTGTGGGTTCCACGGCGAAGAGTAGTGGCATACAATGTTTCAAATGCCTTGTCGTGGTCGTATGCAAAAGGATTGCCCAAATAACAAGGTGATGTTGATGTTAGAGAATGGGGAATATGATTCTACAAGTGAAGAAGAGAATGATCACCATGCTGATATAGGGACACACGATGACGCACATGAGGAAGAACAAGACATAGAGTATTGTGATCCCGATGTTGGTTCTATACTTGTGTGTGCACCGATGGTGTTGAATGTGCAGCCAAAGGCGTCCCATGAATAGCGCTGCAATCTATTCCACACAAGAGCTCAAGTTAGCTAGGATGGCAAATTTTGCAAGGTAATTATTGAGGGTGGAAGTTGTCATAATTTGGCTAGCAAGGAGCTTTGCAACTAACTTAGGTTGAGGTACAAGAAACACACACAACAATACCAGATTCAGTGGTTGCATTAGAGAGGTTCATTGAATGTGGGATACACCATAGATGTTGAATTTGAAATTGGCACTTATCGTGATACGGTGGAGTGTGATGTGATGTCTATGGATGTATGTCACTTGCTGCTAGAAAGGCCGTGGCAATATAATCGTGCTGTGCTTCATGATGGAAGAACTAATCGATACAAGTTTTGGTGGAACAACAAACAAGTAGTGCTACGACCGTTGACCCCTTCTTAAATTTTAAATGATAATGTACAAAAGATTGAAGTGCAACTTGAGAGTGAGAAGGGGAGAGAACAAAAGAGTGTGATTCTACAAAAAAGCGAGTGAGAGCAACAAACCAAAACCGAGAGGTAAAAGCAAGATTGAGAGAGAGAAAACCTTAATCATGATAGCCACCAAATCTGATTTGATAGAGATGAAAGATGATCCCACTTTGATGCACCTTGTATTGTTGTACAAAGATGCATTGCTTTCTACTAATGATTTAACATCTCTTCCTAGTGTTGTTTCTCAAATTTTACAGGCTTACAACGACGTGTTTCTAGAGGAGGTGCCTGCTGGTCTACCACCTATTCGAGGTATTGAGCATCAAATTGACTTGGTTCCGGGAGCCCCTCTTCCCAACCGACCGCCGTACCGCACAAATCCAGAAGAAACAAAGGAGATTCAGCGCCAAGTGCAAGCACTTTGGACAAAGGGTATGTACGCAAGAGTCTTAGTTCTTGTACCGTTCTTATTATTCTTGTTCCTAAGAAAGATGGTACATAGATGATGTGCGTAGACTGTAGAGTTATTAACAACATAACTGTTCGCTATCGTCATCCTATTCCTAGGTTAGATGATATGCTTAATGAGTTAAGTGGTTCTACTATCTTTTCTAAGATTGACTTGCGTAGTGGCTACCATCAAATAAGAATGAAACATGGTAATGAATGGAAAACTACTTTTAAAACAAAATTTGGCTTGTATGAATGGTTAGTGATGCCTTTTGGTTTATCCAATGCTCCTAATACATTCATGCGCTTAATGAACTATGTTTTGAGACACTTCATTGGAAAATTTGTGGTAGTTTACTTTGATGATATTCTGATATATAGCCGTTCTTTGGATGATCATGTTGAACACATCAAACAAGTGCTAGAAGTGCTTAGGCAAGAACGCTTGTATGCCAATCTTGAGAAGTGTTCTTTTTTCACTAGTAAGGTTGTGTTCTAGGCTATGTTGTTTCAGCTCATGGGATTGAAGTAGATGAATCTAAAATTGAAGCTATTTAAAATTGGCCAACTCCTGTGAATGTTAGTCAAATTCGTAGCTTCTATGGGCTTGCTAGTTTTTATCGATGATTTGTGAAAGACTTTAGCACCATTGCTACCCATTAAATGATTTAACTAAAAAGGGAGTTATTTTTGAGTGGGGAGAAAAACAAGATAAAACTTTTATTGAATTGAAGAAAACGTTTGACTGAAGCACCATTGCTTGCTTTACCTGATTTCACATAAACTTTTGAGATTGAATGTGATGCTAGTGTAATAGGTATTGGTGGTGTTTTGATGCAAGAAAGAAAACCCGTTGCATATTTCAGTGAGAAACTTCCTGGTGCAAAATTGAATTATTCTGTTTATGATAAAGAACTATATGCTCTTATGCGTGTGTTGGAAACTTAGCAACATTATCTTTGGCCCAAGGAATTCATTATACATTCTGATCATGAAGCATTGAAATACTTAAAGGGCCAAGCGAAATTGAATCATAGACATGCTAAGTGGGTAGAATTCATTGAGACCTTTTTATACATTGTCAAATATAAGAAAGGCAAAGAGAATGTGGTAACTGATGCATTGTCTAGAAAACATGTGCTTTTAACTCAGTTGGAGGTAAAGGTATCAAGGTTGGAAAGTTTGAAAGATTTATATGCTTCCGATCATGAATTTGCAGCTCCATATTCTAATTGCAAAGATGGGAAAGGGTGGGATAAGTTTCATATTCATGATGGTTTTCTCTTTCGCATGAATAAGCTGTGTGTTCCAGAGTCCTCGTTGCGTTTGTTATTGTTGCAGGAATCTCAAGCAGGAGGATTGATGCAGCATTTGGGAGAGAGAAGACTTGCATGATGTTGGCTGATCACTTCTATTGGCCAAAGATGAGGTGAGACGTCGAGAGGTTCGTTCAACGATGCATCACATGCCATAAGGCAAAATCAAAACTCAATCTACATGGTTTGTATACTCCACTTCCAGTTCCTAGTGCTCCTTGGGAAGATATTAGCATGGATTTTCTGTTAGGACTACCTAGGACAAAGTAGGGGAGGGATTCAATTTTTGTTGTTGTGGATAGGTTTTCTAAAATCACACATTTTATTCCCTGTCATAAGAGTGACGATGCATCGCATGTAGCTGACTTGTTTTTCGGGGAGATTGTAAGATTTCATGGAATGCCAAGAAACCATTATTTCTGCTCGCGACGTCAAGTTCATGAGTTACTTTTGGAAGACTTTGTGAGCCAAGCTTGGGACAAAGTTGTTGTTTTCAACGACTTGTCACTTACAAACAGATGGACAAATGGAGGTGGTGAACCGCACACTTTCAACGTTGCTACGTACCACAATAAAGAAGAACTTGAAAGAGTGGGAAGATTGTCTACCGCATATGGAGTTTGCATATAATAGGGCGGTACATTCTACAACTCAATTATGTATGTTCGAGGTGGTGTATGGTTTCAAAGCAATCATGCCACTTGATTTACTTGCACTCCCACTACAAGAACGCGCTAATATGGAGGCTTCTAAATGTGTTGATTTTGTGAAATAGCTCATTGCCACAACCAAAGAGGTAATTGAAAAGAAGATACGTACTTATGCTTCCAAAGCTAACAAATATAGAAAGAAAATGATTTTTGAACCAGGTGATTTAGTGTGGGTACACCTTCGCAAAGATCGCTTTTCGGAGAAGTGTAGATCCAAATTGATGCCCCGTGGTGATGGACCTTTTAAAGTTCTTGCCAATATCAATGACAATGCATACAAGATTGAGCTTCCAGGGGATAACTATGGGGTAAGTTCTGCATTTAATGTTACTGATTTATCACTCTTCTTTGGACAAGATTGTATAGAGTCGATGTCGACTCCTTTTCAAGAGGGGAGAATGATGAGGACATCTCTACTACGCATTCACCTTCCACTCCAAGGGTGTATAATAAAGCTAGTGATGAAACTCCAACAGGTCCTATGACAAGAGCAAGAGCTAAGCTATTACAACAACATGTGCTTCTGTTTCTTAAAGAATTCCCTATTACTTTAGATGAGAATGATGTACTACCTAATGCAAATACATTATTTGTTCTCAGATTTGAAGCAATGGAAGAACAAGGACGGAAGGACCCACGGGCTAGCCCCAAGAGAAAGAGAGCCATGCGACCACAAGGGAGGATGCCCATGCGGTCACATATCAAAAGGAGAGAAACTCCACGCAACCAAAACTTGAAGAAGAGGCCCATGCGCCAATTAAGGAGTGGTGGGCCTGCGTGCCAATAGTGGGCTGAGATTGTTTAATTCAGTCATGTAATTAGTTAGTATTCAATTCCGAATTGCTTTAGGATTCGTAAACCAGATTGAACTTGGCCTTAGGCCCAAGTGCATGCGTGCGGAGGTTAGGGTCGGCTTTAAGTAGCCGCCACCCCCTATTGTTCTTCAGACCACTTTTGATAATAGATTACTCTTGTTTTTTCTGTTGGCCGAACCAACTTGAGGGAAGAATTGGGAGTTCGTCAAAATCAAGATCATTCAACCTTTCCGCTGGGAATTGGAAGCGCAATAGGGCTTCATCTTGTGGTCGTGAAGTTCAGCATGTGAGGTTGGGTGAATTAAAGAGTGCTAACCCTTACATTGGCAATAGGGGATCACTACGGTTCTTCAAATACACGTGAGTATCTTGATCCTACATTGAGAAGATCAGGTGACCCCATATCAAGTCGTAGAAGAGTTCATGACCACAAGGTGATCGTAGAATGACTAAGAGTTCATGACCACAAGGTGATCGTAGAATGACTTACAACCATGTCATTTCATAGAAGGACTTACGATCATAAAGCAGTCGTGGAAAAGGCTCTCAACCATAGAGTGGTCATGAAAAGGCTCACGATCACATGGTTAGGTATCTCCCTGATGAATATGAGGCTTAAGGAGTGGTCATGAATATGATTATTATATCTTTGTCAAGATCCATCATTTCTGATAAAACACCATGCTATTAGGTTTGGGCTTTCTCCGAAGAGAATAACAACCCTATTCCTGTGTGTCTATATTAAGTGTACTAATTACAATCAAGAGAAAGACTAATACTTGATATCTTGCCCATTTTGATGCCCTATTGCTTGCATTGCTAGTCCCTTTTCTCCTTTACGTTAGCCATTATATAATGTAGGATGATGTTATTGTTAGTGATGCAATACCTCCTTGACACTAGGCGGTTATCACTAAAGGTACAAAAAAGTTACAAGCAGTTATTCCAGAGAACAACTGCATACATTAACTACCTTGTCAGACAAAACTATAATGCAGCAGGTTGTCATAGACAAGTTGGTCGAAGTCAGGCTAGTCGTAGAAAAGTTCATGACCACAGGATGGTCGTAGAATGACTTACGAACATATCACGTTCGTTCAAAGATTTATGATTTATGAAACGGTCATGGAAAAGGCTATCAACCATAGGGTGGTCATAGAAAGGTTCATGACTATGGAGTGGTCATAGAAAGGCTCATGACTACAAGGTTAGGTCTCTCATTACAAATATAAGGGGTGTACTTAAGGAGCAGAATGAGGCAATAATACTATTTATAGATAAATAATAAATTGATGATTATTATATCCTCGTCCTCTAGCCCTCCAGCTTCAAGTGAAAATAATGTACTTGAGAAAAGTGGTCGTAGACTAGTGAAGATCAAATGCAAATCTTGTTCAAATCCATTTGATCAGAAAGGGACTTGGTCAAGAAGGTAATTTCACTTGAGTTGTGAAGACACACTGGTTTCGAACAGACAAATTTAAGGATTCCAATTGACTCTCACGGATCTATCTGTTGGAGCAGTTCTCGAACAGGTGGTAACTGTTGAGTTCTCGAGATGTTTAACTCAATCATGCAGCTATAAAAACAAACTACAGGGTAACCTTAGGGTTCTTATTTTCCCCTTTAGTTATGCTGTCCTTTGAGTTTTCCGCTGCCAACCAAGTCATCTCCTTCCTTTAATTTCTTCTAAATCTAGACCAACCTCCAAGCAAAAATGGCCAGAACCTCTTCTATTTGGGCAGTATCGGAGATGGATGCTGCAAGATGAAGGCCTTGGTCGCTTCTGAAAAGATCCCTCAAAAGAAATTTGTGAAGAGGATTGATGTTGCTGGATAGAATTGGCCGTTAGGGGAAATCAAGCAAATTCTTGTATTTCAAGCTTACTATGAGCGTGACCTCAGATTACTCACTCAACCCTTCTTTACACTCATACTCGAGCACTTCAGCGTGAAGTGGATAACCTAATTCCCAATTCCATCACCATGTTAAGCATATTCATGCACCTGTGTGAGGCTTATTTGGGGATTCCTCTAGATCTTGGGCTCTTCCAATTACTATAAAATGAGCAGTCAGATTGGGATCGTAGAGAGCTATGGTATGAAGCTCCATGATGGTAAGACGAACGAATACATCTAGATGTTCACTCTGTCATCATGGCTAGGATGGAAGAAGTGGTTCTACCGGGAAACAACTAGTAAAGACAACCTTTCTTTTGTGAGCAAGGTTGCAGAGAAGAATACATCAAGGGATTTGGTTCCCAAGGACCTCAATCGGATAGCCCCCTACATTCAAGCTATAAAACACTTAAAGGATAAGGGGCTTACCTGATACGGACCAACTAAAGATTAGTTGATGCGTAGGGATGGCCCGATCTTTCCCGGTATGTTCAGCGAGGTTCCTTCTCCTTTGGTTCCTACGGATAGAGTCTTCTCCTTGTCTTGATGTAGCCAACAATCTTGATAATGTGATGTGGCACTAGTATGCAAGGCGCACACTAGAAACAATTCATTGAACACCTCAAATCGTGAATTCAGCAAGAAGACATGAATTAGAAGAGATGAACCTTGTAGATTCGATGGGCAATCTCAAGAATCCCCTATTTTTGCTCTACACCAAATCAGCAAACTCCAACGAGAAAACCTTGCAATCACGCAATCTGGCCGCCAACAACCATCATGGCGATTTTCTCCGCTTACAAACTTATCATATCATAGCCTCAGTTACAATGGGGCTAAGGCCCTGGCCTTATATTGGTGCACAATGCACGGCCTTGACTAAAACTCATGCGCAACCTGGCCTAAGGCTGAAACAAACTCCAATACGAACTAAAAAGGAAATATCTAAACTGCATACGTTAATTGCCTTGTCAGATAGACCCGTAATCTAACATGTTGTCATAAACAAGCTGGTTGAAGTTAAGCTAGTCGTAGAAGAGTTCACAACCATAAGGTAATCGTACAATGACTTACAACTATGTTATGTTCATAGAAAGACTTACGATAATGAAGCAGTCGTGGAAAAGGCTCTCAACCATAGAGTGGTCATGAAAAGGCTCACGATCACAAAGTTAGGTCTCTCCCTTATGAATATAAGGGTATACTTAAGGAGCAGAATGAGGCAATAATACTATTTATATATAAATAATAAATTGATGATATTATATCCTCGTCAAGATCCATCATTTATGATAAAACGCCATGCTATTAGGAAAAAACAATTCGACCAAAGTGATTGCAAAGATGAAGTTATATTGGTTGAGAAGGCTTTTGAAGTTAATTACTTTTTTGTTACGGTGGATGTGGCAAATGCTTCATTGAAAAAATATATTAGAAGAACATAAAGTGTTTAAAAGTATATTTGGGTTTTTTACTTAGCTCAATAAACATGAAGTCATTGGATGGTGTCAAATTAAGAAAGTCTTGCACTGAATTTGCATATACTTTGCCAGGTGTGCCAATATCTGCTATTGAGATTTTTGAGTTTGTCAGAGATATATACTGCTATCCAAATATTTCAATTGCTTATTGAATCTTGTTTACTATTCCTATGACTATAGCATCAACTGAAAAAAGCTTTTCAATGTTGAAATTATTGAAAAACTATTTGAGGTTATCAATGTCACATGAAAGGTTGTATGGTCTGGCCACCTTATTCATTGAGAAGGATAGGTTGGATCAGATTGATGTTGATACTATTACTAATGAGTTTGCATATTGAAATGATAGAAGAAATTGTTTTCTGTGATCATTCTATTCACAACTCACTTGCTTGTTTAGCAAGAGATAGATGATGGTATGGCTCTCCCTTAGTGTGCTTTGGCTAATAAAGTCTTCTCTAAACTTGTTTTGTCCTCAATAGCATGTTGTAATTTTCTAAGACTTATTCATAATATTAACGTACTAGTGGATTATCGCCAATGAGTACTTTGTATTTTGTGATGTACTAAATCTAATGTCGCAAGTAAGTACTTTGTATTTTGTAAAGTACTAAGTCTAATGGTTACTGTATTGAACTTTTTAGCTTTTGCAGTTCAAATAAAAGGCATTTTTACATATTTATGTTAGAACGAAGGGCTTCCATTTTGTCATGCCCTAGGGCCTCCAAAATGTCAGAAAGACCCTGACGCCACCCACCTCCATTTTCATCTTCACCTCTCCGGTAAGGTTTACTATTGAGGATCACTAGGCCCTTGACCTCCCTATAGTCATGATCCCGATTCCATCCCAAATCATATTAAGTTCAGTTTGAAACCATTGATTATTTGGATGGATCCAACAAGAAGATGGTGAAATAGATGCTGATAGGTAAAGGAAATTATGATAATTGTGGTGCAAAGATTACACAAAATCGGAGAGGAGGAAGATGCACTACAACATTTTACTTCCTTTTGTGGTTTTGATGAGTTGGTGGTGGAGGGAGAATATAACTGATTGGAAGACAAAGAGGCAATGCTATGGGCAGCCTATGACGATAGCGTCGCCTTGAGAGCAAGTGGCAATAGTGCCATGGATATGGTTATAGCTCATGGCAAGAACGATTAGAGAGCGATAAGAGTAGACTGAGTAGCGGTGATGCCATGGCTGCGCCCAAGTGTGTAGGTGGGACAACAATAGGGGCACGAGGCAACAGAGAGACGGCTATGGCTCGGGACCTTGGGTCTTGAAACTTCACGTCGTTTGCAATTCATGACTTCACCTCTTAGGTCATCGCTTGTGTTAGCTGGACCTACAGCAGATGTTCATGGGCCATGTAGGGTGGACCACATTAAATTACATAAGTTAGCAGTCATCCTACCAATACATAGTGAATATTTTCATGAGCTGTCAAGAGGGCTTGTGGCTTGACACATGGCAATTCCATCCATAATGCTAGCACGCAATGCGGCGGGACGAGACACGTGGAATTGGGGAGGGGTGGTAGTGGCGGCGGCCGAGGCACTAAGGTTGTGAGGAAGTTAGGTTAGCGTTGATATAGGATAGTGTAGGTAGATCTGGAGCATCGAATGGAGATTCGACGGTTGAAAAATGCAAGGAAACTAGTCGAATCCAAAAAAAGAAACCCAATAGAAGCCCACGAAGAGAACCATCAAAGGAGAAACAGCTCCTCCTCCTATAAAGAGGCTGGAGCCTGGATCAAATCATCATTCTCGATCTCGATGTATTCCTCGAGAGAGAAGATGCTGTCGGCGCCGGGAGCCCGCGCTCGTGGCCGGAAGCATGCTGCCATCGAATCCCCGTTGGGCAGCGGCTGGCAGTCCCTACGGGGCAAGCGCCTGAAGCTGGCGCCGCGCACCGGCGACGATGACGCGGGTTTGCCCCTGACCGTCGAGATACTCCTCTTCGTCTTCGCCTTTTTCCTGGGCACGGCCGACCTCGTCCGTTGCGCTGGCACCTGCAGGCTGTGGCGCCGCCTCTTGTCGAGCGAGGCAGAGTTTATCTGCCGCTCCGCGCCGCGTTCGGACCGCTTCGTCCGCTCCCTCGCCGTCGGCTTCTTCCACCAGAAGCACGACGGAAACGCAAGCGCAGTTCCGCGCTTCGTCCCTTGGGCCCCGTGCTTCCGGCGCGCCTCCCTGGACAATCTCTTCGGCGACGAGCTGTTCAAGTCCTCCCGCCTCATAGCGTCCCGGAGGGGGCGACTCGTCTTCGAGCTTCGCCGGGTGTCGCGCTCCGCCGTCGTCAGGCTGGCCGTGTGTAACCCCATGACTGGAGACGTGTCCATCCTCCCGACCCTCTCCGGCAAGGACAAGCCCGGGCGCTACGCCTGCGCGTTGCTCACCGCCGACGACTTCCACCACGCCAAAAATCCGCTGCGCTCGGGATCCGCCTTCCGGCTAGTCCTCGTCTACAAGCGCCGCAACTTTCTGGCCTGCCGGTCCTACTCATCCGACATCAACAGATGGGGACCAGAAGGCAAGGTAACCGGCGCCAAGATCAGCGGCAAGCGCCTGCATGATATGAGCGGCGCTGTCGTGGTCTGCAGCGCCGTGTTCTGGCGGACCAAGCACGTGGTGTTCGGCCTCCGCGTTGACACGCTGGAGGCGAAGCTTGAGACCATCCCATGGACTAAGCAATCCTGCTTCTGCCTTGGCTACGCCAAGGAGAACCGCCTGCTCGCCGCCTGGCCGGACGGTAGGCTCTGCGCCGTGGAGGTCGGGCGCCCAGGCACCCTGCCGCGTGACGTCACGATAAGACTCTTGTTCCGAAACCACGGCGGCGGCGACGACGTGCTGTCCGGCGGGTGGGGCTCGGCGCAGGACGAGACCGTCCAGCTGGGACAGTTCTTGCCGGACGGCGTGAGGGCGGTCTGCCTGCGTGGGATCTGCGAGAAAAGCGGGGTCGTCTTCTTCGCGGCCGGGAAGTCCTTCGGGGTTCAACAACGGGGGATATACGCGCTGGACCTGGCCAAGAAGGAGGCGCACCTGCTTCCGGCCATCCCCGGCGACGTCGACAGCCACCAGTGCCTTCCCGAAGGGTCGCGTCAGAGCTTCTTCGGGTACGAGATGGACCGGGTGGCTTACCTGACGTCGCTGGGCGAGGGAGACGCCATTAAACAAGAGGACATGGATGACTGTGCTACTTCAGCATAGGGAACCTTAGAATGCATTTTAGAAGTCACCAGAGAGGCTACTGATCTAATTGGTTGGATAGAATAAAAAAGCCTAGGATTTATGATTGTTTACCCCTTAATAATGGAAATTTAAAATCTGGTTGGCAATGTGTTTCTCTCTCTAGAGGAGTCCGTTTAACATCGTCAGTTTTGCTAACTCTGCATGTGTTCAATTCTGGTCCCAGACTTCCAGTAGACTAGTGTCCTTGAGAAAACTGACAAAGGAAGGAGATTTCTTCTGTAAAGGATCTGACGAGTCTGCCAAAGGTTCGCGTGGTATAGCATGGGATGAAGTATGCAAACCAAAATCTTTGGTTGGTTTAGGAATTATCAGTTTAAGGATTAAAAATGTTCCATGGATACTGAAGTGTCTCCATGAATTCTACAATATAAGCTAAACATTTCCCTGGGTTGCTTTTGTTTGGCACAGTTATTATCGGGACGGTCCTTTACCTGATTGTAATAAGATGAAAGGCTCATATATATTGGTGGAGAGATGTTTGCAATTTTGTGATCTTCAATCTTCATAGATGTTTGGTAACTTGTATCCTAGGGGAAGGAGCAGCACTTGACTTGGTTGGACAATTGGCAGGGACAGCCATTTCATTTTCATTTTGGCCGCATTTGTATTCCTTTGTTAAAGATCCACGTTACTGTGTTACAATGCCGGCAATGCAAGCTGAGGGCATACACTTGTTAGCGCTTGTGTTACATTTACCTCTTTTTGCGGAGGCCTTTGAGGAGCTGCACACACTTGTTAGCGCTTGTGTTGAACATACTGACTATATCGCTTTGGCCGGTACCTTCGAATACTATCGGAAATCAGAAAACTGCTTTTCTTCTAAAGCTTACAAGTCGACGATGGATCAGAGCTAATTCATGTGGCTTTTGTGCTGGATGCCTGGATGTCACCTTGTACTTCGAAACATAAAGCTTCCTTCTGGATTCTTAGAAAGACTGAATACAAGGGGAATTCTTCATAGCAATACCTGTGTACATAGTCATCAACCAGTTTTGGGAAGTGCATGACATTTTGTTCCTTCTCTCTGACTTGTTGGGGTTCAATTGGGATCCAAATTTCGGTTTTGAATATGAATTTTTGAAAAAAAAAGGCATAAAAGAAATCTCAAATAGCATCTATTCCAAAATCACAAGTCTTGAAGTAGCCCAGTAGTTAGAGAATTCCATGGGAGGTCTCAGGTTGTGGGCTGGACCCTTTATAACGCCACATTTTTTTCGTTTTCCATCAAATAATACAAATTTTAATTCAGAAATTTCAGCCTTTTTCCCGGGTCGAGATTTCAATCCCTGATTGGGATTCAAATTCTGCGAGATGATTCAGTACTTGGTAACATTGTTCACTTCTGGAATGTGATGAAAATCAAAGGATTCATGGACATTATTATTCTTGCATGCTGGGCTCTATGGACAGTCAGAAACGGGGACATTTGTTGCATGAGTTGGCTTTCTTTTAGTAGTTGGAGAAGAAAATTTGAAGAAATACTGCTAGAGAATGACTGGGAGATATCAGGTGAAACTGATCATTTTTGTGAAAATGGTAATGGACATAGACCAACTTGTGCAGCTTCTCATAGCCAAGTCGATTCCTCACTTACGTGTGAATCAATGCAAACGTGCTCCAGTTACACTCACATCCACTAGAGGACACGCATTGCAACACTATCTGTAGTGCATATTTCTGTAGAGTTTTGTAATCTCCTCTGAAATACATCAACCGGGACACTAAAAAAAACAGACATGAGGCTAGTCATTGCCAAGAAGCATTTTTATTCAACAATATATGCATTTTTGAATACTAGCTATCATACGTGTAGCTCCAATTTGCGCCTCTTGTGTGTCAAACATATCTCCATGACATCAAACTGTCAAAGTGCATCCATTGTGCTCTTGGGAGAGTCTGCAATCCTTCTTATTATGTTTGTGATTGCTCTCAAGAAATCTGTATCCCCACTTATGTCATGCTTGTAGTGCGCAGCAGGATCAAGCACACCGACTACAAGAAGGCAAGTAACATAAGTGTATCCCTATAGGAATAATAAATCAGAACCTTGAATGCAATAGTAAATTACCTGCTACCGTAAGTGTCCTTGTAGAGGTAGTCAACTCTTACGGATATTACTCCCAAGAATCTATCATGATCGAGCATGCCCACACCAAAAAGAGCTTGCAATTCAAAGCCCGCCTCCATCATTCTAGGCATAAAGCCAGAAATCATTGCATTCTTTTGTTGATCCACGAACCAAAGTACTCCATACAATGGCCTCGCCGCATTTAGTACCCAATCCATCTTGTCCCACCATTTTCTGCTTGTCAAGCAGTCATACACAAAGTCGTACTCGTGGTTAGTACTCCACTCACTGTTCCTCCGATCATCTGACACCATCCACTATCAAAAACTATCTTTCTTATCCCGAAGGCTTTGTAAGAAATTGTACATAGTCCCAAATCTCGTTGCATTGAGCCAAATAATCTCAACACCAACTCCTTCATCTCTGCATGGAGCCTGCCATGGCTGTAGAAGAATCTACATACCTTCTTAGCAGTTGAGACAATATGTGCCACATCTTCGAATCTTGCAATGTCCTTTAGCATCAAGTTAACTATGTGGGTAGTGCACGGTTGCCAAAATATTTTGGGAAACTCATCAACAATCATTAGGCATGCTTTCTTGAAGTTAGCTCCGTTATCCGAGACAAGTTGTACAACATTCTCGAAGCCTATTTCATACACCACCACCTCCCTAATATGCTTCCACAAATACTCTACAGTTTGGATGTGCCCTGTTGCATTGATTGACTTATGGAAGAACATCCGCTTATGACAGTACACCATAAAATTAATTATGCTAAGCTAGGTAGGTCCTATCCATGCGTCACACATGACGGTAACCACATATCTATGCCAATCTTTCTTGAACTCATCAACATACTCATTAGCTCCTCAAAATTGTTATTCAAGTATCGACCATCTATGTTGATCCCATTAGGTAGGACCACCCCCTCACCAGTTTTTGCGAGAGCATCAAGGTTTATCTAAAATAGGGGCAATTTGCTTTCTTCCTAGGGATATCATTGGCATGGAACCATTTGGCCCATGCTTTGCCAAGCATTTCTCTATTGTCCTTTTTTAACATTGTGTCCACCCGAACTTGCACAATGCCTTAGAACGGGCCAAATCACAATCGAAATCTTTCCTATTCCTTCACTAGTTGCACTTACTTTGTGAAATATTCTCAATCATACCACATCCACTAGTACAACTACCAGCTCCACTACCAGATCTAGTACCGATGCCAACAACTATACTGGAGCTACGTTCGGACCACTATGCCGACATTGATAATACCTCAATGATTCTCAAATTGCGATTTGCCTTTGCTTCTCCCCATCACTAGGCAAACCATGTGATGCAGAGTGAACAACATCCATTCCTTTCATCAACTCTTGTTCGATTCGTAGTCGCCTCTCTTTATTTTGCCTCCTTTGCCTCCCTTCCTTCAACTCATGTTTCATTGCTTGATGAACAACTTTAGACACATCAGGGCATGACCTAACATCTCCGGATACCCTTGCTAGATGTTGCTTTAGCCTAGTTGCAGCACCACTTTTCCCCATCCAAAGACAGTATTTACACTTGAACCCAGTTCCAATAGAAATTCCATGAGTCCACGCATTTTCGATGCTCCCATCTCATACTGATCCTGCAATTCTATGCATGAAAATCAGAATAGTATTTTATATCTTTGCTGTGAATAGAATGATTGCAAACTTGCAATTGTTGGATCGTTAATTCAACTTGAAACTGATATTCAGTAATACAAGTCCATGAGTTCTCAACTATGTTCAGTACTAAATGGAACTATTGAAAAGAGGAACATGATGATCATATACCTAAATGGTAAAATAACTCAATTTTATAATTCAAGATAAAAACAATTCAATGCATATTACCATTCCAAATCAGGGAGAAAATGATAAATTTGCACAACCACAATTTAGGGGCCAACCACAATGAAAATGGGTACCGCCATCTGAATAACTTGACAAACATGACATGTAATTCACAATTATTTTGATAGCTATTTACCTAGAGAAGTTCTTGAGCAGCCTTAACATGTTAACAACATGATCAGCATAACCTCAAGTTTGATGCCTCGCCATGGACCAGAAAAAGCTATGTTGACAATTACTAACTCCTAGCAGCAATGCTCACTCAAGCGAATGGTTCTTCAATCAAACCTCAAAGGGAAAAACTACCATTCAAAGGCTCAAATAAAAAATATTCATGGCAATAAGACTTCAACTGTATTTGGATTGAAGACATATGGTACTTAAATGGCCAAGAACAAATACCTAAACCTGCAGCTGTGCTGCCACCCATAGCCTTGCTAGCGCTGCTTCCATCCCTTTCCGTGACGACATCGCCGCCTCTGCCTCTATTCCCACCGATGCATGTCCCTCCTAAATCTATAGCCGTGCCACCACCCACAACCTTGCCAGCATCACCTCTGCCCCCTCCTTTGCAGCCTCCACCTCCATTCCCATGCCCACAGCCTTGCCAACGCCGCCTCCGGCCACTCCTTTGCTGCCTCCGCCTCCCTTCCCACCACCGGGTTCGCCTTTCATCATGGAGAACCCTGGCTGCCACTCAATGCATTCACGAGGTGCAAATGTAGATCGGGGGATGGGGGTGCTTCACTTCGTAGACTGTAGACTGCTACCTTGGCCCAATATAATTCAATGTAGGCCAAACATTTTCTCCAATTTGGGATTCTATTGCCATGGGCCAAAAAAAACCAAAAATCATGGATTTTTGGGCCAAAAAAGTGATACCTGCCGAGAGCCATTTCCTTGCTCGGCCGAAACAAAGCACCATGCACTACTACGAAAAGGTTCATCACAGATGGTTCGGAACTATCATAACAAATGGTTTTCTGAACCATTTGTATTTATATGTCAGTGATAATCGGAGGTTATCACATACGGTTTGTGAGCCATCTGTGATAAGGACAACATAGACAGTTTGTAACTAGAACCATTTGTCAAGAACACTATCACAAATGGCTCGAACCAAAAACCATCTATGATACTTACACATCATAGATGGTTGTAGTTACCAACCGTTAGTATGTAAAACCGTCTGTGATAGTCCTTCATAGACGGTTTATAGCACAAACCATCTGTGATAGTTCATTCTATACCTACATTTTTTCTACTTTTTGGCTAGCCTCAAGAAATAATGTTACCTATGCACTTTGAAAATAAGCAAATACAGTGGTAAACACAACAACACATTCCATTTCCATTAAGATTAGAATCCACCATTATAACATAAGAAGATAATGAATCCAACTCTTTAACACAGCAAGAATATATAAAAAGTAGAAATCCTAGTAGATAGTAGAAGCTGGTTACATCGGATGGCGACCGGATATCACTGGCTGATAGACCATGTGGAGGTGACCCCGGTTGTGTGATGAGTAATTGACATCTGTTTTAGGAAAGTCGAGTTTGGTTTGTGTGGTTTGGACCATGTCGTTGCTCGGTGCAATCGGTTTCGGTCGGACCTTGTCGAGCTAGGTCGAACGTGCTTAAGTCGTTTATTTTTCGTTTCGATCGTTTTTGGCTTTGAGTATTTCTTCTGATGTTATTGTATGGTTACAATATTTCGAGCGGTGCTATGTGATGTGTTTCTTGTCTGTGATAGCTGCAGGACATCGAGGCGGAGTCGTGGCGAGGCATGGGATGACCGGACTAGGCACAGGCGGTGCTGAGGTCAGAGCGGTCGGGATGTACCGAAAACGGCGAGGAGTCGAGGTGGCTGCGAGGCTTGGAAGGCAAGGAATGAGGAAGCTTCCCGGAAGGTGCAGGAGGGGCGTTTTGGTGAATATGCAAAGCTGCACTAAAGGAAGTGGATTGTGGATAAAGTGCTATGAGTTGTTGAGAGCTAATGGGTAAAGTGTGTTGTAAACCCATTAGTGGAGGCTATAAATAGAGGATGCTCTCTAGTGGAGAGAGTTGAGAGAGTGGGTGTGAGAGTGTTATGTTTAGTTCTCTCCATGTATTCATGAAATGAGAGGGTTTTAGTGCATTGGCTCTCCATGTGGAGATTTTAGAGAGAGATGAGCTGAGAAATCCCTCATATGTAATCGTGTATGTCTCAGTCTCAATTTATGAGAGCTGTTCTTACTCTCCATCTATTCTATGTTATGTTTTCTTCTTTTTCTTGTATGCTCTGTTCTTGATTTTCTGGAGTGAATCTTTGTTTTTGGGAAGGCTCTTTCAATCCGTGTTCTTTCATGCATTTCTAGTAAGAGCACAAATTTGCCTCTTTTTAGCATTGACTACCGAGCATGTTTTTTATTGTTTGGTGATTTTTGTCATTTCGACTGGATTGTATTTTTCTTGCATTTTTATCTGGCTTTTGGTAGTAAATCTTCTCTCTGCAAAAAAAAGGTTTGCATGGTATTCGGACAGGACAGAGCCTGTCGTTTTAGATCGGATTGAGCTACTGCAGAAGGTCTCTTTTGCCAAACATTTTGGTGAATTTAATTTCAGTTAGCCGGTCTCTGGACAAGTTTTTTTTAAGCAAGGACTAAGTTTTCCTTTTGTTTGCCAAGTCTCAATTATTCCCTGTTTTGAGTTCTGTTCTTGGCTTAGCTCCTAATTGATCTTTCTTTTGGCTGGCCAGATCAAGAAGTGAACTGTTTTATTTGTTTTTTGTTTTTGTCTCACTTTCTCTTTTGTGTGCTTAATTTTCCCGTGAGCATAATTCTTTCTTCATAGCGTATGTTGCTATCGGAGAAGAATTCTAAAGTGAATATTTAGGGGGATTATTTTTAAAGCAACATTCACCCCCCTCTGTTGCCGATTTTGATCCAACACCGGCAATGGAGAGGCGGCAGTAGCGCCACCTTTGTGGCACGACGGTTAGACTACACAAGATACTCTTACGACACTTATGACAAGAGTGTGTTGTGCAGTCGACTGTGGTGTCAAAACGGAGGCGCAAGCTCATGGCGGTAGTCAGCGTTGTCGAGGAACAAGCTGGATGCATCGGATGGCGGTAGCGCCAGCTTTGTGGTACGATGGTGAGACTACATAAGACACTCTTACTACACTTACGATAAGAGTGTGTTATGCAGTCGACCGTGGTGTTACAACGGAGGCACTAGCTCACGGTGGTAGTTGGCGTCGTCGAGGGGAGGATGCAGGAAACTAGCTAGTGGATGAACTCGCGCATGACTGCCGGTCGAAAGGTAGATGGAGAGTAATTAATAAGGGCCGAGCGGTGGGAGGAACCGGTGCCTGCCATTCGATGTGGAGAGAATAGATGAGTGAGATAAAAATTCTAAGGGATACGCCATGGATCGATGACGTGTCATTATCAGAGACGGTTTGTTATACAAACCGTCTGTAAGAATGCACATATCAGAGATGGTTCGTAGAACAAACCATCTCTAATAAGTCAAATATCAAAGACGATTTGTTATACGAACTGTCTATGATATTAATATCAGAGATGGTTTGGTATACGAACCATCTGTGATAATGCTTATATATGCATGCCCTAATCCAACTCTTCTAAACTGTCCTCTCCCTCATCTTCTTCACCAGATTTCTCAATAATGGCATCTATTATTCTTTTGATTTCCTTTCTCTCATCAATCCATCATGAGTGTAACATCCTAAATTTTGGATGTTCAAAATTGTCAAGAATTTAAAACTTTTATTTGCATCTTGATGGCATTTGAAATTTTTGTCGAAATCTTATTTGAGTTTCCCTAAGTTTTTGTGCCGAGCAAATATAACTGAAAATAATTCTCAAGCACAAATAACAATCATAACAATAAAGGATACTAAATAATTTAAATGTGAGTTTAACCTCTGAAAACCTAAATTCAAATTTAATGTATTAAATTAAAACACGGTTTATAAAAATAGAGAGAGGTAATTAGTTGAGTAAATAAATATAGTTTGAAAGGAATTCGATGTTTTGGACTCTAGCTATCATTCAAAATTCAAAAATGGAAATTCAAATATGAAATCAATTTCTAAGGAAAAATCTCAAATTCCAAATTTTGCTAGCCAATTCCTTCTTTTTCTTTCTCCTTCTTCCATGTGGGCCCCACCTCTTCTCCACCTTTTCCCCTCTCTCTCCTCCTCCCTTCGGCTCCTTCTAGCGCAGCTGGCCTCTCCCCGTTCTTCCTTCTCTCTCCTTCCTCTTTCTTTCTTTTCCTCCCTCCTACCCCATTTCCTTTCCCTATTCGTCCGTCAGTCGCATCACCCTATGTGCTCCTACGCCGCACGTCGCCACGCCACTTGCTCCTGTTAATTGGCCTTCATGTCACTGTCCTCTCTGCCATTCCCTGCCACTAGTTGTGTCACGGCGACACTAGTGCCCACGCACGTGTGCCCTTTTCTTTCCCCTGTCTCCTCCCTCCATTCTTCCTTCGTCTCCTCCCTCCTCTCTGCTCTTCACTCCCAACCGGCTGGCCCCGTCTCCCCTGTACATGCGTTACCCTGCCTACCTCGTTGCATTGGCCATCTATTTTACCATGTGTTGCCCCTGGCCCAGTCGCCGACCGCCACCGGTGAAGCCAAGTACCGGGTGCCGCCGCTCCTCTGCTCTCCTCTGTTTCTGCTGAATGCCACTACCCTCCTCTGCTTTGGCTATACCTCCCCTAGAGCACCACCCCACTCCACTCCACCCATTCCCACTCTCAATTTCAAATGCTCGAGCCTTAGTTATCCCCTTGCTGTGCACCCATTGCCTTCGAGATTGCTCTGCCATCGGCGAGCAATTCGGGCCGCCTAGAGCCCCGTCAAGCTCTGTTGTCAGCACCATCTTCTTCAACGCTCTAGCCTCAACCTTGTCCATCCCCTTGCCATTCCTCTTCACCGCTGGAAGTACCTCTTCACCAGAGGCCGAGCCCCCTCTGCTGCCACCTCTCGCTAGCGGCCGCCTCCACTCATCTTCGGCCCCCTGTGAGAGGTATAAAAAGATTCCCTATACTCTTTTGTCCACCCCTAACCGACCGCTGTTGAGCACCAGCAATCGTCATCACCATGCGCCACCGCGCTGGCGAAGTTGCACATGACCACAGCCACTCTCGACCACTGTCACTCAACCACAGATACCATCCAACCGCTCTAAGCCTTTCGATCCATCCAACCAGTCCAAGTCATCCGATTTATCCGACCACTCAACGCCATCGAAGCCATTTTCGACCACTCAATAGACCTCACCATTCCCGCCTTCGACTGTGTTCAGCCACCCGATCATGGCTGTTTGAGCACCGACCACGTATAGTTTTTGACCACGGTGAAAATTTCTGATTTTTTGTTCCCTTAGATTCAACCTCTAGAAGCCCATCCTTCCTCATCCTAACTCCGATTGAGCCTATTCGAATTTCTAAATTCATTAAAAATTCCAGTCTATCCATTTCTGCCCTTCTTTTAATATTGGAGTTTATTTGAATTTATTGGGATTCATTTGTTTAGGACATAATTAGAAATCGAAGTCCTAAAGAATCAACAGATAAAGTGAGACCGAGATCCAGATAAAGATGAAGACCAGGAACTCAAGACCATCGAATGAGAAAGCTTTGAGTGAGCTCAAGATAGCGGTAAACTGCGCTAGGCGAGTCAATACTTTGATCATGTTGAACCTCCATTATCTGTAAATTATTTTTGTTTTAAATTATAAAATTACATGCTATTATTTCATGTGCAAATATATGTTTCTTTTAAGAATTGTAGTTACATGCCTATTATTTAACTCGTTAGTATTACACTCTTTTGGAACACTTGAATATGTGAGCCTTGTCACTCTAGTAAAATTATAATGGTAAAAATTTCAAAAATAAGTCTATGATTATACGCCATGCTTAGTACTGCTAAGATACTTGGGGGGTACCAAAATGCCCCAAGCACCACTTAAAATCATGAAAACTTGGTTTGGGCAATCATTGATGGAAGATGGCTAGTATGTTGAAACATGGATATTTTATGATCCCAAAAACCTCAAATTGCTTAACTATCTAGGCGGATGGTTTGGGTGTGTGGTGCAGTGGTGCATGAGAGTGTAGTTAGTGGTAGAACCGCCCAGATCACCCTAAGGACTGAATCTTGTGATGACCTCCTAGTTTATAACAGTACAACCACAAGCTGGCAAATTATCGATGGGGCTAACTAATTTGCATAGACTCAGTATGAGTTGCGCCGGTGTGACCACGGGTGGGCAGAGAATGGTCACATCCTCTGACATGACGGCACAAGAGGGGGCTTCTAAAAGGGTGGTCGTACCCCTAAGGAAGTAAAACCTTAGCGGACATGGCTTTACTGGGAAGATGTATTATAACAGCCTTGTTAGGATAACTCAGTCGTAGGCCTAAGGAAGTGTGTACTGGCCAACATTGTGAGATAATCATATCTTGTGGGTAAAGTGTACAATCTCTACAGAGTGAAAACTATTCGAATAGACGTGCCCATGGTCAAGGGTGGATATGTGAACTTAACCAGATATAGTTCTATTTCAAGAAAAACTTTATGGGTGGAATTGGAAAAGTGGTGGGTAGTGAAATGCCCTTATTTGTGTTGCCCTGGGTGTCACCTCAGTGATAAGGTAAGCGGTTATAACGCTGAAAGGTTAGCATATAGTGTAGAAACCATGTAACGGTGGATGGAATCTGGATCGCTATTATTATTGCATTCTTTTATACATTGATAAAATCTATTTTAGTCAAAACTACTAGGTCTTAGGAAATTTCTATGCATCATATTTTAAAAGGAATTTATGCCAAATAAAATAACCTGAATCTTTCCTTGACAAGACATGCATGTTATCTATTTGCATCCTGTGTATTGGCTCGTGGAGCATGGTGGTTTGGTGCTCACCCTCGCTCATTCCATTAATCCAGAATCAGGAGTGAAGAAGATGAAGAGATCAAGAATTAGGTCGCGAACCCCAGTTGGATGCCTGTGGGCATGTCCTAGGGGTCCGACCTGTGTGTTTCATTTCTACTGCTGTATTTTATTGATTTCAGCCTGATCGCCCATGAGTAAGTCTATTATTATATTTAAGTTTCCATATGATATGTATTTTGATGTTCAATACTGTTCTGTGAGCACTATCTACTGATCCAGGGAATAGTGCGGTGGAATCACACAGGATTCTGAATTGTAAAATCCTGGTCTGACAGGGCTGTATTAGAGCATATCGATTGTAGGTCGTGACCTAGTTAGCCTGGCTATTAGTTCCTTGACTAGAATTATTTCTTCAATATCTATTTCCAAAAATATAGGTAGTATTGCTCATTCTCATCTCTTTTAGATGATTCCCCTCATCTATATGTTACCATGGCCATTGTCGTGTTCTAATGCTCTCTTATCCCGAATTTAAAATGATAAAAATCCAGGACTCCTCTTGTAAACCCCCATAGAAAACCTACTTTGGGCCAAAATTACAGTGATTAAATTTGAAACTCATTTCAAAAAAAAATTTTATCCTTGGAGGACCGAATATCGAATTGTTTACAAAATTCATTTTCAAACTCATTTTAACAACCTAATCATCCAAGGAAATTTTCATGAGTTCAACTACTTACCAAAACTTATTCGAAAATTCACTTTGGTTTCTTAAATAGTCCAAAACAAAATTATTTCTTGAAAACTTTTCCCCAAAAAGGACCTTGTTTTCAAAAATAAAGCCTAAAGGTTAACCTGAGGTGTTACTTCTGAAAAAGTTATGTTGGTAAAAACCTATTTTCCATGTTTGGTTTTATTTCCCATCGTTAGGAAAATACTTCTTTTCTGACTAAAAAATGAATGGAGAAGAATAAATAGAGTCGTAAGTGAAGAGGATAGATAAACCCTAAAAGTTATTTGCGGTGAATAAACAAGAATGGGTGGATTCATATCGGTCCCAGAAGGAAACAATAGTGTGATAGTGTGAGTTTTGAAAAAATAATGTGTGGAGCATAAAGGACTAGATCGAATTAATTGATTCTTTGGGAAATAGGAAGTGTGAAAATAATTATTGAATTACGACATTGATAAATGATATAATTCCTGGGAGATGTTTACAATAGTGGAATAATAGAATATGATCATTTACTGGATGGATTAATTGAATTTTTGATAAATTGGAGATATGACAACAACTATCGGAATTTAGACTTGATTAATGACATTATTCCCGAAGGATGTTCATAATAATGAATTAGTTTTGGGGTACATAGTAAAGATTTAGGTTGCTTACTAGAGGAGCAAATTATGAATTTAAATCAATAACACAAGATTGGATTATCTGGAAGTCTTGATACAAATGATATCGGTGGATCCAAAATAATGATATTATATTTTAGAGTTGATAAGTTGACAAATAGTGGATCTGAGATTGGGATTATGCATTTGTAATGGAATTTGAGATTTGATTCACAAATTTATGGTAGAAGTTAAGATTTATGTGATCATTAGATAACCATGGCTAGATTAATGAAATGGTAGGTGACACAATAGAAAGTGTATGATCGGTGGATCAAATAAATAATCACACTCGCTGTCTGGAGTTTTAGACAGCAATAATACTATTACTAAGTAATGCAGGAAGATAACCTAAGTATAATTTGCAAAAGTGGAAGTTAAATTATCAAGGCCATTGGATTTAAGCCCTATGTATAGAAATAATATGGGAGTGAATTAGTTCATTGATTGATATTTGAATATTGGAAGAGATTAGAATACCTGGCCAAAAAAGAGAGAAAAGAACTCCCTTTTAAAAAAAATGAATATTCTAAAGTTCAGTATTACAAAACAACTACAAAAAAAATCCATTTTTGCCACCAAGTTTCATTTGCAAAAAAATGATGATAACACAAGAGTGAGTACTAATATCAATGAAATTACCTCTGAATACTTTCCTCTTCCTTCTATTGATTTCAAAAGGAAAGTTTTGTTCCCCTTCTCTTACCCTTACTCCAAAATTCAAGGTTAGGAACGTTGACGATGTTCATAAAGATAAGATGGTCTCGTTTTAAATAGACTATATATGTTGAACCCTGCGCCCTTTTATGTGTGCCCTCCCGAATAGACGTTGTACTAACACAAGATTTTACTTGGGCCCGGTGCACTGCCATCTTACCCTCAGGCATCCTATTTCACAGTCACGAGAAGAGCTTGCTTTTGAAAATTTGTGTGATTTGTGTGCCGCCCCACTTCCGGGGTATGCTCTTTTAAATTTAGTCGGGTATAGATGAAAATCCCTATGAATCTTTCCCTTACCTTATGCTATTCCCTCTCGCCCCTTTTGCTGAAAATCCCATTAGATCTACAGAAGCAAAGTGAGAGATAGCAAAAGCCAAGGCAATCAAGCATCAAGACTCGAGACTTTGTCCTACTAACATTCTCTCCTTACCTACACAGAGGACCTGTAGATCAAATCACCACCAATCCGACACAATGATAAGGAACAAGACAACTACCACTGGTAGAAGTAGGAAAAGAGTACCAATAGTTATTGCTCGCCATAGCCATCGCCATCCATACAAGTTATCGCCTAACCTTAATCCGCAAGGATCAATGGGAAAGCCATCGCAACGGAAACAACAATAGTGCTGCACCAAGCGGACCCCTAAAAGATGTTACTTGTTTCCATTATGGCAACATAAGACACTACGTGAAGAGATGTCTTCAAAGGAATCTAGAAGGACAAGCGAAGGGTGCCGTCGCCACCAACCTTAGCCTCAACTCCAATAAAGAAGAACCCAATAGCTCCAAGAAGGAGCAAGATGCGCTTGCAAGAGATCTACTACCAAAACCGGAAGCTTTGCCAAGTGCTATCTACTTCGAGTGCGGTAAAATAGGAGATGCCGCTCAATCATGTCCTCCACTACGACAGACTATGAGAGGAGCATGCTTCTCATGTGGACAAACCGGACACTATTGCTATGAGTGCCCAGTTCCATACTGTTCCTGCTGCGAGAAGCACCATCAACCTGAAGAATGTCCTACAAACCAAGTAGCATGTCGATGTTATGGAAAGAAAGCACATTGGGCAGACCAATATTTTGTGAACCACCCGAACTACAAAGAAGACCACCAACCTGGTGAATGCCCCATGAGCGAGGTCACATGTTTTCTCCATAAAGGACAAGGCCCCTACCCTAAAGGATTGCTCCATGAGCCTGTTGTTAACCAAGGCATCTGAGATACAGCAGATAAGCCTTCAGATCGCCATAGGACTCGTCATGCCTGGAGCTAGAAAAGACAACTAATGTCAGTTGTCATATATTTTAAGGGGGGTAGCAAGAATAGACAAGAATGTTGGAGAACTACTATGATGTATGACTACTTTAGGAGAGACAACTTGTATCAAGACTAATTAGGCCAGTACAACCATATTCGGAAAGCCAAGAATCTTATGGAGATGATGATTTCAAGTGTCCGAGAGTTTAAATTACCATGTTTAGCCAAAAGAAGTATAAAGATTGAGACTCTAGCAAGAACCAAAGGCCCCCATGTAGATATACTAATTGCCATACCAATATCCCCAAGGTTATCTATTCCAACAGATATAGGCCCTTAATGCCCATTTATTGATAAGAAATTCACGACCATAACGAGTCCAGCAAATGACACAACCACCCCATTCTACAATGATGTGAAGACAATCATGTCAAGGAGTAAGCACCTGAAAGTCTATGACCTATCCAGAAGAATAAGATCTCACTCTTCCCTTTTGCCTTCTCTAAGTGTTAACCTATTCCTGTGTAGATTCTCTTCCTTCTGTCTAAGCCAAGGAAAAAGATCGATACATCAGGCACGACCCTAGAACTTACTGCTGGCCATATTAACCCCACCACTATTCCTTCTATTCTACCGGAATCTCGGGGTCGAGATTCATTTAAGGGGGGTAGGTTTGTAACATCCTAAATTTTGAATGTTCGAAATTGTGAAGAATTTAAAACTTTCATTTGCATCTTGCTGGCATTTAAATTTTTTGTCGAAATCTTATTTGGGTTTCCCCGAGTTTTTGTGCTAAGCAAATAATAACTGAAAATAATTCTCAAGCACGAATCACAATGATAACAATAAAGGATACAAAATAATTTAAATGTGAGTTTAACCTCTGAAAACCTAAATTCAAATTTAATTTATTAAATTAAAACACAGTTTATAAAATAGAGAGAGGTAATTAGCTAAGTAAATAAAATAGAGAGAAGAATTTAGCTATCATTCAAAATTCAAAAATGGAAATTCAAATATGAAATCAATTTCTAAGGAACAATGTCAAATTTCAAATTTTGCTAGCCAGTTCCTTCTTTTTTTTCTTTCTCCTTCTTCCATGTGGGCCCCACCTCTTCTCCACCTTTTTCCCTCTCTCTTCTCCTCCCTTTGGCTCCTTTTGGCGCAGCTGGCCTCTCCCCATTCTTCCTTTTCTCTCCTTCCCCTTTCTTTCCTTTCCTCCCTCATGCTCTTTTCCTTTCCCTATTCGTCCGTTAGTCGCGTCGCCCTCTGCGCTCCTGCGCCGCATGTCGCCGCGCCACCTGCTCCTGTCAATTGCTCTTCACGTCACCATCTCTCTGCCATGCCCTGCACTGGTTGCGTCATGGTGACACTAGCGCCCACGCGCGCGCCCTTTTTCTTCCCTTGTCTCCTATCACCATTCTTCCTTTGTCTCCTCCCTCCTCTCTGTTCTTCGCTCCCGACCGGCCAACCTGTAACATCCTAAAAGTTTAAATTTGAAAAACTGCGAAGCTCTTGAATTATTTTTGCAACATATTCTATTTAAATTTGGATTTTCATGGTGCTTCTTAAATTTTGGTTGAAGTTTCAAAAAAATTGAAGAAAGATTCCAAAAATAAAACCAATGTTAGTAATGCCATAAAAAATAATATGCAAATAATAGAAAACTGAAATTATAAAAGTCGGATATGAAAAGATGATCCAGCAAAAGGAGGTAGAAACCTGAGTTAAAAAATATAAAATATCATTTTGGAAATAATGGCAAAATAGCAATAAAAGTGAATGCATAAAATACAAACACATATACATACATATATGTGCATATACAAAATTATGTAAAGAAGAGATTAACAATATAGGAAATGAAAATATGCGAAATTAAATAAGCCAGCAAAATAACAATATATGAAAGTATATATATATACACATATAAACTAAATAATAATAACAAAAAACTCACATTTAAATAGTTAAAAATTTAAGGCTTAAATCCTAAATGTCATGAAAAAATCAGTGATCATAAATATGAAACAAAAATTTAAATAAAAAAAATCAGAATTCCCAAATAATGCTATAGCCTTCTTTATCCCTTTCCTTTTCCATTTCCTTTTTCCCTCTCTTCCATGTGGGCCAACCCATTTTCTTTCTCCCTCCTTTCTCTCCTCACTGCAGATGGGACCGGCTCCTGCGCGCCCGCCTTTCTCTCCCTCTCCCTCCTCTTCTATGCTGGCCGGGCCCTCTCCTCTTTTCCTGTTTCTCCCCCACTCATTCCATTCCTCTCACTGCTAGTGGGCCAGCCTCCTTCGCTCCTCCTCTTTTCCTTCTTCCTCCTCCCCGATCTCTCCTCTGCGCCGCGCTCTGCCTTGCCTCCTCGTGGCGCTCATGCACCCCATCGCCAGCGTTTTATCCCTGCTCTGCTCCGTCATCATCACCGCGCAGCTCCTGCCCTGCAGCCGCGACCCGTCACCTCACCCGGCCACGCCCATGAGCCACCCACCGTTTCCTATCGCCACCGCGCGCCGTTTCCCCCCTGTCGCCCACCGTTTTCCTCCCTCTCCGTTGCTATAAAAAGCTTGGCTTCCTCCCTCACATCCGGCGCCCCTCCATTTCTTCCCCGTGCGCTCCATTCCCTCCATCTTCTTCCACCGTGCGCAACGCCGCCGCAGCCATTCCCACTGCCGCTCCCACCCCGGCGAGCCTCCCTGCGATTCCTCGCCGGTGGAGCACCCCCTCACCACCCAGAACTCCCTCCAACCGCCGGTCGCCGCCCTCCGCCGCTCGAGCTCCCCCTCCACGGCGGCCTCCCCCGCCGTCCGCTCTCCACCGCCGCTGGCCCGCCACCGCGCCTCCTGGCCGGAGCTGCCACCCCCAGAGGCATCCCCGCCTTGGGGAGATCCCACTTTGCCGGCTACGCTCGCCTCCCCGGCCGCTCCTGGTCGGCGACGCTGTCAGCCATGGCCGCCCGAGCCTGTTCCTCTGTTTTGGCCTCAGTTGCATCCCGGCTCAACTAAATGGTTGCCTCTGTCCTGATGTGGCACCAAGTAACAATACAACTTCGGTTAGTGCTTGTAGTTCTGTGCACAATGTTCAAAAAGCTTTGAATACCAATTCTGAGGTTTCTAATGTGCACAAAAGACATATTTGGAAAGCTAATGAAGTCTATTTTCCAACGAATCAAACGGCACTTGATTGGAGCTTCCTACATAAAGTTATGATAATTTCATTGGATGCTGCACGAGCTGTCCGGAGAGACGCACGAGACTTGCCAAACATAAAGAGTTCGAGTATTGCAATGCAAGTAAGGGTAAAATCCAACCACACCATGGCTTTCTAAAGGTTGAGAAGGACTCCTTTTCAGGTTTCAAACAGATTTGAAAGCCACTTGAACAAGAAAACAAATATATAAAGATTTGAAACCGATTCGGACTCGGATTGGGACAGATGGCAAGACTGATACTAAAATGTCCATAAATTTCACAAACGGAGTCCGATTTGGGCATTCTTGGACTCGTTGGAAAGCTATTTCAAAGCCCCACACAATGGATAAGGAGCTAGACATGAAATCCTCATAGTTAGATCACAAATTAAGAGAGAATCCGGTGGTAGTAATTTAGATATTTTGATGCGGACCAACTAAGGATTAGTTGATGCGTAGGGATGGCCCGATCTTTCCCGGTACGATCAGTGAGGTTCCTTCTCCTTAGATAGAGTCTTCTCCTTATCTTGATGTAGCAAACAATATTGATAAGGGCAATTTGCACTAGTATGCAAGGCGCACACTAGAAGCAATCCGCTGAACTCCCCAAACCGTGAATTCAGCAAGAAGACATGAATTAGAAGAGATGAACCTTGTAGATTCGATGGGCAATCTCAAGAATCTCCTATTCTTGATTGCACCAATTTCGCAAACTCCAAATGAGAAAACCTTGCAATCACGCAATTTGGCCGCCACCAACCATCAAGGCGATTTTCTCCTTTATTTCACGAGTCTAAAAACTTATCATATCATAGCCTGAGTTACAATGGGGCTAAGGCCCTGGCCTTATATTGGTGCACAATGCACGGCCTTGATTACAACTCACGCACTACTTGGCCTAAGGCCGAAACAAACTCCAATACGAACTAAAAAGGAAATACCTAAACTGCTACCTCTGGTTTCTCTCTCAATTTGTGACCTAACCATGAGGATTCCATGGCTTTAACCTCATCCATTGTGTGGGGCTTCAAAATATGTTTCCAACGAGTCCAAGAACGCCCAAATCGGACTCCGTTTGTGAAAGTTATGGACGTTTTAGTATCGGTCTTGCCAGCTGTCCCAATCCGAGTCCGAATCGGTTTCAAATCTTTATATGTTTTGTTTTCTTGTTCAAGGGGCTTCCAAATCTGTTTGGAACCTGAAAAGGAATCCTTAACCTTTAGAAAGCAATGGTGTGGTCGGATTTTATCCTTACTTGCATTGCAATACTCGGACTCCTTATGTTTGGCAAGTGTCGCGCGTCTCTCTGGACAGCTCGTGCAACTTTCAATGAAATTGCCATAACTTTGTGTAGGAAGCTCCAAATCAAGAGCCGTTTGATTTGTTGGAAAGTAGACTTCATTAGCTTTCCAAATATGTATTTTTTGTTTCTTAGAAACCTCAGAATTGATGTTGAGAACTTTATGAACTTTATGGACAGAACTGCAATCACGAGAACTTGATTGATCTTGTGTCTTCCTCTTGACCACATCATCCCCTCCCCCTTCAAGCGAAACCATCCTCGGTTTCATGGTAATCTTCACAAGATGCTTGCCCTTGATGGCAATGTCAGAAATAATCTCCTCATCTCTCTTGGGCAGCAAAGAGTGAAATACACCTTTATGCATAAAAGTGAAGCGATTGGCTCTCCCTTGGTGTGTAACATTGCCATCAAACTGCCACGGACGCCCCAACATGATGTGACACATGTGCATAGTTACGACATCACACTCCACCTTGTCTTCATATCCATCAATTGAAAACGGCACGTGAACTTTATGAGTAACTTTCAGCTTACCAACATTGTGAAGCCATTGCATATAGTATGGCTTAGGATGACGCCATGTGGTTAATGAGAGTGCATCGACTACGTCCTTGCTAATCACATTGTTGTAGCTTCCACCATCGATTATAAGCTTGCACCGTTTGCCTTTGATCATGCATTGGGTTTGAAAAACACCACGTCGCTGCCCCTTCTCAACAATTAGCTTATTGTCACCATCCACCTTATGAGTCATCAAAGTTGGACCAACCTCAGGATCACAATACACAACGTCTTGCGGAGAATCATTGAATTTCTCATCGTCATGTTCAGATTCCTCGCTTTCGCCCTCCGTGGCATATCCCTCATGTGTGAGTAACACTTCCTTGCATTTGGGCAATCCCTCATCATGTGACCCCTGCCCTTACACTTGAAGCACTCAATTTGACTTGTTCTAGCGGTGGAGAACGTGCTAGAATCAGATTTGGTTGCTTCTTTACCTCTGTTGCTTGTCTCCTTTGAAAGAACCCCATTTGAACGACTTGATGTCGCCACCTTGGAGTGTGAACCAACATCATCGCCTTGCTGTGATGGACGCCTCCATGGGTTTGTTTGAGTGTTGGCATATCCTCCCTTGGCTTGTTTGCGCTTCAATTGTTGTTCAGCACGTTCAGCTTGATGCACTAAGTCTTGGATGTTGTAATAATAGACCATCTCCACCCTATCTTGCACATCCTCATTCAACCCATTAAAGAAACGTGCTATAGTAGCCTCATCATGCTCCTCTGTTCCTGTACGGATTATCAACATCTCCATCTCTTTATAATACTCATCAACACTAGAATTATCTTGGCATAGTTGTTGTAGCCGGTTGTACAGGGTCCTAGTGTAGTGTGCTGGGACAAAACGACGCCTCAAAATATTCTTCAATTGTACCCAAGTATTCGGACGAGTTCCTACGCGACATAATTGATTCCACCAAACAAGAGCATATCCGATGAACTCAATTGTCGCCAAATGAATCTTCTTATCCTCAGTATAGTGATGGCTGTCAAAAATTTGTTCGACACGCATCTCCCACTCCAAGTACTCTTCTGGTTCAGCTTTACCATTAAATGATGGGATAGAAATTTTTATCCGCCCAATTCCATCATCCACGGCAACACGCTGTGCAAATCCAACACCATCACGCATACCTCTACCACGGGCAGCACCTCTGCCACGCATGTCCCTACCACGGTCAGCACCACGGTAGTCCTGAGCACGGCGTGGTTGTGGAGCAAAGCCTGCTGCACCATCAAAAACCTCCTCGTGTTCGTCGTCTTCGTACAGTGCATGCCGTTCGGGATACTGAGATTCCCGTTCAGCATGCTGAAATTGTGGTGGCTGGACGCGTATCGCCTCTGTCAATGCGTCAATTCGCTCATCAACCTTGCCTTCAAGCTTCTGGTGACAACTCAAGAAGTAGTCACGTGTCTCTTCAAATCCAATTCGTACCTCGGGCGGCAAAGATGCCGCATATTGGGGCACCTCCCCAATTAGCTCGGCATGATTATGTCGCGCCTCGCCATCTTCAGTCTTCATAGAACCCGCCATTAAGAAAAATTCAACAACCTCGTACTGTGATTAACCACGCTCTGATACCACGATGATGCGGACCAACTAAGGATTAGTTGCTGCGTAGGGATGGCCCGATCTTTCCCGGTACGATCAGCGAGGTTCCTTCTCCTTGGATAGAGTCTTCTCCTTGTTTTGATGCAGCAAACAATATTGATAAGGGCAATTTGCACTAGTATGCAAGGCGCACACTAGAAGCAATCTGTCGAACTCCCCAAACCGTGAATTCAGCAAAAAGACACGAATTAGAAGAGATGAACATTGTAGATTCGATGGGCAATCTCAAGAATCTCCTATTCTTGACTTGCACCAACTTCGCAAACTCCAAACGAGAAAACCTTGCAATCACGCAATTTGGCTGCCACCAACCATCAAGGCAATTTTCTCCTTTATTTCACGAGTCTAAAAACTTATCATATCATAGCCTGAGTTACAATGGGGCTAAGGCCCTGGCCTTATATTGGTGCACAATGCACGGCCTTGATTACAACTCACGCACTACTTGGCCTAAGGCTGAAATAAACTCCAATACGAACTAAAAAGGAAATACCTAAACTGCTACCTCTAGTTTTTCTCTCAATTTGCGACTTATCCATGAGTATTATGTTGCTAGAACCTCATCCATTGTGTGGGTCTTCAAAATAGCTTTCCAACGAGTCCAAGAACGCCCAAATCGGACTCCGTTTGTGAAAGTTATGGACGTTTTAGTATCGGTCTTGCCAGCTGTCCCAATCCGAGTCCGAATCGGTTTCAAATCTTTATATGTTTTGTTTTCTTGTTCAAGGGGCTTCCAAATCTGTTTGGAACCTGAAAAGGAATCCTTCTCAACCTTTAGAAAGCAATGGTGTGGTCGGATTTTATCCTTACTTGCATTGCAATACTCGGACTCCTTATGTTTGGCAAGTCTTGCGCGTCTCTCCGGACAGCTCGTGCAACTTCCAATGAAATTGCCATAACTTTATGTACAAAGCTCCAAATCAAGTGCCGTTTGATTTTTTCGAATATGTATTTTGTGTGTCTTAAAAACCTCAGAATTGACATTGAGAACTTTATGAACTTTGTGGATAGAACTGCAATCACGAGAACTTGATTGATCTTGTGTCTTCCTCTTGGCCACGTCATATTTCCTTTTAGTTCGTATTGGAGTTTGTTTCGGCCTTAGGCCAGGTTGTGCAAGAGTTTTAGTCAAGGTTGTGCATTGTACACCAATATAAGGCCAGGGCCTTAGCTCCATTGTAATTCAGGTTATGAATTGAGAAATAGAAACCAGAAAATCACCATGGTTTGGTGGCCATTGTTGGAGTGTTCTTGAGATTTCCATCGAGGAATTGCTCTTAGTGTGTTGAATCCAATTGTGGTGTTGGATTCTACTCGCTGAAACTTTGATTTCTCTACCCTTCGTTCACGTGCTGCGGTGTGCGTGGGAGAAGGCTTATCTTGGAGAGGGCATTCAACAAGGCGTATCGTGAAAGATCAGAGCCAAAGCAACGGGGTTCAGCTAGCTTGCTAGGTGGATCCGCATCGTCTTGGTATCAGAGCATGGTTGATCACGGTACGAGGTTGCTGAATTTTTCTTGATGGCGTGTTCTATGAAGATTGAAGATGGTAAGGCGCGACATAATCATACCGAGCCAATCGGGGATGTGCCCCAATATGCGGCGTCTTTGCTGCCCGAGGTGCGACACGGGCTTGAAGCGACATGTGACTACTTCTTAAGTTGTTACCAGAAGCTTGAAGGCAAGGTTGATGATTTGGGGGCACGAATTGATGCTTTGGCGGAGGTGATACGCAACTAGCCACCACAATTTCAGCATGCTGAACGGGGACCTCAATATCCCGAACGGCGTACACCATATGAAGACAACAAACACGAGGATGTCTTTGATAGTGCAGCGGGCTTTGCTCCACAACCGTGCCATGCTCGGGACTACCGTGGTGCTGACCATGGTAGGGACATGCGTGGCAGAGGTGCTGCCCATGGTGGAGTTATGCATGATGGTGTTGGGTTTGCTCAGCGTGTTGTCGTGGATGATGCGATTGGGCGGATAAAAATTTCTATCCTATCATTTAATGGTAAAGCGGAACCGGAGAAGTACTTGGATTGGGAGATGCGTGTCGAACAAATTTTTGACAGCCATCACTATACTGAGGATAAGAAGATCCGTTTGGCGACAATTGAGTTCACCGGATATGCTCTTGTTTGGTGGAACCAATTGTGTCGCGTAGGAGCTCGTCGAGATACCTTGGCACAGCTGAAGAATATTTTGAGGCGACGTTTTGTCCCACCACACTACACTAGGACCTTGTACAACCGGCTGCAACAACTACGCAAGGTAATTCTAGTGTTGATGAATATTATAAAGAGATGGAGATGTTGATGATCCGTACAGGGACAGAGGAGCATGATGAGGCTACTATGGCACGTTTCTTTAATGGGTTGAATGAGGATGTGCAAGATAGGGTGGAGATGGTCTATTACTACAATATTTAAGACTTGGTGCATCAAGCCGAATGTGCTGAACAACAATTGAAGCGCAAACAAGCCAAGGATGGACATGCCAACGCCCAAACAAAGTCATGGAGGCGTTCATTACAGCAAGGCGATGATGTGGGTTCACACTCCAAAGTGGCGGCATCAAGTCATTCAAATGGTGCTCTTTCAAAGGAGGCAAGCAATAGAGGTAAAGAAGCAACTAAAACTGATTCTAGTTTGCCTTCTAATGCTCGTGCTAGAGAAATTGAGTGTTTCAAGTGCAAGAAAAGAGGTCATATGATGCGTGATTGTCCAAATCAACGAAGAGTGCTTTTCACTAAAGATGGCTATGCTTCAACAAGTTCTAGTAGTGATTCTGAAAGCGAAAAATCCAACGATTCCAAGGAGGATGTTGTCTATTGTGATCCAGAATTAAATGGTATTAATCTTTTGGTCCGAAAGGTGCAAAGTAAAGTAACTGAAACCAAAGGACAACGGTGGAGTGTTTTCCAAGCGGAGTGCAAGATCAAAGATAAAGCATGCAAGTTGATCATAGATGGTGGAAGTTATACCAATGTGATTAGCAAAGATTTGGTGTATGCTTTAGGGCTATCCATGTGGAGGCATCCTCAACCACATCATGTGGAGTGGCTACACACCTCCGGAAGGCTAAAGATAACTCACAAGGTGCGTGTTCCGTTTGTTGTTGGTGACTATGTTGACAAGGTGGATTGCGACGTAGTTCCAATGGATGCATGTGGGTTATTGTTGGGAAGACCATGGCAATATGATCGCAATGCTACGCATGAGGGCCGGTCTAACACATACACTTTTGTACATGGGGGAAAGAAGCATGTGTTGAAACCAAAATTGGAGAGTGCTATTCATGTTGATGAAGAAATTACAGCCAAGAAGAAGCAAGCTCCCAAGATTACCCCAAAGCCGAGGACGGCTTTGCTTCAAGGAGGGGAGGATGATGTGGCACCAAGTAGCAATACAACTTTGGTTAGTGCTTGTAGTTCTGTGCACAATGTTCAAGAAGCTTTGAATACCAATTCTGAGGTTTCTAATGTGCACAAAAGACATATTTGGAAAGCTAATGAAGTCTATTTTCCAACGAATCAAACGTCACTTGATTGGAGCTTCCTACACAAAGTTATGGCAATTTCATTAGATGTTGCACGAGCTATCCCGAGGGACACGCGAGACTTGCCAAACATAAAGAGTTCGAGTATTGCAATGCAAGTAAGGGTAAAATCCGACCACACCATGGCTTTCTAAAGGTTGAGAAGGACTCCTTTTCAGGTCCCAAACGGATTTGGAAGCCCCTTGAACAAGAAAACAAAACATATAAAGATTTAAAACTGATTCGGACTTGGATTGGGATAGATGGCAAGACCGATACTAAAATGTCTATAACTTTCACAAACGGAGTCCGATTTGGGTGTTCTTAGACTCGTTGGAAAGCTATTTTGAAGCCCCACACAATGGACAAGGTGCCAGCCATGAAATCCTCATAGTCAGATCGCAAATTAAGAGAGAATCTGGTGGTAGTAATTTAGATATTTCCTTTTAGTTCGTATTAGAGTTTGTTTCGGCCTTAGGCCAGGTTGTGCAAGAGTTTTAGTCGAGGCCGTGCATTGTGCACCAATATAAGGCCAGGACCTTAGCCCCATTGTAACTCAGGTTATGAATTGAGAAATAGAAACCAGAAAATCACCATGGTTTGGTGGCCATTGTTGGAGTGTTCTTGTGATTTCCATCGAGGAATTGCTCTTGGTGTGTTGAATCCAATTGTGGTGTTGGATTCTACTCGCTGAAACTTCGGTTTCTCTACCCTTCGTTCACGTGCTGCGGTGTGCGTGAGAGAAGGCTTAGCTTGGAGAGGGCATTCAACAAGGCGTATCGTGAAAGATCAGGGCCAAAGCAACAGGATTCAGCTAGCTTGCTAGGTGGATCCGCATCAGGTTCAGTCAGCCCAGGCATCCTGCCCAATTGGCTATCCGAGCATGTATAAGGCTTTCAACCCACAGATCCCCGGTTCGATCCCTAAGCTGCACCCTTTTCCATTTTTTTATTTCATTTTCTTTAACCCATTTTAATTAGGAAAAATTTAGGAAAAATTCGGGATAATCCATGGGAGCTAATAAAATTTAATTAAGATGTTAAAGAGCTTATGTATGATTTAAATTTGGATTAGTTATCATGATAAATAATTAGTATGCCTTAAATATTTAATTTTAAATCTAATTATTTACAAAAGGTATTAATAAGGAAAAGTGGCTTTGGATAAATGTCCAAATTTAATAAAGACTACCCTTAATTAAAATATAAACAAATATGCCCTAACTTTTATCATGCTGCCATGAACTGCAAGGCGAGTCAATACTTTGATCATATTGAACCAAAATTTTCTGCAAATTACTTTTATTTACATTATCAAGTTGCATGCCGTTATTTTATGTAACACCCCAGGACCCACATTACCCTAGGATGCCACTAAAACCACTCCACAACTAACCAAATTACAAGATAAAATAATCTGGCAACAAATCCTATAACAAGATAAGATAAGCGGAAGCATAATCAACTAAGGGAAACAGGATAGTGACAACAATTCAATATTTAAAACAACCTGCAACATTTTAACCTAAAACATAGTTCACAAATCTAACTTTATTAAGTTATTGTAAACAAAGCTAGGCAAAGGTCTAGAATCCCTTTGTCTTTATTACAGCATAAATCTATGATCCAAGTGCATTAAGGTGGTGCCGCTCTACCCTTCTCATGCATGCTCAATGATCACCTGTAAGGGGGGGGGGAAACAAGGGTGAGATAAAATCTCAGCAAGTAAACTGTTTAACAGGCTAATTAAACTACAACAGTTTAATCATCAACATTTAATTTCCACAATGACCACGTTTATATCCTCAACCTCAAATCACCACCAACAACGGTAAAACCATAGCAAATAAATCTTGTTTGACTACTTTAAAACCTCAACCGCTATCACTACCAAAGACAATAAAGCATATGTATGTTTTACTTCACTACTTTATTGTTTCTCACATCCACAACTGCTATCAACAATTACTACAAGAGAAAAGAATCTCATGCCACAATCACAACCCCCACCAAACCACAAGGGACGAACCCCATTCCATGACCACATTCACATTCCTCATACCACAAGTAGGTCACAAGAGCCAATTCTACATTACAACTATGAAGTTGTACACTCCACATTACAACTATGAAGTTGTACATTCCACATTACAACTATGAAGTTGTACATTCCACATTACAACTATGAAGTTGTATTGGCCTGCAAAATAACTTCACCACAATACATTGCATAGGTATGCAAATGATCTTTTCACAATGCAATGCATATGAATGCGTATGCTCCACAGCACCTTTACCCAACAAGGTAAGAGTGTGCATCGTATTACGGCAATATACGATGCTGTACCGGTACGGTCGCGGCTAAGTGCGGCGACATCCACATATGCAAATGTCATGATATGATATGAATGATATGATAATCATAAACCACATGAATTCCATCCACAAAGGAGCATCAACATGCTCACAACATATCCACAACCACATATCCACCACATATTTGTTTTCATATTCCGCATTAGCACACTAAACAAATTTCCACATGATTACGAGCAATTTATCCAAACATATCAATTGATCAATAATTGCTACCATCACAACCACAAGTATTCACTAAGAATACTACCACTTAGACCACAATATACTCGTAAAGTTCTCTACCCCACAACTATATTGATTCATCATATTAAGGACCACATTAAGGAATTGAATTCTTAAAAATACTACCATCTGGACCACATTAAGGAAGCATGTAACAATGACATAGCACTTCAATTTAAGAGAATTAATTAATGTGAATGTAGAATAATTAACGAGTTAAACAGTAGCACATCCGCTACGTTTACTTGCCTCTATCGTTGAAGCGAAGCAAATCACGTGCGTTTAGGAGCAAAACCACCTGTCCAAAAGGTATCTCTCAGCACAAAACAACAGCAAGGAAAACACGTCTTAAGAAGTAAAGACGTCGCTAGAATCCCGAACCCACACATCAACCTCTACGCTTAACGATTCTTCAATCTATCCACTGCAGCAGCGCTGCTTAATATTTTTGTATCTTTAACAATACTAAGCCAATTACAGCAAATGATATATATATCTGGATTCCTCAATTAAATGCCTTCATTTTTTATGTAGATCACATATTTTTATTTTGATTCTAGAAAGGTGTAACTTAATGCGCAAAACAGAGGACGTTCTCTGTTCTGACAATCTGGACAGCAAGATTCTAATGCGTGCCAACCACAGTAAAAGGATCTAAAAATATTATTTTTATACAGAAGTTAGATTACTGAATTCCCTACATTTTTCTCAATTGTGACCAAAATCATAAAAATAATCTTCTACCCCTAAATCACACTTGAACAGCAATTTATCCCAATCTGTACCCCTGATAGACAGCGGTGTTCCCGACCCTGCTACGCCCAGATCCCGTGGCCAAAAATTCTAAACAAAATACAGAAGATGGGTCTCGAAGTCCTCTACAATTTTCCTTTTGGGAAGATCCGTAGGAAAAATCGTTTCATAAGTCTAAACTGCGCAAGCAGACGCGCTGCTCGGATTGATCTACAGGCAGACAGCAGGAAACCCTAATCGGTTAATTCCTCCATTAGAACCCTACTAATCCCGTGCCAAGAACTCTAATTACACCTAAAACAGGGAGAATGGAGGTGAGGAATATTACCTAGGTGATCCCTCAAGATCACCCCTCTTCTCTTTTCATCCTTCTCTTTTCTCCCTTCCTTCTCTTCCCTTCTCTTCCTTCTCTTGATTGATCTTTCCTTTGCAGCAAACACCAGGGCAGCAAGGTGGGGAGGAGGTGGAGGCACAAGGAGCCAAGGGGGGTGGCGGCCAAGGGAAGAAAAGGGGGGAGGGGTGCAGCCCAAGGGGGTTATATAGGGGGCGGCTAGGGTTTTGGGTGGCGGGAGGGGGTGCGGCTGGGCCCTTTGGGCTGGCTGGCCCAAAGTGGCTAGCCCACCCCTCCAGGAAGCCCACTCTCTCTATTTCTATTCATTTAATTTATTTTTTATTTAAACTATTCCACAATTTTATTTTCCCTTCCCGTGATTTACCGAAAAAATCGGGAAACTCCGCGATTATTTTAGATACCTACGCCGAATCGACGTTCAGGATATTACATTTTATGTGCAAATTTATGTTCGATTTCATGCTGCTAGTTATATATATCCAATAATGAACTTGTTAGTATTACTCTCATTTGAAACCATTGAATATCTGAGCCTTGTCACCTTAGTAAAAACTATAATATTATAGCTTTTGAAAATAAGTCTACGGTATATCGCCCTGCTTAGTACTGCTTAGATATCCGGGGTACCAAAAGTGCCTTAAGCATCACTTTATTCATGAGAAACTGGTTTGGGCAGTCATGGTGGTAATGACTGGTATACGTTGGTATGATTATTTCATGTTCCCAAAAATCCCAACTTGCTTAAATATCTGGGCGGATGGTTCGAGAGTGTGAGTGGTGTAGCGGAAGCACAAAGTGGAAAAGTGGTAGAACCGCCCAGGTAACCCTAAGGACCAAATCTTGTGGTGACCTCCCGGTGTACAACAGTGCAACCACAAGCTGGCAAAATGTAGGCGGGGCTAACTAATTTGCATCTACTTAGTAAGGGTTGCGCCAGTATGGCCACGGGCGGGCAGAGGATGGCCACATCCTCCAACATGACGGCGCAAGAGGGGACTTCTGAAAGGGTGGTCGTACCCTGAAGGAAGTGAAACCTTAGCGAACGTAACTCTGCTAGAAAAAATGCATTGTAAAGGTCCTGTGATAATTTACTCAACCACATGTCAAAGGTATCGTGTGGAGCAACGAGTGAATTATCTCTTGTGGATAAAGTGTATAAACTCTGCAGAGTAGAAAACTATTCGAATAGACATGCCCATGGTCAAGGGTAGACATGGGAACCTTACTGGATATAGTTCTGTTGCAAAATGCTTTATGGGTGGGTTGGAAAAGTGGAGGGTAGTGGAAAGCCCTAGTTTGAATTGCCCTGGGTGTCGTCCCAGTGATAAGGTAAGCAACTATTACGCTGAAAGCCATGTAACGGTGAATGGAATCTGGATCACTATTATTATTGCATTCTTTCATACAATGATAAAAATCTATTTTAGTTAAAGTTGCCAGGTCTTAGGAAATTTCTATGTATCATATTTCAAATGCAAATTATGGCAAATAAAATAACTCGAGCCTTCCTTTGTTAAGCCATGCATGATATCTATTTGCATGCTGTGTATTGGCTCACGGAGCACGGTGGTTTGTGCTCACCCTCGCTCTCACAATTAATCCAGAACCAGGAGTCAGATCGCAACGCTTCAATATTTCACTTGGTCAAGATGGTGCAGAAAATGAAGATGTCAAGAACTAGGTCGCAAACTTCCAGTTGACTGTCTGTGGGCATGTCCTGAGGGTCCCACCACCTGTGTGCTTCGTTCTTCCGCTGCTGCAATTTAATGATTTCGGCCTGATCGGCCCATGAGTAAGTCTATTATTTTAATTACGCTTCCACATGATATGTCTTTTGATGACCAGTACTGTATCTGTGAGCACTATCTACTGATGCAGGGAATAGTGCGGTGGAATCACAGAGGATTCTGGATTGAAAAATCTGGGTACTACACAGCCCCGCCTCCCCTGTGCACGTGTTACCCTGCCTACTTCCATCACGTCTTCGCCTTGGCTCATGCGCTCACGACGTCTCCTCCCTCCCTCTCCCCTATTTTGGCATCAATGCACGTTCGCATCACACGTTCCCTCACCATGCCCTGGCAAGGCCATCCCTCTGCTACTGGTAACCACAGAAGGCACCATGCCACCGTGCCCTACTTCCATCAAAGCCGGCCCACACCGCCAGAGCCTCTCATGGCCTATAAATAGGGGAGCAAGCCACCAATGTGATCACCACATTCCACTAGCACTCCCTCTCCAATGAATCACTCTACCATTAGCCATAGCTCGCCGAAGAGAGCTTTCGTCTCCAACTCCGGCCACGGCTCAATCCATCACCTCAGTGAGTCACAATTCGATTCCTCTAGCCTAGAGCATCACTAGCCCTCACTAATGCTTCCTCTACCATTTGAATGAAGAAAGACGTACCGTGGGTCATCGCCAACGTATTCTATCCTTCGCTGCCCCTAGCCTCCATCGCCGGAGCTCTCGCTGCTTCCCAACCTCAATGGCCCATGTGGTAAGCGTCCTGGCACCTCCCACACCCTTCTTCTCCCATTGCACCGACCGCAACCGCCCTACACTAGCTTACACTGTGCAGTCGTGGTCAAAGCCACAGATGCTGTAGTTGAAATAGCAACTACGATAGCAGTGGTAATAACAGTGGTCATAGAGTTACTATAGTCCCATGGTCAATAAAGCCATAGTTGATAGATCCATGGTCGTAAAGCAGACATGGTCATGAAACAGCTATGGTCGTAAGACGCCATGGTCGTAAATCGTAGCTGCTACAGGGTCATCGACCACAGGGCCCCCATAGCACCACCCCTTCTCTTTGGCCCAATTGATGTTCGACTGCTCAGCGCTTGGAAGTCTCTGACCACTTCACCACCCAAGCTTCCGATTGATAGCACTAGGGGATTATGACCATGTAGCGCCTCCGACCATGACCAATTTGCCGCCGGTCCTCCCTCGGCACCAACCGGGCCTGAGCTAATGCCTCCCCTGACTCCTCATCTCCTCGGCCATCTATTTTACCACGTGCTGCCCCTTTCCCGGTCGCCGACCGCCGCCGGCGAAGCCACCTACTGAGCACAGCCACTCCTCTGCTATCCCTCTGTTTTTGCTGAACGCCACTGCCCTCCTCTGCTTTAGCTGTACCTCCCCTAGAGCACCGCCCCACTGCATTCCACCCATTCCCTCTCTCAATTGCAAACAATCGAGCCTTAGTTATCCGCTCACCATGCACCCTTTGCCTCCGAGCTTGCTCCGCCACTAGCGAGCAACTTAGGCCACCTGGAGCCTCGTCAAGCTCTGCCGTCATTACCATCTTCTTCACAACTCTAGCCTCAACCTCATCCATCCCCTCGCCGTTCCTCTTCACTACCAAAAGTACCTCTTCACCAAAGCCCGAGGACCCTCCACTGCCACCTCTCACCACCGGTCGCCTCTACTCGTCTTTGCCCCCCCCGCGAGAGGTATAAAAAGATTCCCTATACTCTTTCGTCCACCCCTAGCCAACCATTATCGAGTGCCAGCGATCGCCATCACCATGCACCACCATGCTGGTGAAGCCGCACATGACCACAGCCACTCTAAACCAGTGTCGCTCGACCGCGGATACCATCCGACTACTTCGAGCCTCCGATCCATCCAACCGTTCTGAGCCGTCCAATCCATCCGACCACTCAACGCAATTAAAGCCATTTCTGACCACTCAGTAGACGTTGGCATTCCCACCTTTGACCACGTTCAGCCACTCGATCATGGTGTTCGAGCACCGACCATGTATAGTTTTTGACCATGGTGAAAATTTATGATTTTTTGTTCCCTTAGATTCAAACCTCTAGAAGCCCGTTCTTTTTCATCCTTACTCTGATTGAGCCCGTCCAAATTCCTAAATTCATTAAAAATTCTAATCTATCCATTTCTGCCCTTCTTTTATTTGAATTTATTTGGATTTAGTTGTTTATCACATAATTAGAAATCGAAGTCCTGAAGAATCAACGGATAAAGCAAGACCGAGATCCAGATGAAGATGAAGACTAGGAACTCAAGACTATCGAATGAGAAAGATTTGAGTGAGCTCAAGACTGTGGTAAACTGTGCTAGGCGAGTCAATACTTTGATCATGTTGAACCTACATTTTCTGTAAATTATTTTTGTTTTAAATTATCAAATTGCATGTTGTTATTTCATGTGCAAATATATGTTTGTTTTAAGAATTCTAGTTACATGCCTATTATTTAACTCGTTAGTATTATACTCTTTTGGAACGCTTGAGTATTTGAGCCTTGTCACTTTAGTAAAATTATAATGGTAAAACTTTTAAAAATAAGTATATGATTATACGCCATGCTTAGTACTACTTAGAAACTCGGGGGCACCAAAATGCCCCAAGCATCACTTTAAATCGTGAAAACTTGGTTTGGGCAGTCATTGATGGAAGGTGGTTGGTATGTTGAAACATGGATATTTTATGATTCAAAAGACCTCGAATTGAACTATCTGGGCGAATGGTTCGGGGTAGAGATGGCAACGGGTAAATACCCATCGGGTATTGCCATTCCATACCCGTACCCGCTAGGTGTAAATTTACCCGTCGGGTTACCCGTATCCGCACGCGGATAGGAAAATTTACCCATACCCGACGGGTAACCCGTACCCGCAAGCATACCCGGTTCAACACATAAGAGTATCATCAATTTAGACATTCATTAATCATACATGCCAAGCACAAAAGCGTCTAATGATCAAAATTAGTACATCACATAAACATACTTGACATGACCATATCAACATATGACAAACAAATAAACAATCAACAACAAGTAGATAATAAAATTAACATTTGAGTGGGATGTCTAGTTGTCTAATGCGGGTATTCATTACCCGCGGGTAGGCGGGTATGGGTAGTATATACCCACACCCGCACCCGCCTACCCGGCGGGTAGAGGATTTCGCCCAATAACGTACCCATGGGTACATAAAATTTTCCATACCCGTCTCTTTATCGGGTAAAACCCGTCGGGTATTCGGGTATCGGGTACCCATTGCCATCTCTAGTTCGGGGTGTGGTGCAGTGGTTTACAGAGTGTGGTTAGTGGTAGAACCGCCTAGATAACCCTAAGGACCGAATCTTGTGATGATCTCCCAATTTATAATAGTAAAACTACAAGCTGGCATATTGTAGGCAGGGCTAACTAATTTGCATCGACTTAGTATGGGTTGCACTGGTGTGACCACTGGTCTGCAGAGGATGGCCACATCCTCCAATGTGACGGCGCAAGAGGGGCTTCCGGAAGGATGGTCGTACCCCTAAGGAAGTGAAACCTTAGCGGACGTGGCTCTACTGGGAAGATGTATTAGATGTATTGTAAAAGTCTTATTATGATTACTCAGTTGCACACCTAAAGATGCGTATATTGGCTGACATTGTGGGAAAATCATATCTTGTGCATAAATTGCACAACCTATCCAGAGTGAAACCTATTCAAATAACCATGCCCATGATCAAGAGCGGACATAGGAACTCTAACACTCTAGCTATTTATTTCAAAATTTTTAGTAAAAAAAGAAAATTTAATTTAATTTAAAATAAAATCAAGTGTTATTTGGTTGCATTAATTTTGGAGATTTTATTTACCTATTTTTAGTTTATTAAAAAGGCTTTTCTTAAAAGTAATTTAACTAAAAATATTTTATATTTCTATAAAAATTCTATTTCAAATTAATTATTTTAAAACATTTGGCTTTTATCTAGATTTTCTGTGCTTTTCAGTTTTTTAAAAATTGATTTCAATGTTGAAAAGTGTTTTGTAAAAATTAGAAGACCAACTTTAAGTTGGAAATATTTGTCCTAAGTCTAAAACAGCTCCAGAAATTTCTGTGAATTTTTTTGGAATTTTTAGACTTTATTTGCTTTTTTAAGTGTTTTAAAGCCTCCTAGTTTTCCTGAAAATCTAAAAGTGAATTTTAAATCCTTTCTCTCCTTAGGCTAACACGTGTCAAACCCAGATCAAATCCGTCTCACCCGATTTAATCTCAGCCATTCGTAGCCACTTACCCCTTCATCCATCAGCAGACGGCTTTGATTTTATAGCTGCCACTTGGCATGTATCCAATGCTCACCCGCCCACCTCCTCTCTTCTCTTACTGACTATTGGGGCCCATAGCCATCTTCTTCCTCACCTCCCCTCCACCGCTGCTGGCCTCCATTAATGCCATGGCCGAAGCTTTAAAAGCTTTGGTTTCCACCTCATTACTTCGTGAGAAAATGCACAACACTTCCCTGCCCGTCCCGCATTCACACCACCAGTTTTCCCCCTCCTTAATCCCGTCATATTGCTAATTCATTCTTCCAGCTGCACTAAACTCTGGCAAGGAATTCCTCAATGTACCTCCTTCCCCGAGCCTATAAAAGGTGTCCCTCGACATCGGTACTCCTCACCGCACACTTCTCCCGCCCTCTATCATTCTTTGAAGCAATTGAGCGCTACCGCACCGTTAAGCTCACCATTTCGACTTAAGTCAGACTTCGGTGAGAAATTACCACTGCTCGGAGCCGTGTCGAGCCTCACCGCCGACGTCTTGGACTTTGACGGCCCCATACACACTTCTCCATACCTCCACCGATCGAGAATGACAACAGAGGCCCTTGTCCACCAAGCATGCTCACCGTTGCCGCCTATTGCTTGTCGCTGGCCACGTCAGTGCCCTACTGGAGCCCATCGCCAGGTGAGGTGAACTCCCTGCTATCTCTTCCTCCCCTCCCACCTCTCACTGAGCCTTGCCATGCCGCCGCTCACCGACGCCAACACGTTAGCACGACAGGTGATGTGGCAGGCAGTTGGTAGCCGCGTGTGCGCCACCTTAGCGACCGTGAGCCTCGCAAGTGCCACACCGTCTCCCGACCACCTCAGCAAGCCCTCGGTCCATGGACCTTGTCCACTAAACCCGATCCCACTTGTCAGTGACTAAAACCCTTTTTTTGTTGAAAAATAATTCGGTCAAAAAAAGAAATTCCATGCTAACGTCACCCTGACATCATAAATTCCTTTTTCCACAGAAAAATAATTCCACCGAAAATTAATTTCCTCGCTGACATCATAAATTGAATTTTCAGTACAAAAATAATTTAGAAAATCTCCGTTTCCTTTTTCTTTAGTTTCAAACTTCCAAGAGCTTGCTCTCCTTCATTTTAACTCCGATTAAGCCCATTCAAATTTTAAATTCTTAAAAAAATTCTAATATATCCATTTATATCATCATTTTACATATTTGAATTTTATTTGGAAATCCAAAATTTTAAATTTCAAATTCCTTAACCTAGTTCATTTTCCAAGCCTCAATTCCATTCAAAATTTCTTGTGCACTTCCAAAATTCAAATTCAAATCTTGTAAAATCTCCATAAAATACATTCTATTCTAGGTCCAAATATTTTTCTTGGCACTTCTCTTCTTCTAAAAATAAAAAGAAATAATGAGATTTCCCCCTCCTCTAGGCTAAAGTGTTCTTTTGTTCAAACATGTTTAACTTCAAAGTTCTCACCACATCCAGTGCAACATATTATTTTCAGGTGTTTGGACTATTCCCTTTTAGCCCAATATTTCTTCTTCATTCCTTTGTTGTTCACCTCTGCGCATCAGACCAACAAACACCTTGTTCTTCAACTAAAGCCACCGTGAGCCATGCATGTAGGCAAGCAAAATCAATTCCTTCCACCAAATTAATTGGCATGCAGTAGAAACCTCTCCCACCTTTGCTAGAAATTAATTTCCATCAGTTTTGGGCTGTTTGCATCCTTGCTAGTGCTCTTTAAACATGAAAAAACTGCCACCATAATTCCAGCCATTACTTCATCATCCAATTTCGGCCATTCCCTTCCTCCTCTTCGCCTATAAATTGAACCACCTCCTCTCCTCATTTCCCACTTGTATTGCACACTAGCAACCCAGAAATCTAGCCAAAAAGAGGATTTCAAGAACTATTCCTTTGTTTGATATTTTCCAGCAATTTCCTTTCCAACTGATCTTTCGATGACTCGTTCTTTGTCATGCGAACTCCAATCTATTGATTCTTTTTCCTAAATTCATTTAAATTCATAATCTATCTCCTAGTATATACTTTCTAATTTTTGGAATTTATTTGAATTTATTTTCTTTGGTTCTTTGTGTTTAGATTTTGACAAATCCGGAGAGTTTGATTTCGACGATTTGCAGCATCAAGACTTCGAGCAAGGCAGGTTACACCTTTAATCATGTTGCTCCCAGTAATTTAAATTAATTATATTGTTTTTTTAAAAATTATTATGCATGTGTATTTTTATTCAACCTAGTTTAAATCTGATTTAAATTCTAGTTGTACCTATGTCCTTTGTATGTGGCCAAATTTGACATTGAACATTAACATGCGTTGTCACCTTAGATAAAACTCTAGTTAATACAGTAATATGGACTAGAGAAATTTTGTATCAAATGCTTAGACCTACTTAGACATAAATTTTAGCCTTGCGTGGCAAAAGTACTACAATAAGAAAGTATTATCTCTAGCAGTTGTTCTACTGCAACACTCTAATAGGTTTACTATTCATTGGAGTGGTGTTCTACTGGCTAAGTGAATAATAATTCATTGCCAAAGTTTTATTACCCCTTGGTAATAGCACGGGGCGTCTCAGGAAGTAATCACTCAATGATGAATGATTCATTTGAGACTCCCAGTTTGAGGCAAAAATGCCTTTATGTTTCTAAGGCGTATAGACCTATATATATCGAGTACATGTTGTAGCATGCAGAGATTTCCATTGGTCGTTGGCACAAAAATAGGAAAGAGATAATGTGCGGTAACAGAATAGACAGATTTCCCTTTAATTTCCTGATTTGGTGACAATAAATCCCCTTGCATCTTGGACTCTTCATGGTAGCAAAAATTCATTCCTTTTAATCTTCTTCTTTCTCTACCTGGCTGCATGCGTGGACTCATTACGTTAACTTTCGAGAGTCCGACCGCCCCATACGAGTACTGGTCACCTGAGCAATACTGTTCATCCAACCAGTCATGTTCATCCCAGCAGCACTATTTATCAAACAAGTTATTGTTTACTTGAGCAGTTACTGTTCATCCGAGTGGTGTTGCTATCCATTCAACTAGTAGCATTGTTCATTTCGATTAGTGCGTTATTTGTTCTGATCAATGTGCTATTCATCTAACCACTTGGCACCTTGTCCTTGCAAGCATTGTTGACATGAACAGCTACTCCTCCAAGAAGTCACTTACAAACAGTCGCAAGCAAATAGCAATCATTAGGCAATATCATTTGTTCTATAATTAAACAATTACTCTGCCCAAGAGATTAATTCACCTCTTGTCCATGGCAATGTGCACGCGCTCATGTCATTGGACCTTGTACATTAGGTGAATCTTGCATGTGTATGCTAGTGATGCCCTCATTACAGTCCTCTTCTTGAGGAGTCAACATCGACTCCGGCTCATCTTTGTTACCCATGTATGAAGATAAATCAGCAACATTCACTCCATAGTTGTTGAATTTTGCAACCACTTTATCGAAAAGCTCTTGCACTTGGTGCTAAATTTCATTTGTCTCCTTGGGGCTAGTGTGGTGTGAAGGATAGTTGGGCAAAGAGTCCCCTAGACTAAAGTCGATTTAGTGGTTTAGCCCTCACAGTGGTGGCAGCACCATTGGTATGTCATCTAGAAATGCACCCGTGAACTCCTACATCAGAGAAACAACCAGAATAGGCAAGGTAGAGGGTAAATTGTTAGTAAAAAAGAAAGCATCTTTGCACACAAATGCAAAGCACTCTTGGGGATGGGTTTCTAACTCTCGCTTCTCACATTTTGTGGCTAATACAACATGTCCATTAAGTTGAATATCTCTTTTCTTTTAACTATTTTCTTTCTTTCTCTCAATTTGGGCTGGTGGCTCTCGCTCCCTATTTTGTGGCTATCGCTCATTTTTCTTTATGTTCTCTCACGCTTAGCCCTATCTAAGTCATCTTTGAGAATCTCTTCCAATGACATTGAGACCAGCGAGACCTTCTTATCTTTATGCGTAAAAGAGTACTTGTTGGAATGCCCATAATGTGTAGTTTCTTTATCGTACTACCATGGTCTTCCAAGTAGTAATGCACAAGCTTGCATTGGCACCACATCACAGTCCACAAAATCAGAATAAGTACCAACTAAAAAATGCACATGTACCATCGCCGTTACCTTCAACTTGCCATAAGAATTGAACCATTGAATGTAGTATGGCCATAGGTGTGATCGTGTGGTCAAACCAAGCTTCTCGACCATTTTTGAACTTGTAATATTGTTGCAAACTTGGACTAAAAGAGATTGTGACATTGTCCTCTCTCTGCCTTTTCCATCTAAGAGCTAACATTGCAGAACAAGAACTATTACCAGCATCAAAGTTGCCCTTCTTTTGTTGTGAGGAAGATGTCTGCCATGACGTAGAGGTGCCAGACGACCCATGGTTTGTTTTGGTGTAGTGTCCCTCCACTTGAACCTGCTATTTTGCCTTGCAAGTAAAATGGAAAAGCACATCCAAAATATCATAGCAGTGGAAATCAAGTATGTTCTGGATATCTTTATTTAAGCCTCCCGAAAATCTTGCTGTCTTAGCGTTATCTTTCTCACATTACAGTGCATCATATCAATATGTAGTTCTTGATAGTACTCCTCCAAGGACTTACTTCCTTGCCTCAGTCACCACATCTTGTTAAGCAGTAGCAATGGTGGAGGCCTTGGCCTCATGTTGATGACGAGGTAGTGGTGCAGTGGGCTCACCTTGTGCAAGTTGCTCGACGAAATCACCCAAGCTTTTCTCTACATTTGCCAAGCATGGTTTGACTTGTTCTTGCACTAAGTGCTCAAAGTCGCAATGGAAGATGCTCACTAATTGGTGAGAATGCGGTGTCAGGCTATCGGTGTGGCCATCGCTCTCATCCAAAGCACTGTGACTCATGCCATGATGGGATTCTTAAGACCCTACCATTGTTATAAAAAAAAGTAGCAAAAATGCTACCAACTACAGAATTGAAGGTGGCACTCAAATATCACAATCTTACCAACCAAAGCGCTTACCTTGAAGATTGCTCGTGTATTTGCTAGTCCGTGATCTTTCAAAAAAGGAGTTAGTAGTGCAATGGCAAAGGGTTGGAACATGCTTTGATTGATGAGTGGCAATTTTGTAGCAAAGGAGTAGGCAATCAGTAATTCACACAAGTACTAGTCTTAGCTGCTATTCAAAGGATGAAACAAGATGTAGCAGTAGAACAATATCTGCTCCTGATATGCACACCAAAAAATTTCTAGCAACTCTTTCTCCTTTTTTGACTATCATTTCTTCTTCTTCCTCTTCTTTTTTTATAACTGCATCTAGTGGAACTGCAACGTTTGCAGATTTTAGCAGAATTCTCTAAACAACAAGAAAATTGGGAGGAAGATGTGTCTATGAGTAGCAACCCAACAAACTTTGTTTCAAATGATTTGGATCTCTGGATAGAAAGATATTCAAGTTTTAGTGAGTACTGTACAGAGGGGAATTACTGGATGGAAAAATATAGATGACTCAGAAAGAAGATGAACTTGATGAATAGAAAAAACTCAGATTATTTTTGGGGATTTCGGCTTGAAAAAGATAATGATAGCAACTAGACATGACTAGAACAGGCACAAATTCAATTAACCAAACTGAAGTTAATAGATTGAATGCAACAATGGGCTAGTGTAGGATCGGAAATGGCAACAGAGGGGGGGGGTGAATGGTGCCTCTTTTAAAATCGACCCCTCAAAGTATCCACATGTGAGACTCCTCTCTAATAGCTACGAAAAGCTATGAAGAGGAAAGCTAAAGCTCTCTGGAACCTCAGAAATACAGAGAAGAAAGCGGGACACAAAACAATAGGGAAGAAACGCAGAGCACAACATAAAAGGTAGAGTACAGGAGCTGCAACCTCAGGTGGCCGGTCAAACCGCAGGCCTGGGACCGGTCAGACTGCCGGCCTAAAGCCGGTCTGACCGCCGGCCTTGAGCCGGTCTGACCAGCCCCCTTCAACCGGTCTGACCGCCATCTTCAAAGCGGTATGACCGCACCCACAACGCTGGTCTGACCGGCAACCTAAATCTGGTTTGACTGCTGGCAAAAATAAGGTCTGACCTCTAGGGTTTTTCAGACCCGAAGGCAGAGCAGACTGCAACTGCCGAAAGTGCTGAAATTTAATTTCTTCAAGAAAATTTGTGAAATGTTGATGTTATCTGTTGTAGGGGTGGCCCCCACCTAAGCCCAGTAGGCCTGTTAGGTCAGAAACATGACATGTATAATGACATAAGAGCCCCCGAGGGGAATACTCATGTGTAAGGGTATAACTATACAAACACTCCCCATATGAATGTGGCATAGGCCACGGGAGGAAGGCTCTAAGCCATTCATTTACTCAACTCTCCACTACCACACACTCTCTCTCTGTTTAGTCTATAACCACAACAGTTGGCACCGTCTGTGGGGAGGACAAGAGCAAGCCTCCAGATCCGAAGGAGGATGGCACCAAAGAAAGTGTCACCGTCGGCGGCGAGGAAGAAGAAGGTGGAGGTGGCGAAGTCTCGCGCCAACACAAGGGCTTCGGCTTTAGCAGCCGCAGGTACGAGCAGCGGTGTAGGCGCGACGACCAACCCCGCCACCGACGCGACGACCAACCCCGCCACCGACACGATGACCGACCCCACCAGAACCACCCCGACGACCACCCCCGGCGGTGGCAACGCAGGCGCATTCATTTCTCCACCCAGCGCAGAGGCGGTGAACGACTCCAGGGTCCTCTGCGACAACACAGCGGGCAACCTGGGAGCGCAGGCCGTGACCACCGCCGTACCGGTAGCACCGCCAAGCGCACCGACGGCCCCGGCTGCGCCCGCGATAGAGTCGGCCCTGCTGGCGGCCCTCAGTGCGTTTCAACAGGAGCTAACAGACCTCCGCGGAGCTGTGCGGGACATGCAAGAGGCTCGGAGCCAACCCCCCTCCCCGGCGGTGGCGGCCAAACCCCCTACGTCTAGTCGCGTCCCATCGCGGCGAATAGATCCGGAGTCCCCGCTCTCCGCGAGTCTGCAGCAGGTGGCTTGTCCCGCGGGCTTCAAGTTCCCGAACGTCATCGAGGCCTACGAGGGTGACTCCGACCCGCGAGGCTTCGTGCGTGTGTACGAGGCCGCCATCGAAGCCGTTGGCGGAGACGATACCACGAAAGCAAGAGGGCTCCCCCTCGCGTTACAAGGCGTGGCGCTGTCCTGGTTCTTCTCCATCACGCCACAATCCATCCATGCGTGGGAGCAGATCCACGGTCAACTCTGCAGCAACTTCCAGGGAAACTACGTCGAGCATGTCGATGCGGACCAGCTCTTCGCAGTCAAGCAAAAACCTGACGAAAGGCTTCGGGATTACTTCAAGCGCTTCGCAAAAGTGCGTTGCCAATTCAGGGGCGTCAATGAAACGACCATCATCAACGCAGCCACACAAGGTCTCCGCCCGGGACCACTCGCTGAGTACAACGCGCGGAAGCCACTCAAGTCGGAGGCAGAGCTCTTCGACAAAGTGGAAGCGTACGCTCGAGCCGAAGAGGACGTGCGGAGGCACCACGACAACGACTCCGACGCCAGGCGAGCGGAGGGCTTGTCACGCAGAGGTAGCGCAAGAGACAACCCGAGGACAGACCACAAGCAAGTGGCCGCAGGCGACATTCGTAAGCCCCGGCGCAACCAGCGAAGACCCCAAAAGGCCCGCCACATCCTGGCTGCGCAGGGTACTCCCCGGGGAGCCGTCTCAGCCTCGCGCATCGCAGGAGGACGCCAAGGAGGCGGCGATGCCAAGCCATGCGCGGAGCAGGAAATCCTCGAATACGGTAGATGGTGCGAGGTGCACAGCTACGGGGGCCATTTCACGAGGGCATGCACCGAAGTCGCGGCAGTACGACAGGCGGCGGCCCATCCCTCCCGCGCTGGATCCCCCGGAGAGACCCAGTACCGCGGCATTAATGTCATCGAGGGAGGCTCTTCGTCAAGCGCTTCCTCGGCACAACTACCTCGGCGGGCATCCCCTTGTAGCATTACTTTCACGTCAGCCGATGCGCAGGGCGTAGAATTCCCCCATCAAGATCCCTTGGTCATCCAGGCCGACATAGCGGGATGCGACGTTAGGCGTATTCTCGTGGACGGAGGGAGCTCCGCCAACATTTTGTTCGCGGAGGCCTTGACCGTATGGGAATACCTCGGAGTTTATTAAAAGCTTCGGAAGCCCCCCTCCAAGGCCTCGGAGGGCAACCTCTGAAGGCTCTGGGTCAGGTCCGCCTCCGAGTCTCCTTGTGCCAGGCCGACAACGCCAGGACCGAAGAAGTTGTCTTCGACGTCGTAGACGTCTCATATCCATACAACGCCATACTGGGCCACCCTGCCATCAACTCTTTCGAAGCCGTCCCACACTTCGCATTCCTATGCATGAAGCTTCCAGGGCGGCGGGGTGTTATCACCATCTTCGGCGATTAGGATATGGCTCGGAGCATCAAAACCGAAGCTGGACGTTTGCACCGCAAGGTGCACGCCTTCAACAAATATCGGGCGGACACAACGCCATCCGCCCCAGGTTGGACGCCTAAGCCCCACCCGGAGGGCGGAGTGAAGAGGGTGCCGCTCCGAGCAGAAGGGCAGTTCGTATCCATAGGCGAAGACCTCCCTCCGCAAGTAGAGCAAGACTTGCTCCGAGTCCTCCAGGACAACATAGACGTCTTTGCATGGTCCCCGGAGGATATCCAAGGAGTTGACCGTGCCCTCATCGAGCATAACCTCGCGATCCGCCCCGACGCCAAACCCATCAAGCAGAAACTTCGCCGTATGTCTGCGGACCGGCAGCAAGCGGCCAAGGTGGAGGTGGCGAAGCTCCTTCGAGCGGGGGTTATCCGCGAGGTCCAACATCCAGGCTGGCTTGCCAACCCGGTGTTGGTTAAAAAGGCCAGCGGCGCCTGGCGCATGTGCATCGACTTCACCGCCCTCAACAAGGCATGCCCGAAGGACAATTACCCTTTACCACGCATAGACCAGCTGGTCGACGCAACCGCCGGGTGCGAACTCATGAGCTTCTTGGACGCCTATTCTGGCTACCACCAGGTCTACATGGCCAAGGACGACGAGGAGAAAACCAGCTTCATTACACCGGTGGGAACATTCTGCTTTGTGAGGATGCCCTTCAGCTTGAAGAACGCGGGCGCAACTTTCACCCGCCTCGTCGCGCTGGCCCTGGCCGTCCATCTAGGGAGAAATGTGGAGGCTTATGTGGACGACGTGGTAGTAAAAACCCGGCAGCTCGCCTCACACGGCCGGGATCTTCAGGAGACTTTTGACAACCTCCGGAGAGCGGGCATCAAGCTTAATCCGGACAAATGTGTCTTCGGCGTATAGGCGGGCAAGCTACTAGGCTTCCTCGTATCCGGGCGAGGCATCCAGGCGAACCCCGACAAGGTTGACGCTATCCTGGGCATGGAACCCCCCAAGACGACGCGGGAGGTCCAGAGGCTGGCAGGACGCATGGCGGCCTTGAGCCGTTTCCTCTCTAGAGCGGCAGGAGGGGCTTGCCGTTTTTCAAGACCCTCCGCGGGTGCGACGGGTTTCATTGGGACGACAACTGCGCAAAGGCCTTCGATGACCTCAAGAAGCACCTCGCAACCCTCCCCACTCTGGTGGCCCCAGCACCAGAGGCTCCCCTCCTACTCTACCTCGCTGCCTCGGCAACGGCGGTCAGCGCCGTTCTCGTCCTGGAAGAGGGCGCGCTTCAGCGGCCAGTGTATTTCATCTCTGAAGCCCTTCAGGGCGCCAAGACGCGATATACCGAGCTCGAGAAGCTTGCTTACGCGCTGGTCATGGCATCAAGGAAACTCCGACATTACTTCCTGGCCCACCCGATAACGGTGCCATCATCGTTCCCCCTGGCAGAGATGCTCCACAACAAGGAGTCCACGGGGCGAATCAAGAAATGGGCGGCAGAGCTGGCCCCGTTCTCCCTAACATACGCCTCTCGGACGGCGATCAAGTCCCAAGTTCTGGCGGACTTCCTCGCGGAATGGACCCCCCAGCTCAGCCCACCCTCCAACTCGAAGACCCGGTGTGGACACTTAATACCGACGGAGCGTACGTTGTTGCGGGCGCAGGGGTGGGCGCCGTTATCATCACCCCAGAGGGGCAGCGCCTTTTTTACTCGGCGCGCCTAGCCTTCCCGGCTACGAACAACACGGCCGAATACGAGGCGCTACTCTTCGGCCTCGGGAAGCTCAAAGCGAGGGGAGCAAGGCGAGTCCTCATCCGCACTGACTCCCGGGTAGTGGCGGGCCATGTGGACAAGTCATATCAAGCCAAGGACCCGAAGCTAGCCAAGTACCTAGCAGCCGTACGAGCGAAGCAACGTCATTTTTTGGGTGTCACGGTGAAGGCCATCCCTCGAGCGGACAACGAGCAAGCTGACGTCCTGGCCAACGCTGCCAGTCAGCAGCTCCCAATTCCCGAAGGGGTGTTTTACGAGACCCTGCCAGCGGTGGCCATAGCACAAGATAATCGGGACGCGACCCTCGTCCACTAGATCACCCAGCAGGGCGACTGGCGGGAGCCCCTTCTCGCCTTTTTGCAAGGCATTGCGGAACCGGATGACTCCTCTGAGCTTCGGCGTTTGTAACACCGCGCTAGGTCCTTCTAGGTGCTCAACGGGGCGCTCTACAAGAAGGGGGTCTGCGCACCGCTCCTGCGGTGCCTCCCGCGCGAAGAAGGCAAATGCCTCCTCGCGAAAATTCACGCGGGTCTCTGCGGCTCGCACCTCCAACCAAGGTCTCTGGTGGGCAAGGCATTCAGATAGGGTTTTTATTGGCCAACAGCTGTCGCAGATGCCCAGGACCTCGTGCGCCGTTGTCAAGGTTGCCAATGGATGGGAAGGGCTATTCACAGGCCCCCGACAAGCCTCCACCCCATACCCCCGGTGTGGCCGCTGGCGAGGTGGGGCATCGACGTCGTGGGACCACTTCCCAGGGCCCCAGGGGACCTGCGCTTCGTCGCAGTTGCCCTGGAGTATTTTTCCAGGTGGCCGGAGGCGGTAGCCCTGGCCAAGATTACCTCGGCAGCTCTGCAGCGCTTCCTCTGGCAAAACATCATATGCCGATTCGGCGTGCCCAGGGAGATCACCGTCGACAATGGGCTGCAGTTCGATGCAACCCCATTCAAAGAATTCTGCGGCAACATGGGCATCACCCTCTGGTTCGCCTCGGTCGGCCACCCACAGTCCAACGGGGCGGTGGAGCGGACAAACGGCGCCATCTCTGCCGCAATCAAAAAGCGCCTCGTCGGGTTACCAAAAGGGAAGTGACCGGGCGAGCTCCACAGCGTCCTCTGGTCCCTTCGCACAACGGTCACATGCCCAACGGGGTTCACGCCCTTCAAGCTCCTCTTCGGCGACGAGGCGGTCACACCCGCCTCGTCGGGTTACCAAAAGGGAAGTGACCGGGCGAGCTCCACAGCGTCCTCTGGTCCCTTCGCACAACGGTCACATGCCCAACGGGGTTCACGCCCTTCAAGCTCCTCTTCGGCGACGAGGCGGTCACACCCGAAGAAATAAAGGTGGGCTCGCGGCGGGTCCTCGTCCAAGCACCAGACGAGGAGCGCCAATTGTCCGTGGATCTCCTTGAAGGAGACCGGGCCAGCGCAACACAGCACGTCATAAAATACGCGCGACAGGTGGTGCGCGGTCGCAATCGTTCGCTGTACCCACGCGAATTCAGATCGGGCGACCTCGTCCTCAAGATGGCACTCCACGTGGAAATGGTAGGCAAACTCGAGTCCAAGTGGGAAGGCCCGTACATCGTCGCGGAGGCCCTGCAGAAGGGAGCGTATCGCTTAGCCACCTTGGAAGGGCACACGCTCCGACACACGTGGAATGTGGACAGGCTACGGCGATATTACGCCTGAGTCAAGCACACAAGGCTAAGGGCCTCCCCGGCTTCGGTAGGCGTAAGAGGCTAATGGTTAGTGCCTTAACCCTTGTAACCGCTCACCCGCGCAAACGGGAATTTAATAAAGTGCATCGTTCATGCAAGTTCTCCCGTTTTCATATTAAAAGCATGCGAAGGGTCACCCTCGTGTGCACTACGCATAAGCATGCATAAAGACGCGTGGGGGGACGCCTCCTCGCGCAGTCTACGGACTCTAAATAAGACGTAGCACGAGGTCCGCCTCCGCACGCACTCCACTGAGTATAAATAAGACGTAGCGTCGAGGTCCGCCTCCGCACGCAATTTCACCCCCCGCAACGCGCGGAGGTTCGCCTCCGCGCGCAGTCTACGGACTCTAAATAAGATGTAGCGCGAGGTCCGCCTTCGCACGCACTCCATGGAGTATAAATAAGACGTGGCGTCGAGGTCGCCTCCGCACGCAATTTCACCGCCCGCAACGCACGGAGGTTTGCCTCCGCGCGCAGTCTACGGACTCTAAATAAGATGTAGCGTCGAGGTCGCCTCCGCACGCAATTTCACCGCCCGCAACGCGCGGAGGTTCGCCTCCGCGCACAGTCTACGGACTCTAAATAAGACGTAGCGCGAGGTCCGCCTCCGCACGCACTCCATGGAGTATAAATAAGACGTAGCGTCGAGGTCCGCCTCCGCACGCAATTTCACCGCCCGCAACGCGCGGAGGTTCTCCTCCGCACGCAGTCTACGGACTCTAAATAAGACGTAGCGTGAGGTCCGCCTCCACACGCACTCCTCCGGAGTATAAAGAAGACGCGGATGCTATCCCTGCGCACTCTACGGAGTATAAACAAGACGGGAACCCCGTGCACGCATGGGCGTTGCCCTAGTGCGTACTCTTCGGAGTATAAATAAGACGTGGACGTATATTCCACGCACTCCTCCAGAGTATAAAGAAGACGCGGATGCTATCCCTGTGCACTCTACGGAGTATAAACAAGACGCGAACCCGCGGCACGCATGGCGTTGCCCGATCGCGCACTCTTGAAGTATAAATAAGACGTGGATGTATATCCCACGCACTCCTCCGGAGTATAAAGAAGACGCGGATGCTATCCCTGCGCACTCTACGGAGTATAAACAAGACGCGAACCCCGCGCACGCATGGGCGTTGCCCCAGTGCGTACTCTTCGGAGTATAAATAAGACGTGGATGTATATCTCATGCACTCCTCCGGAGTATAAAGAAGACGTGGATGTCGATCCCACGCACCCTCTACCAACGCGGGCGCTATCTCCACACGCTTTACAGCGTGCAACCAACCACGGCTTGGATATTCCCAAGCACGTGCGGGCGCGCCCCTCGCGCGCACCCCCTGGAACATACAAAACAAGGGGCGTGGTCGAGGTCCCCATGTCTACTTCAACTAGGCGCCAGCTCTGCTGCCACCACTTCGAAGGGTAGGGGATGGAGCGCTCGCGCGTCTACTTCGACTAGGCGCCATCTCCACTGCCACCACTTCGAAGGGTAGGGGATGGAGCGCTCGCGCGTCTACTTCGACTAGGCGCCATCTCCACTGCCACCACTTCGAAGGGTAGGGGACGGAGCGCTCGCGCGTCTACTTCGCCTAGGCGCCAGCTCCGCTGCCACCACTTCGAGGGGTAGGGGACGGAGTGTTCACGCGTCTACTTCGACTAGGCGCCAGCTCCGTTGCCACCACTTCGAAGGGTAGGGGACGGAGCGCTCGCGCGTCTACTTCGACTAGGTGCCAGCTCCGCTGCCACCACTTCGAAGGGTAGGGGACGGAGCGCTCGCGAGTCTACTTCGCCTAGGCACCAGCTCCACTGCCACCACTTCAAAGGGTAGGGGACGGAGCGCTCGCGAGTCTACTTCGCCTAGGCGCCAGATCCGCTGCCACCACTTCGAGGAGTAAGGGACGGAGCGCTCGCGCATCTACTTCGACTAGGCGCCAGCTCCGCTGCCACCACTTCGATGGGTAGGGGACGGAGTGCTCGCGCGTCTACTTCGCCTAGGCGCCAGCTCCGCTGCCACCACTTCGACGGGTAGGGGACGGAGCGCTCGCGCGTCTACTTCAACTAGGCGCCAGCTCCGCTGCCACCACTTCGAAGGCTACGGGACAGAGCGCTCGCGCGTCTACTTCGACTAGGCGCCAGCTCCGCTGCCACCACTTCGAAGGGTAGGGGACGGAGCGCTCGCGCGTCTACTTCACCTAGGCGCCAGCTCCACTGCCACCTCTTCGAGGGGTAGGGGACGGAGCGCTCGCGTGTCTACTTCGCCTAGGCGCCAGCTCCGCTACCACCACTTCAACGGGTAGGGGACGGAGCGCTCGCGCGTCTAATTCAAATAGGCGCCAGCTCCGCTGCCACCACTTCGAAGGGTAGGGGACGGAGCGCTCGCGCGTCTACTTCGACTAGGCGCCAGCTCCGCTGCCACCACTTCGAAGGGTAGGGGACGGAGCGCTTGCGCGTCTACTTCGCCAGGCGCCAGCTCCGCTGCCACCACTTTGAGGGGTAGGGGACGGAGCGCTCGCGCGTCTACTTGGCCTAGGCGCCAGCTCCGCTGCCACCACTTCGAGGGGTAGGGGACGGAGCGCTCGCGTGTCGTCGTTGCGCGTCTACTTCGCCTAGGCGCCAGCTCCGCTACCACCACTTCGAAGGGTAGGGGACGGAGCGCTCGCACATCTACCTCGGCTAGTCTGGGCCCGAGATGCAGTGTTCGCAAGCCCGTTTGCTCATAACAGAACAGGGGGCGACACGATACCCGCGCCTTGCACAACCCACCATCTCGCAGCATATTACATAACAACAAGTGCATGGGAAGATCGTTGTTTGGCCCCAACAAGACAGTTACATTCCAGAAGCAGACACACGCGTGGTATGGAATTCGCCTACACCTGACTATTCCTATGAGTCCGCGCCGTCTTCGCCGCGACGAGCGCCCGCGTCGCCTGCGCCGCGCCGAGGGACCTCTTCGAGCCAGCGAAGCACGTCCCCCTCGTTCCGCAGCGTCCGCCGCAAAGCAACCGCGGCGGCCCCCTCCCCGACATAATTCCAAATCCGGTCATGGAAGTTTCGAGTCGCGGGCTCGGTGGCACGAACGGCATCAGATATCACCCCGGGCATGGTAGGCAAGTCGAGCTGAGGGTTCGCCAGCTCATCGACATGCTCGCACCCACCAGCGTGCAGCAGGGCGAGGGCAAGCCCAGCACTCATATAGCCGCAGTGCGTGCCGAAAGCCTTGGCGCCAGGAAGTGCAACGCTCGAGCCCTCTTCGATTCCCTCAAGCATCTCCATCAGGTCTTGGCGGCCATGGGTGGCATCCTCCACGTGCACACAAAGCCCCCGGAGGGCCCGCTCTAAGGACTCCATCGCATTCCACGCGGAAGAGCATGCGTTATCCCAAGATAGCACCTTCTCCGCAACGGAGGCGGCAAGCTGTTCCTTCTCTGCCTCCAGCGTGGAGATCTGCTGAAGAAGGGCGGTCCGCTCCTCTGTCGCGGTGCGCTGGGCCTCCTCCATCACAAGGCGTGCGGCTACTGCCGCGTTCTTCGCGTTCCTACCAACCAACTGTGCGTCGGCAACAGCCTCATCCCGCTCCGCCATCAGCACTCGAATGACCTCGTCCTTGGTGGCGTTGGCATCGTCCGCCACGCGCAGCTGGTCCTCCAGTACCCTCCGCTCGCGAGCGCGAGCCTCTTCAAGGGCTTTGCTAATGGCAAGCGTCTACACGACGTATAGCAAGGGTTACATATCAGATAAGCAAGGGGTATGCAGCGAGAACGGAGACCATTACCCTCATCTCGGAGGCCCCCAACGCGAGCGCCAAGAGGTCGCCCCCGCAGGAGAGCAGCGCTTGTCAATCTAGGCGGGCGCCAGCATGCTCTGCCACCTCGTTCCAAGCGCGAAGCGCCTCCCACCGAGGTACGAAGTCGGAGATGTCAGGCCTTAGAGCCCCCGCCCCAGTGCCTTCCAGAGCAGTTGGGGCGCACACAGGCCCCGGCTCAATCAGGCCAGCGACATCGCGGGGGCCCCCCATTGCTCGATTCTTACCCTCGTTTGGGAGACCCTGTCTCGCCTAGCGTCGACGGAATAAGTGAGCAAATCGGGGAGAGTTTCATGAAGTCGCGCGATGAAAACGAACTACGCCTACCTCCGGTCACCTCTGCCACGACCTCCACCTGGGTTAGGAGCGCCCCGCTGGCCTGAGGCGTGACAACCCTCCCGGCTTCAGAAGCATCCCCGCTAGCCGTCAGGGCCGCAGTCACCGGACCCGCCACACTGAATCGGCCCCGGGAAGATGGCGGCGATTGCACCCGAGGTCGTTTTGCCTTCGGAGTCGTAGGTGAAGCCTCCGTGGCTACCTCGGCAGCCGCGGAAGCCGCCGTTAGCGACAGCGCGGCGGCTGCCGCGGGAGGCGACGAGGCGTCATCTTCGAGAACGACGGGGCGCATGCTCATCGCCTGGCCACCATATACGGCCTCGTCGGGAGTTACGCGACCCCCCGAACCGGTCGGTTTGAGCCCAGCGCCCGTCTCGCCCCCCATCCTCACGTCCTCGACCGGCGGCATGGCCAGCGAACTAAGGGCAATAACCACCGACTGGACCCCGCTCCGAGAAGATGGCGCTGCCACCGTCGCACCGCTCGGTGATCCCACAGGCACTGGGCGCTCCAGCACGGGGATTTCCAAGGCCTCGCACAGCCGATTAATCCGCCCCTGCTTCGCCAAGAAAGTCGCGGACTCGTGGGCCTTGTGCTCCTCCGCCGTGTACGGCCCAAGTATCGCAGCTACGGCGCATTCCGCATCTTCTAACTGGCGTACTGCAGACACAAGCGGAGGGTCATACCTAGGGGTTGGCAACCATCCACGTGGTACTTGGCATATCGCAGGGACACTTACAGGGCGCGGAGGGCCTATGAAGTGAAGACACCCCCGGGTGGATGCCGTCCTTCCGATCGGGCCCTCGCCGCTCATATATTCCAGTTACAAGCAAGCGGGGATATCCCGTACATGGTGAACTCCTCCGCGAGGTCACGCATGTTGAACCGGAGTGCGACCCCAGCAAGTCTCCGCGCCTGCTGCTCGTCGCCAGGCCGAGACGTCACATTCGGACAGCGGTCGAATGATATCGGCTCTCCACGACTCCGGAGGCCGCTCGTGCTCGTCCGGTGTGTAGAACCACCGCCGTGTCCAGCCGGTCTCCCACTTTTTCCGCATAGCCAACGCGGGAAACAGGTGCGAGCACTCCGGCCTCAGCATGAAGTCCACGCCGCCGAAGTTCGAGTAAGCCCCCCTTCTACTCTCCTCGGGTGGCACCGCGCGTCGTGCAGAATGGCGAACAGCTCAGCGCAGGGGCGGGTACCCTCCGTCTGCATCGCCCACGTGAAGATGGCCAACCGTACGATCGCGGCTGGAGTTAGCTGCGCCAGCTCCAACCCATACGCTCGCAGCTCTTCACGAACAAGGTGTGTCGCAGGGATCCGGAGCCCAGCATCGAAGAATGCCACGAAGACGATCGCCTCCGACTCCCCCGGGTTCGGCTCCGCTTCGTCACGCCCGGGTAGGCGAGCCCCGGCACGCTCCTCCAGCTTCTTCTCCTGCAGAAGGGTCCGGAGGGTCTCCTCCGTGACGCGGCTCCGCCCCAGCACACGGGAGCAGCGACCTTTGGACCTTTTCACGGCATCCCAGTGCTGGGGAGTTTGCTTCCTGTCACGCGGAACCAGGCGGTACTCCGCCGGTGGTGGCGTCAGGCAGCGCTGGCTAGACGAGGCGCTCTCGCTAAGGCGACGCGCAGGGTCGTCAAGGGCGGCACCCGTGCTAACTGGGAGGTCGTCGCGCGCAGCCATCTCTCTCACGGCGGCAGGCAGGCGCGGAGGCAAGGTTAGCAGCAGGGGGTGCAGGAGGAATAGCAAGGAACGCACAAGTGATCAAGCAGCCAAGGGGAACGACTGCATGCCCACAGGGGCGGATTATAAAGCCCTCGTCTCTCTCTGCGTAAGATCGGCGGCAGAATGACAGCGGTTCGGCTACCCACGATCGGGCAGTGCAACCGCTGGAAACCGCGGCAGGCGGTGGTAGGTGGCTGCTCAGCGCCCAATGCACCCATACACTCCCGCCGCGTGGCCACTTTTCCTGAGGAAGAGGCGAACGGCCGTGGTCGTGGGAACGCTGGCACCCCACGACGCTCCAATTACAGCCGGCCACGTGCCCACATCCAGGGCGGGGCAGCCGTGCCAGCCTGCCCCTGACAAAGGCCGGCGTGATTCCAGGTGTCATTAAACCGCACTCCCGGACCAAGCAACCACCTTCCGCGCTGGCGCCACATCGCGCGACGCATTTCCCGAGACTCGGCCGCCAAAGGCAGCCGACCAAGTCTGCTTCGCCCATCAATATCTGGAGTGCGAGGTAGGGCATGCCCGAACCCCGGCCCGGTCGAAGCCCTCGGCCTACTCAGTGTCTTCGGCTTCGAAGCCGCGCCCGCCCTGGGTGCGGGCGACGGCCCTCGCACAAACACGACCTCGACCCCGTCGAAGCCTTCGGACTTCCCGGCGCCTTCGGCCTCAAGGTCGCGCGAGCTTCGGGACCCGAAGACAGCCCTCGCACAAGCACAGGTGGACGTGCGAACTATCCCAGTCATCAAAGCATCACAGGCCGATGGGACGGAGGGGGCCAAAGGACCCAGCGGCATGGCTTCGGCCCGTGAAGCCCTTCACCATGAGAGGCTCCTGTTGTAGGGGTGGCCCCCACCTAAGCCCAGTAGGCCTGTTAGGTCCGAAACAGGACATGTATAATGACATAAGAGCCCCCGAGGGGAATACGCATGTGTAAGGGTATAACTGTACAAACACTCCCAATATGAATATATATGTTGCATAGGCCACGGGAGGAAGGCTCTAAGCCATTCATTTACTCAACTCTCCACTACCACACACTCTCTCTCTGTTTGGTCTGTAACCACAACATTATCCTTAGGCCATAAGAGTAGTAACTTATTCTAAACAGCATAAAGACCTTGGGAAACAAAAGATATCAACAAGAAAGCTAAGAATCAAGATTTTGACAAAAATCTCGAGACATGAGCAGATTTCCCAAATTCACTCCAATCCCTTATCCTTTGCTCATGAGATTTTGCAATCAGGTTAGCAATGAGAAGAGGATATTAGGGCTTGTATCTGAGCACAACTTTTGAAGGGAAATCTCAAGAACCCAAATACCCCTGACATCAAACCCTAGGGAATCTAAACAGAGCAAATGTGCCTCAAGCAGATATTCATTGAATCCAAGAAAAAGCTCTCAGGGAAATCTTGGCCAAATGGCCTGGAGGCTATATCCCACCAAAGAGAGCCAAAAAATACTGCTATGAAGAGAGAAATCAGCTCAAACACAAAAAGGGCATAAATGAGCAGAGAGTCAACATAGAGCTGAAAACAGACTGAACTTCCCAAATGGATTCATTTCCATTAAAGTTTACACAGGAGATACAATCAACTACGTCCCCATACGCGATTGATACAAGAAATATACACTACATGCTTGAGAACACACACCCTGGAACTCAAGCCATCAGAACACACGCGGGAGCTCTCACTGGAATACCACACAGAGCTCACTCCTTTTCTCTCCTGAATACTCTCTCAAGGAATGCCTGAATACTTGGTTTGCTACGCCTCCTCCTCTCCATTTGAAGGCCAAGGGCTCACCCCAAACTAGCAAATCAAGAATTGTCATACCTCTCCCACTCCATGCCACTCAACCACATGGGGAAAAGGTCAAAGTCAATCCATTTTGGAGGGAAACCAGCCACCTCCATCCAAACTTGAGTCAAATCTCCAATTTGCCCTCAAGCACCTTCCCAGAAGCTTCCCGCAACCGGTGTCCTGTCCGACTGGACCTCGACTCCTCCCTGAGTCTAGTCCGGTCCACTTCGCTGCACACGACCGCACCCGGTATCCTGATCGTCTGGACCTTGTAGGATCGGAATGGCAACAGAGGGGGGGGTGAATGGTGCCTCTTTTAAAAATCGCCCCTCAAAGTATCCACCACAAGTTTTTGTCCAATAGCTATGAGAAGCTATGAAAAGAAATACTCATGCTCACAGCAAGCTCAAACCGTACAGAGAGAAAGAACGAGAAATAACAGAGCTTAAGCAAGAAAGTCACCAAAGCAAAAACAAGCAGTAGGGGCGGTCTGACAGCAATGCTACGGGCGGTCAGACCGCACAGTCTGGTCAGACCGCCTGATTCAAGCCGGTCAGACCGGTGACCAGAGTCCGGTCAGACCGTCGGCAGAGAACCGGTCTGACCGGCTCCTCTGTCCAGACAGCAGCGCAGTTCAATTGAAAAGCTGAATTTTCATATAATTGCCAATTTCAAGAGAATTTGTGACAATTAGATGTTCTCTTCAAACCACAAGAACAGGAACACATAATAAATAGCACAAAGACTCCAGGAAACAAAATATATCAAAAGGAGAGCAAGAATCTGAGATATGAGCAAAAGTCTGAACATAAGAAGGGAATGAAGGTAACTTCTTAAATTCCTCTTTATTCCCATATCTTTTCCACATGAGCTTTTGCAAACATTTTAGCAATGATCTCAGGACAAGACCAACAAAATCTCAAGCCATTTTATGAAGGGAAACAGGAGATTCCATTATGCCCTGACTAGAAACCCTAGAAATGCTTGAACAAAGGAAATGGGTCAAATGGAATCTTTTGATTCAGAGATTTTGCTCTAGAGAACTAGCTGACCAAATGGTTTAGAAACATCATCCCATCACAGAGCAACCCATTTTGCATGATCTTGAGCAAGAAAACAACACACACACACTAAAAGGCACAAAGGACAGCAGAAACCTCAAAATGAGCAGAACTGAAAAAGAATGCAAGAAATTGATTCATCCCCATGAATGCTTAAATAAAGAGGAATGATTACATAGAGTTCATCTTATGTCTCAACTACTACCCCATACGCAATTGGAAATGAGGAATCACAAACTACATGCTTGAGAAACTCACGCAGGAACTCTCACAGCATACACAACACACTTCCTTTGCTAACTCCTAGCCTAGATGAATGCCCTACAACCTGAATACACCACCTCTTTTATCTCCAATCCCACACACCAAAGGAGAAAAACAAGAAGTGTCATACCAAACACACTCCCCTTGCTCCATACACACAAGAGGCAAAGGTCAAAGTCAGCATGACCAGATTTTGGAGGGACACACCTCCTCCACTCAATTGCTTGAGTCAATTTACCAAATTGCCCCTCAAGCACCTTCCCGGAAGCTTCCGCCTCCAGTACCTTGACCGTCTGGACCTCAACTCCTCCCTGAGTCTAGTCCCGATCCTCTCGCCGCTGCCTGTCATGTCCACCCGACACCGACCAAGACCTCCGAGTCCACCTGAGTCTAGTCTTGGTCTGTTCCGTCGCGCTCGACCGCAACCGACCTTCAAACCGTCTGGACCTCTGACTCCTCCCTGAGTCTAGTCCCGGTTCGCTCGTCATTGCTCATCGTGTCCGTCATCGGTAGCTCCAGCTCTGGTTCCTCGTCTCTCGACTCACAACCACCTCACCAGCCTCGATCATCTTCGGCATCAGTGACCGTCTGGACCTCAACACCTCCTATGCCTAGTCCCGGTCCTCCTCGCCTCATCCTGACCTAGCTCCAAAGTCCTGCAGTCACACAGACAAGCAAACTGATGAGGCGATGGGGTCTCGATCTTCCGATAGGATGGTAACTATCGATTTTGGTGGAGATGGCCCTTGCGATCCGACTACAACCGAACGACGTCGCTTGCGCCTTAGCAATCGCTGAACCACACTCCAAGTTGTTATCAACCGTGCCAAGAACGCGGTTGACCTGACCACGAAGGTCTATTCCTGCATGCAACCGAAGAACACACAAGAACAAGATAACAAGCAATCTGAAATTGCAAATATTTCTATTGAATTCAAAAGGTGGGATTCCGAATGCTGTCTTGACAGGTGGTCATCCGACACAACTGAAGAACAGAAGTTTGCATAATGGCTAAACCTAAACTCAACGAAATCCAAGTCCTACCTGAGGAGACAGCGGCTCTTATATAGAGAGAACGACCCCCTAGGGTTACGAGGCACATGGGCCCGAGTGGTGGTGGCACATCACCTTTTTTGACTCGGACTTAGAAACCAATGTAGACTCTTTTGATGATTGTGGCTGGTTCAGATGGAATTTGAAGATGAGGTTGGATCCATTGGAAAGTAGACTTCATAAGCCTTCCATGAAGTACACTAACGTCCCAAACGGAGTCTGTATGAGGAAGTTATGTCAGTTTAAACTTGCACCATTGCAGCCGTCCGAATCCGATTCCAGTACGTGTCCAACACGAACTCTTTTGATGATTACAGTCGGCTTGGATAGAATTTGAAGATAGGGTTGAATCCTTTAGAAAGTAGACTTGATAAGATTTCCATCAAGTCCAAGAACGTCCCAAATGGAGTCCGTACAAGAATGTTACGTCCTTTTAAACTTGCACCATTGCAGCAGTCCGAATCCGATTCCAGTACGTGCCCAACACGGACTCTTTTGATGATTACGATGATACAGATGCAATTTAGAGGTGATACTAGATCCATTGGAAAGAGAATGAGAAAAGCTTTCCAACAAGTACTCGTGGACCTCAAACGGACTTCATATATGAAAGTTATGCACATTTGAATTTGGGCCTGTCAGGCTGAATCCGAATTGATCTGGAGGCCGAATTGGATTCCAAAACGTGTCCATCTTGAACTCTTACTTGAATTGGTGTAAAAGTGACGTGGCGCTGTAAAAATATATATTTTCATTATTAGGTAGCATCATATTCTCATTTAAAATATGTTGAGTCTGAATAAACGAATTCACCTTTAATTCAATCTTGATATTGGACGCTATTGGCGTATGTGTTTGTGGCGTGGTCACGTCATCCTCCCCTTCTTGACAAAAAACCATCCTCGGTTTTAACATATGTGTAGCCTCACGTATTGCATGATCTTGATCATAAACCTCGGTATATGATAACAAACGCAACAAACCCTCATTATGTAATATCATAAGTTCTTTATCAAGCAAAGTAAAACCTCTTTGAAACGAGCTCACCTGATAATTTAAGCGATGCATAGGAGCTCTTGTAATTGGGACAACAAGCATAGCAAATATGGTTGTATCCATAGGGGTCATGTCCTCATCATCCTCCCCTTCTTGAAAACAAAGTCGTCCTCAGCTTTTGATAAACTGAAAGTATGGTAACAAAGAAGCCAAGGTGTATTCATGGTATATGTATATGTCATCCGTTGTAACAGTTCTTCGTTGTTGCACAATAATGTTATAACACAGCAGCAATCATAAAAGCTCATTGTATTATTAACCCAAAAGTAATCATATATGTTAATGAACAAATCAAAATTTCTCACACAGTAATTATTGCAACTTGTTTTGCAAATGTAAGTGAAGCATTTATACAATTCAAATTTTTGAAGTTGTAAACTTGTTGTGGTGGCACATATGGGCAAAGTTACAACTTTTGGAATCAACCAAAGTTTATCCATATAATCAGATTTCAATTGAGCAATAGCAAATTCATCTAGTAAGGGTGAAAAGGTTTGCAAACTCTTCCATACATCAATTTCATTATTCAGATTGTCAATGTTAGATGGTTCAACAAGAGAAGAACACATAGGCATTGAATGATCACTAAATTTTATTTTTCTTTCATAATGAACAAGATTGAGCATACAAGAGTTGTTGTTCAAAACAACAAACTGCAATTCATCCATATGATCACAAGTTATGCATATTCGATATACAAGAAATTGAATTTCTACACCATAATCTCCAAAAAAATTAAACTTATACCCAGGGGTGTAGGCACTAAGCAAGAATTTCGAACATGCAAGTTCAGAAACTTTCTCCCATAGCACAATCCAAACTAACGGCCTCATTAAGCATGATATAGCATAATGCATCAGCAGGGGATATTCTATCAAATACTTCCTTATGTGTAATTAATTCGACATGTGCAAAATTATGAGAATTTAGATCAAAACATTGTTCGTTCAAGTCAACACAAGGAATATCAAAAGATTGCACTACAGCAGGTATATACTCACATGGTTGCTCTATGTCTTGTTGTAGCACCAAATCAGTATCTTTATCACTATCGTCCTCATCAGATACTGTAGGTACCTCAAACTTCTCCACTAATGGCATAAGATGCACCAGATCATCCTTCACCTCTTCAAGTATCTCGGTGGTATCTGTAGATGGAGTAGGAACCAAAATAATATCAACATTTTTAGTTACCTCATGCTGCACCTCGCTTGTGACCGTGGGTGCTGTAGGTACAAAATGATGTCACAATTTCTTTTTCATCTGCTCCCATATGTATATATAGTGGAACTCGAGATTTGACCACCAATGTTGAACATCTCCAATCAGCGCCGTCCTTGCCATGCTCATCTTCTCAACAGGATCAAGATCCTGTCTTTCAAAGTAGCTTTCCAACATTGTAACCCACAAGAAGTAGTCCGACGACGTACTCTCAGCGGTGAGTGGCAACGGTAATTGTTTCCCTTCGAGTTCAAATCTGCCTGCGATGACATCATAATCTACCCATTTTCCTAAGCCTGTCATTGTTAGTAGAAAACAAGGAAACAAATCACAAGTAAATGTTCCTATCAACTACTAGGATATGGAGGCTCAGATCATGTCACGCATCTCTCAAGCTCTTACCAAATTCTTACGAGTTCTTACCAAAGCAAACAGGTGGTGCAACCAGTGGCTGGTTCGTGATAAATCTAACTCAAGTGATGAGTAAAGCGATTGCAAGGTACAGCGAGACCTATTCGGTTAGTAGAAAAGTAGAGCTTGGATAGGCTATGTATTTTGTAGCAAATGAAAACAATCAATTAATTTCAGAAATTGCATAGAATTGAATTATAGTTCGTATCTAGCACTTAGCCTATGTTGCTGATCAACCAAAGATAGAATAAGGCTAAAATAAGTGTATGGCAACGTATGGAAGTGGTAAATACAAGATAATTCAATCAAATGCAATCTGGAATTGAAGAACACAAGGATTGACCCAAAACTTGGAAACTGAAGATTTATATCCACTGGATAGCAAGTCGGTATTTCAGCCGTAACTTTTGTTCAGTTGCCTATTTTTCAATGATTCTTTTTTTCTCCATTTCCTGAAGGATTTCTCTACAACTTTTGTTTTGGGGACAACTTCTGGAAACCGACCAAAAAAGTCGCACAAAATTCACAAGTGCCGACTATTGCAGATTGAATTCAGAAATTTGGGTCAACTTTCACCGCATATATCTCTTAACTGCCTTGCTGGAATACGTGAAATTTTACAGATAAATGGACAATGAAGTTTTGTATCTAATGGCGGTGGTTTCACTCAAAAATAAGATCGGAATCAAAAGTTATGGCGTTTTTTGTGGCGGCTGCAGAGGAAGGAAAAATCAGCCGAATTGGAATTAGGGTTTGGGGTGGGGATTTTTTTTGTTTGGATTTTTTTATGGAATCAAAGATATGACCAGCAACTAGACAAATCTAAAATGGACACAAATTCAATTTAGCAAACCAAAACTAACAGATTGAAAAGCACAACGGGGTTTGGACAGCGGAAATTAACTCTTTTTGTGGGGCAATTTTTCTGGACTATGGGAAATAAAAATCAATCTACTATTTAGGGATACAAAGAATTCCTACCGGTCAATTGAAGCTCTAATACCAACTGATGAGGCGATGGGGTCACGATCTTCCGATAGGATGATAACTATCGATTTTGGTGGAGATGACCCTTGCGATCCGACTACAACCGAACGACGTCGCTTGCGCCTTAGCAATCGCTGAACCACACTCCAAGTTGTTATCAACCGTGCCAAGAACGCGGTTGACCTGATCATGAAGGTCTATTCCTACATGCAACCGAAGAACACGCAAGAACAAGATAACAAGCAATTTGAAATTGCAAATATTTCTATTGAATTCAAAAGGTGAGATTCTGAAGGTTGTCTTGACAGGTGGCCGTCCGACACAACTGAAGAACAGAAGTTTGCATAATGGCTAAATCTAAACTCAATGAAATCCAAGTCCTAGCTGAGGAGACGACGGCTCTTATATAGAGAGAACGACCCCCTAGGGTTACAAGGCACATGGGCCCAAGTGGTGGTGGCGCAACACCTTTTTTGACTCGGACTTAGAAACCAATATGGACTCTTTTGATGATTGCGGCTGACTCAGAAAAAATTTGAAGATGAGATTGGATCCATGCGAAAGTAGACTTCATAAGCTTTCTGTGAAGTACAAGAACGTCCCAAACGGAGTCCGTATGAGGAAGTTATGTCAGTTTAAACTTGCACCATTGCAGCAGTCCGAATCCGATTCCAGTACGTGTTTAACACGGACTCTTTTGATGATTGCGGCCGGCTCAGATAGAATTTGAAGATGGAGTAGAATCTTTTAGAAATTAGACTTGATAATCTTTCCATCAAGTCCAAGAACGTCCCAAATGGAGTCCGTATGAGAATGTTACATCCGTTTAAACTTGCACCATTGCAGCAGTCCGAATCCGATTCCAGTATGTGCCCAATACGGACTCTTTTGATGATTGCGATGCATACAGAAGGAATTTAGAGGTGATACCAGATTCATTGGAAAGAGGATGAGAAAATATTTCCAACAAGTACTCGTGGACCTCAAACGGACTTTGTATGTGAAAGTTATGCACATTTGAATTTGGGCCTGTCAGGCTGAATCCGAATTGATCTGGAGGCCGAATTGGATTCCAAAACGTGTCCATCTTGAACTCTTGCTTGAATTGGTGTAAAAGTGACGTGGTGCTGTAAAAATATATATTTTCATCATTAGGTAGCATCATATTCTCATTTAAAATATGTTGAGTCTGAAGAAACGAATTCACCTTTAATTCAATCTTGATGTTGGACGCTATTGGCGTATGTGTTTGTGGCTGTTGGTGATATGCCCTAGAGGCAACATGGAGATGTTGAATATATCACATACTATGTTTATGATACATTGCTTTGTTCCTTGAAATAGACATTATCATTATTGATCAATGAGTATGTGACTTATTCATGAGACTCTTAATGCCAAAATGTTGCTATTTCTAAATGATCCCTGATTATATATCATATGAGGAACAAATATGATTCAAAGATCAGCATATGTATTGATTGATGATCATGTCTCATGGATCATGGTATGGAGATACCAAATCAATAATATGGACATGTGTTAGTGAACATATGTTGGATAGACCCGCCATGAGACACTGCAGAGATTCCATGTGTCATTAGTTGGTCTCAAGTAGTGTTTATGTAGAATCCTTAGACTTGAGATCATCATGGTTCCCAACATGCGTAGTAGCCTATTTTGGGACTACTAACCACTACTCCGTAACTGGGTGGTCATCAAAGTAGTCTTCGGGTTTGCTATGAAACATGTAGTGGGATGTGAATGATCAAGATAGAATTTGCCCCTCCTTATGGGAGAGATATCTCTGGGCCCCTCGATGTAATGGATTATGAAAGTGCATGGCTATGCCAAGGTGATTGAGGAGTCAATCACGAGTTTATAATCCATCATGGAATCGAGAGAGTGATTGAGCTATTAAGAGGATGACACAGGTCTCGCCTTGAGCTCAATCTATATCGTGAGGCAAAGGGATTCGTACATGGGAACATTACAGGTTCAGCCGATATGATCTTTACGTATACTTTGGGGTTAATATGTCTTACTAGAGGCCGCTATTAACAGGGTGACCGGAAAGGCGTTTCCGGGTTGCGACCAAGTATACGTGAACGTACAGGGTCGCACACTTAACGGGTTGGAACACTAATTCGAATGTGATTCGGATGTGGGCTCAATTCGGATAGAGATCCGGATAGACTCCTATTGGGCCTCGGTCCACGAGGCCCAAGTGAGGAGGTCTATATATATGGAGGCGGGGGGCTGAGGGGTGTATGCTTCTGTTAATCCTGAGCCAAACCCTAGCCGCCACCTCCCGAGCCAAAACCAAGCCGCTCGCGAGTGCTGGTACACTCGCGATCGGCGTTCCAGCCCCGGACGTGTGGATACCGGTGGAAGCGCTGCTCGTTGCGGCGTTGATCGGCATCAACAATCTACAGATTGGATCTTGCACATGGTGTGGTTGATCGCGTGGAGGAGATGATCTATTCGGGACGATCGACTAATTCCACTACTACCTCGACGCGCGTGGTTGGATCGGCTTCTCCAACTCTTCTTCCGCTGCGCTGCGCGTCTAGTGGTAACGATCCATGATCCCTCCTTAGCATGATGTCCTAGTGTGCGCAGTAGAAAGTTTTGTTTTCTGCTATCGTAGCCTACGCGCATTCCTTCAGTGGCGTGGTCACGTCATAAACCGTCACATAGCACCACACGAAACAGCATAATCAGTATAAGCACAAGTAAAGGTACTGAACCCTAGAATACCCAAAACAAACTCAAACTCACTAAACCACCGTCAATTACTCATCACCAACATGGAGATACCCCCACATGGTCTCTCAATCTCCCCCTTGATGAGTATATTGACAAAACATAGAAAAAGCATAGAATTGAGTTTGTTTGAAAGTCAAACATGGTCCAAAGGAAGAAAATGATGCTAATGACCATGTTGACACAAGGAGCAAAAGAAAGAGCAATTTTTCCTCAAAGCTCCCAAAGCTCCCAAAATGTGGCTTTTTCTCCAACCATTCTCCCCCTTTTGGCACTAAAATCATCAAGTGACTTGGAGGAAAAAATAGCATGTGTGGCTGAATTTTATTCAATGCTAAGCAATTAGAGCCATGAAGATTATCCAAAATGACCACTAAGTATTACACCAAGCCATAAAGCATATGAAAGCTATCAATATCATGACAACATATGCATAATCAAGCCAAGCCACATAAGTATGAATCTGAATATTAGATGAATTTGATTTCATGTCAATCCATTCAAGATCAAAGTCTAGCTAGAGATATCCAAAGATGATGCAAGCCATGTCAATAATCTAAGTGGAACCAAGAAGGTAGTATTGAGCCATTTAGAGTGCTACAAGTTCAAGAATGGATCATTTGTTCAAGCACTTGAATCTTTTTGTACTCAAGAAATTTAGCACAATGGACATATTTTTCTTTGAAACTTATGGTTGTTTCCAACCAAAATTTTTAGTCATGTGCTAGATCTCAAGCCTTATGCGACCATTCCAAGCAAGAAGCTTAATGAGATGATCTTGGTCATCCAAAACTCCCCCTGAGTTCATGCCTAGTGCAATGGCAAGCAGTCTCATGAGAAAGAATTGGTGAGATCAGTTTTTTTGCACATAAAAAGAGATCTTTTTGCTTAAACAGTTGTACTAACTCATGAATTATCAAGAACCTATCATAGCTCAATCTAAAGCTCAATTAAAGATGCAAAGGCTTGACATGACATGACAGACTAGTCTCAAGGGCTAACATGACATGTCTTAATTTAAGTTGTACAATTTTAATTAACTTATTAATGGCAAAGGCTTGACGACACATATAAACTAATGATAAGTCTAGCAATTTAGCATAAATCATGGCATGATGTAAAGCATTGTAAACATGTCAACTAAGGATAATAATCAAGGCTCCATGGAGTTATATTACAATGCAGAATGCTGAAATGCAAGAAAAACCAGCTCCCCCTCAACATGTGATGCACTTTTAGTTCAAGTTGAGTTATGTCAATATTAAGCTCCAGAAGCTCCCAAATGAACTCCCCCTGAACCAAGGCTATAAACTGAGAAGCTGGCAAAGAAAACAGAAAAGACAGTCCTTAAAGTATAGACAAGATATAGAAGATACTATGGCTTAGACTGACTCTCATTTACCCCATATAACACTAGGACTATCAACTGCTCTTCTAACCCACTAAGGAGCAAACACGTTCCCTGTCTACCCAAGGGTCGCCCAACCCTTGCTAGAACCTATAAGAAGTGAGTGAGCTCGACCTAGTGAGAAGAGGAACAGCTAATAAACAGCAACCTAGATCACAAGATGAGAGGAAGAAATCTAAGCAACTAGACTAGAGAAGCACTCTAATCTATGCTAAGAGGACTAACCCAAATGCATCCCGATGCAATGCAACAAAATGAGAACAGGAGCATAATATACATGATAAAGCAGTAAAGCACAGAAACTCCCCCTCACTACAGTCCATAAGGACAAACCACCCCAAGCTCTCCCCGCAAGGCTGAAAACCTAGAGCTATCCAAAGGCTTGGTGAAAATATCAGCCAACTGGTGGTCACTCTCCACAAACTAGAGCACTATGTCACCCTTCTCCACATGGTCTCTAAGGAAGTGATATCTAATATCAATGTGCTTGGTCCGGGAATGCTGCACTGGGTTCTTAGCAATATTAATAGTAGAAGTGTTGTCACAAAAGAGTGAAACACTGTCTATAACTAACCCAAAGTCCCGCAGGGTTAAAACCATCCAAAGTACATGGCTGCAGCAACGTACTCAACCTCTGTAGTGGACTGTGCAACACCGGACTGCTTCCTAGAGGACCAAGAGACAAGAGAAGTGCCAATGAATTGGCAGGTGCCAGAAGTGCTCTTCCTATCTATCCTACAGCCAGCAAAGTCTGCGTCCGAGTAGGCTCTAAGGGAAAGACAGGAAGAGGAAGAGTACCAGATACCATAGTCAATGGTAGCTCGAAGGTACCGAAGAATGCACTTCACCGCCTGGCGGTGAGATATGCGAGGAGAAGCCTGAAACCGAGCACAAAGACACACAGAGAAGTGTATGTCCGGTCTCGAGGCAGTGAGGTACAAGAGGGAGCCAATCATGCTTCTGTACTCTTTTTGGTCAACTGGCTCGCCATCCTCATCTGGGTCAAGTGTTTTTGTAGAAGCCATGAGAGTTGATACCGGCTTACCATCACTCATGTCAAAGCGTCTCAGGAGGTCACGCGTGTACTTGCCCTGATGCAAGAAAGTACCCTCCCGAGTCTGCTTGATCTGGAAGCCAAGGAAGAAGGTCAACTCACCCATCATGCTCATCTCAAACTCAGTGCTCATGACATCCTAGAACTGTGAAACGAGAGCATGAGAAGAGCCGCCAAAGATGATGTCATCCACATAAATCTGGACGAGCAAAAAGGTCAGTGCCATGCCGACGAATGAACAAGGTCTTATCCACCTTACCCATCTCAAAACCATGACTCAACAGATAGGATTTAAGCCTCTCATACCAAGCTCTAGGGGCCTACTTAAGTCCATACAAGGCTTTGGAAAGCTTGTATACATGGTTTGGGTATTTGGGGTTCTCGAAACCTGGAGGCTGTCTCACATAGACCTCTTCCTCAATAAAGCCATTGAGGAAGGCACTCTTGACATCCATCTGGTAAAGCTTGAAACCCTTAGAAGCTGCGAAAGCAAGCAGGATTCTAATGGCCTTAAGCCTAGCTATAGGGGCAAAGATCTCCTCAAAATCTAGACCCTCAACCTGGGAGAAGCCCTGAGTTACCAGTCTAGCCTTGTTTCGAATAACAACCCCATCCTCACTCTGCTTATTTTTGAACAACCACTTAGTCCCAATAACATTGTGACCTCGAGGGGGCTCAACAAGCGACCAGACCTTGTTTCTCTCGAAATTTTCCAACTCCTCATGCATGGCATTGACCCAAGACTCATTAGAAAGAGCATGATAAATATCCTTGGGCTCAAGGAGGCAATGAAGGTAGAATGGAGACAAAATTGTGACAAGCTAGACTTTGAGCGTGTGACGCGCTGACAGAGGTCTCCAATCATCTGCTCAGAAGGATGGTCTTTTTGGATGTTTTGGGGAAGTCCTAGATGAGTTGAAGAAGTGGCCTCTACCTTATGAGCTGATGAGGTAGGAACAGAGCCACTAGCTCCAGAAGAAGTAGAAGGCATGGGCTGATCGCCTCGAGGTGCAGTGGAAGAAGGCACCTCAAGGGGAGGATGAGGGACTGGATCAGGTAGACAACCCTCATCTCCATCGTCCTCATCATCCACAAAGATGGTCTCGGACTACTCTAAAGAACCTGAGATATCGGGCCTAGTCCTCGGACTGGCCTCATCGAAGGTCACCTCGCAGGTCTCTACCATTTTACTAGTCTTGCAGTTCCAGACCCTATAAGCCCATGAAGAAGGCGAGTAACCTAGAAAGATCCCATCACAAGAACGTGACTCGAACTTATATAGGTTCCCGGACTTCAAGATAAAACACTTGCATCCAAACACACGAAAATATGAGACGCTGGGCTTTCGCCCATATCTCAACTCATAAGAGGTGCGATGCAAGTGTTCCCTAAGAAAAACTCAATTTGAAACATGGCACGCGGTGGCTATAGCCTCAGCCCAAAACTTCCTCGGTGTAGAGTACTCATCAAGCATCATCCTGGCCATCTCGACCAGGGTACGGTTCTTCCTCTCCACAACGCCATTCTGCTGAGGGACGTATGGAGAAGAGAACTGGTGCTTTACACCGGTTACACCACAAAACCTCTCGAAGTAAGAATTCTTGAACTCCGTGCCATTGTCACTGCGGATCGCTCGTAAGGCACCTGGGAGCTCAACAGAAAGCTTACTAAACAAACCCCGGAAATGGGTATACGTCTCATCCTTCGAGGCCAAGAAAAACACCCAAGAATACCTCGAGAAGTCATCGACCATGACAAGAACATACCACTTCCCTCCTGCTAACTGCACTCGAGCTGGATTAACTGTGTCCATGTGGAGCAGCTGTCCGGGTGCATCGGTCATAGTAACTGTGACCGGAGGATAAGAAGCGGCAACCATCTTGCCGTGTCGGCATGGAGCACAAACTAGATCTTTGACCATCTTGAGTTTCGGCAGACCACGAATGAGATCGTGGCCGCTAATTCGGGTCAAATGGTCAAATCCAATGTGACCAAGTCTCCTATGCTAGAAAGTAAGGTCACGGGACTCTGAAGCAACTAAACACCTGAGAGGACCACCAGAAGACTCAACAAAATCAACACGAAAGATCCTCCCATAACGAGAAATCCCGCAAACCAGACTACCCGAAGAATCGAGAATTTTGCAATTGTTTTTCTTAAAGCTCACCTCATAACCGTCATCGGTAAGCTGAGAGACTGAAAGCAAATTATACTACAGCTTACTCACTATGGCAACATCTTTCAAAATAAATGAATCATTAACACGCATAGTACCTTTAGCGATGACGCGCAGAGTAGGGGGAAGAAGAGACAGCAGAAGGTAAGGGAGTAGAAGAAGAACCAACAGCAGAGGAGCGAATGGCTTGTGCACGCACAGCCGACTCAGAAGGGACAGTCCTACTACCCAACTGGTTCACGTCGCTAGGTGTCTCTATCTTACCCTTGGGCTCCTTCCCAACACCAGCACATACATTACAACCAGATGGTGCCTTATCTAAAAGGTCCTTAGTTAGCTTCACACATTTTTCACCCAATGCAATCATGTCAGATTTTAGTTTGTTACAATTATTGCATGGTGAGCTAACAGGGTCCTTAGAAGCAAACTTGGCCAATTTGTTATTGTCATCAACTAATTCTTGAAACTGCTTAGAGATATATTCAAGTTCAGCAGTCAGCTTGGGACAATTCACATATGAAGCAATAGGCTCAAGTAGAAAGGCTTGTAACTCAGTAATTTTGTGATCTGCCCTTTTTAAGTTCATCTTTAAATTATTGCACCTTTCACAAGTCTCGGGCAGATCAAGAAGTATGGTACAAAGACCTCTAAAAGCATTCTCCTTGTCCGTACATGAGGTGCAAGAAGTAGTCTCAACAACAGTGGATGAAAAGGCAACTACCCTACTCATCTCTAGTTCAGCTAAAAGACTAACATTCTTCACCTTAATCATATCAAGCTCAGAAGACAAACTATCATGTGAGGTCCTTAATTTCTCCATGTCACCAAGCAAAGCACATCATGTATCACATTCGTCACGGGAGGGAGCAGATATAAGTGAAGTAAGCTCCCGTAACAATCTCTCTACTTCCTTCTCCAACTCGCTACACCTAGCTCTAGATATAGCATGGAATTTTCCTAACTTAAGAAAAACATCATTAAGCTGGTCATAAGAGGGGTATACCTCGTCGGAGTCGGAGTAGAGCTCGCTGTCGCTCACTTCGCCCTTAAGGGCCATGAAGCACATACCGGAGAAGTCATCGCCATCCTTGCAATCTTGCTCGTCCTTTCCATCATCATCGCTCCACCCCTCCACCTCGCTGAGGTCGAGGTTGTCGAAGGCGGTGAGGACACGATGGAAGAGCTTCTTGGCTTTGCTAAGGTTGCGGAACTTCTTGTCTTTGCTTGGCGGCTTCTTGTTGCGATTCTTGTCGGTGTAGACGTTCTTGCTCGAACCGCCGAAGTCATGTTTGCCCTCCAGCTTGGGGTAGTTTGCCCGAATGTGGTTGGGGCCACCACACTCGAAGCAAATCACTCGTCTTCCTCCTCTCTTTCTCTCTCTAACCCTCTTGTAAGCATGGGAAAATTTTCTGGCTAAGAGAGCTAGTTGGTTTTCTGGAAGCTGTTCTAATAGGTCATCACTCATCTCACAAACAGCGGTAAGAGAAAAACCATAGACACCATCAGAGGGAAACTCAAAAGTCGAACTGGGATCAGTGACCAACGCCATCGATTGTGACTTCGACTTACGAGAGACAATGTCAATCTCGTGAATCTTGAGGCGTGAGTACAACACATCAAGAGTCAAAGTCAAGAGGTCCGTGGTGTCCTTGATGGTGGTCACCTTCATCGCCCAAACGCGGAAGTATAAAGACACAAGCATCTGACGAGCATTGTCCGAGTCGGGGTATGTGAGACCGACCGCTCGGAGGTTGCTCAAGATCTTGTGAAATCTCGCAAAGTATTCATTCAAGGACTCTCCAGCGAGCACTTCAAACTTGTTGTAATCTCGCTTGAATTGGTCCTGTCGCACCGTCTTTATTTGGGTGGTGCCCTCATGGTAAGCATCGAGGGTCTCCCAAATATCGAAAGCCGACGAAAGATGAGAAATGCGATCAAACTCATTTCGGCTTAAACCTTAGATGATAATGTTCCTTGCCTTAGCATTTGCCTCAACATCAGCCATGTTTCTGGCATTGATGTTCTCATCAGCAGGAACAGCAAAGCGAACTTTGACCTTGCGCCAAATCGCATAGCCCTGGGCCTGAATGTAGGTCTCCATCCGACTCTTCCAAAAGGGATAGTCGATCCCATTGAAGATTGGGGGCTTGGTGGAATACTTATCGGTTGCCATGGCTCACAGACCGATTAAAGATCTATCAAGAAGAGCTAACCGGCTCTGATACCAATTGTAGGATCGGAAATGGCAACAGAGGGGGGTGAATGGTGCCTCTTTTAAATTCGACCCCTCAAAAGTATCCACATGCGAGACTCCTCTCTAATAGCTACGAAAAGCTTGAAGAGGAAAGCTAAAGCTCTCTGGAACCTCAGAAATACAGAGAAGAAAGCGGGACATAAAACAATAGGGAAGAAACACATAGCACAGCATAAAAGGTAGAGTACAGGAGCTGCAACCTCAGGTGGCCGATCATTGGAATACCATACGCGATTGATACAAGAAATATACACTACATGCTTGAGAACACACACCTTGGAACTCAAGCCATCAAAACACACGCAGGAGCTCTCATTGGAATACCACACAGAGCTCACTCCTTTTCTCTCCTGAATACTCTCTCAAGGAATGCCAGAATACTTGGTTTGCTACTGCCTCCTCCTCTCCATTTGAAGGCCAAGGGCTCACCCCAAACTAGCAAATCAAGAATTGTCATACCTCTCCCACTCCATGCCACTCAACCACATGGGGAAAAGGTCAAAGTCAATCCATTTTGGAGGGAAACTAGCCACCTCCATCCAAACTTGAGTCAAATCTCCGATTTGCCCTCAAGCACCTTCCCGGAAGCTTCCCGCAACCGGTATCCTATCCGACTGGACCTCGACTCCTCCCTAAGTCTAGTCCGGTCCACTTCGCTGCACATGACCGCACCCGGCATCCTGATCATCTGGACCTCCGACTCCTCCCTAAGCCTAGTCCCGATCCACTCACCGCTGCCCGTCGTGTCCACCCGACACCGACCGAGACCTTCGACTCCACCTGAGTCTAGTCTTGGTCTGTTCCGTCGTGCACAACCGCAACCGACCTCCAAACCGTTTGGACCTCCGACTCCTCCCTGAGCCTAGTCCCGGTTCTCTAGTCGTCGCCCGTTGTGTCCGTCACCAGTAGCTCCAGCTCCGGTTCCTCGTCTCCTGACTCACAACCACCTCACCAGCCTCGATCATCTTCGGCATCCCTGACCTTCTGGACCCCAACACCTCCTGTGCCTGGTCCCAGTCCTCCTCGCCTCACAATGACCTAGCTCCAAAGTCCTGCAGTCACACAGACAAGCAAACCGTCACATAGCACCGCACGAAACAGCATAATCAGTATTAGCACAAATAAAGGTACTCAACCCTAGAATACCCAAAACAAACTCAAATTCATTAAACCAACTGTCAATTACTCATCACCAACATGGGGATATCTCCACATGGTCTCTCAGCTAGGAATATGAAACTTGTGGAGGGTAATTTTGTGGACTATAGGGAAAATAAATTAATGAAGTAACTACAGGATAGATGAATTCCTACCAGCAACATGGACTCTAATACCACCTGATATGCACATACCTTGACTTAAGATGCGTGCATGTAAGATGGTCTCGATTTTCCATCATAGGAAAATCCCTGACACGTCGAGTCATGACCTTGATAAAGGTGAGGCTAACCACGATCTAGGAACATGATGTAGCATCACAAAAAAGGAACTAGTGTAATTTCAAAAATTCTAAAAATATTTTAATTATTTTCTAGTCTATCTCAAAAAAATTTGGCATCATTCGAATTTCTTAATTTGGTTTCTTGCCAAAAACTTGACTAATAAAAATCAAAACCATGGAATCAAGAACCAAGATTGAAAATCAAAATTTAGGAAATCCAAATTGCCTTGGAAGTCTTAAATTCAAATTTAAAATTTGAAATATGGATATTCAAAAACCAAGAATAGAAATCGAAACCAATATAAAATCTTTCCCATCCAATTTGCATATATGAAAATTAAATTTTTGAATCCAAAAATTTGTAACAAGCTTTCAAATTCAAAATCTAATTACAAATCCAAATTGTAAAATTCTTAAAATTTCCTCTTAGGCCCGGCCCATTTCTTTCCCTCCCCTATCTTGCTTCCTTTTCTTTCCCGGCCCGTCTGGTCCAGCTGGCTTGCCCAGGTGACTTCGCCCTTCTCCTTCCCCCGCTTCTTCCTTCTCCTTCCTTTGCTCCTGGCGCATCGTCACGCGCCCACCAGCTATAGCTGCCCCGACCCCGACCTCGCCTCCGTACGCCTAGCTGCCACACCTACCAGCAGCCTAGCCCCGGCGCCATACCGCTAGCCCTACTGCCACTTCAATGGTGCCCATGCCTTGGCATTACTCCTCGCCCATGCCCTGGCATTACTCCATCGAGCGCGCGCCTTCAATGCACCATCAAACAACTGCCTCCCCCTCGCCTATAAGAAGGTTTGAGCCTCCCGGTACCTTCCTTCGCCCCTTTTCCTCCCTCAAATTGGCCTCACTCGAGTAGTGCCCCTGAGCTCGCGTCGACCGCTGTCACTTCATTTGTTTCGCCGCTCCAGCCATCCCCTCCACAATTGACCATGTCAAGGCATGCCCCTGGGCATCTACTACCCCCCTCACGGTTAATTGGAGAATCGTCACCTGAGCATGCCGCGCCCATTCCCTCTTCGCTTCCGATCAGCCGCTGCCATTTCCTCAGCTGTCTTCTCCTCGGTCAGTCCCAATCGATTCGTCATGGTGAGAACGGCACCTCAAAGCTTCCCCAACTGTCGCCTGACGCCCTCCACCGCCCGAGCTCTCCTGCCGTGGTGACCCCACCGCGCCACCGCCCGTGTGCATCGCCAGCTCGCCTCGATCTCCCTCCAGTCAATTCAATCGCTCAGGTGAGCTCCCGGCACCCTACTCATGCTCATGTGCGCCTCACCTCCTTCCCTCTTGATGAGGCAATGGGGTCCCGATCTTTCGATAGGATGATAACTATCGATTTTGGTGGAGGTGACTTTTGTGTTCCGACTACAACCGTACGATGTCGTTTGCGCCTTAGCAATTGTTGAACTAACCCCAAGTCATTATCAACCGTGCCGAGAACGTGGTTGACCTAACCACGAAGGTATATTCCTGCAAGCAACCGAAGAACACGCAAGAACAAGATAACAACAATCTAAAATTGCAAATATTTATATTGAGTTCAAAAGGTGGGATTCCAAAGGCTGTCTTGACAGGTGGTCGTCCGACACAACAGAAGAGCAGAAGTTTCCACAAGAACTAAACCTAAACTCATCGAAATCCAAAGAGTTCAAAGGGGTAGAGGGTGAATATATGAGTTGGAGAAGAGACAGGGGCGGCCAAGGGTCATCCTAGGGTTGGACACCCACCCTAAAAAAATTACAAAGCCCTTGGGCCCAATTGGAGGCGGCGCAGCACCTTTAGACTCGGATTAAGAAATACTCCTGAATTGTTTCGGTAATATCTTTTTGCACAGAATGAATTTTGAGGTGAGGCTAGATCCATTAGAAAGAGAATAAGATAAGCTTTCTATCAATTACTCATCCATCCCAAACGGACTCCGGATGCGAATTCTATGCATGTTGGAAGTTAGTCCTATTAGGCTGAATCAGTGTCGGATTGTTTTGACGATTGCGACGCGACCAAAAGGTTTCTGAAGTGGTGGCCTTATCGATTGGATGGGTCTTGGAATAAGCTTTCAAACAAGCATAAGAACACCTGAATCGGACTCTGTTTGTGAAAATTATGGCCATTTTATTACAGGCTTGCTGGTTGTCCCGAACCAAATCCGAATTGAGTTCTGAGTTGATTCCGAGTTTGATTTCTGTTGGACTTGAGAAAATTCTGAATTGGGCCTGGAAATCTCATCCAAAACATGGGATTTAAGTTCTTGGACCTCTCCCCTTTTGCCCTCCCACTGCATGGCTTCTCCTTGGCCTTCTTCTTCCTTGTTTTTCTCCATTGCTTTGGCGCCGACCTCCCTCTCGGTTCGAAAGTATTCCATTTGTCAAACCAGAGAATGAACAAGGTAGTGACATGAGGTAGTATTTTATTCTCACGAATAACATTGGTAATAATAGATAAAAACGAATTCACCTCTTGTTCAATGTTAATATTGGGTGCTATGTTCGTATGCGTTTGCGGCATAGTCACATCATCCTCCCCTTCTTGACAAAAAACCGTCCTCAGTTTTAACAAATGTGTAGCCTCACATATTGCATGCTCTTGATCATAAATCTCAGTATATAACAAACTCTCATTATGTAATATCAGAAGTTCTTTGTCAAACAAAGTGAAACCTGTTTGAAACGAATTCACCTAATAATTTAAGTGATGCGTAGGAGTTCTTGTAATTAGAACATTAAGCATAGCAAATATGGTTGTATCCACAGAGTACATGTTCTCATCATCCTCCCTTTCTTGCAAACAAACCCGTCCTCAGCTTTTGATAAGCTGAAACTATGGTAACAAAGAAACCAAGGTGTATACATGGTATATGTATATGTCATCTGTTTTAACAGTTCTTTGTTGTTGCACAATTAATGTTATAAGATAGCAGCAATCATAAAAGCTCATTGTATTATTAACCCAAAAGTAATCATATATGTTAATGATCAAATCAAATTTTCTCACACAGCAATTATTGCAACTTGTTTTGCCAATGTAAGTGAAGCATTTATGCAATTGAAATCTGTGAAGTTGTAATGATGAGGATATCTCTACTACATATTCACTTCTACTTCAAGTGTGCATAAAAAAGCTTGTCATGAGGCTCCTACAGGTCCTATGACAAGAGCAAAAGCTAAGCTGCTGCAACAACAGGTGCTTTTGTTTCTTAAAGAATTCCCTATTGCTTTAAATGAGAATGGTATACTACCTAATATGAATACATTGTGTGTTCTTAGATTTGAAGCAGTGGAAGAACAAGGATGGAAGGACCAATGGGCCAGCCCCAAAGAGAAAGAGAGCCATACGACCACAAGGGAGGAGGCCCATGCGGTCACATATCGAAAGGAGGGAAGCTCCACGCAGCCAATACTTGAAGAAGAGGCCAATGCACCAATTGAGGAGTTTGTGGGCCTGTGTGCCAATAGTGGGCTGAGATTGCGTAGTTCAGCCATATAATTAGTTAGTGTTCAATTTCGAATTATTTTAGGATTCGTAAACCAGATTGAACTCGGCCTTAGGCCCAATGCGTACGTGCGGAGGTTAAGGTTGGCTTTATGTAAACCAGATTGAACTCTTGTTCTTTCTGTTGGCCGAACCAACTTGAGGGAAGAATTGGGAGTTCATCGAAATTAAGATCGTTCAACTTTTCCGCTGGGAATTGGGAGCATGATAGAACTTCATCTTGTGGTCATAAAGTTTAGCACGTGTGGTTGGGCGAATTATAGAGTGCTAACTCTTGCATTGACAATGGGAGATCACTACGGTTCATCGAATCCTCGTGAGTATTTTGATCCTACGTCGAGAAGATCGAGTGACCCCGTATACCTCAATAGACTCAGAACAGTGATTTCAACATATTTGGGTTAGTGGCAAGGTAGCAAAAAAAAGAGGCAAGCAAAAATAAACCATGAAAAAAAAGGTGCGAGAAGGCTGATTTGGGTGAGTGGTTATAGTTCATAGTTTCAGTTTGAGTCACTAAAATTCTTGAGCTATCTTGTGCCCTCTATTCTTGTTATTGCAATTGGCTAGCGTCTCTCCTAGTACTTGTGCAAAACGAGCTATGTCATCATTAGTTTCAGATTGCTTTCAACTAGCTCATTCCTTTGTTTGCATTAAGTCACTTAAACCTATTGGATCAGCACTTGTTTGCTTTCAACGGTTCTTTGCATGTGCGTTCATATACTTCACTTAAACCTATTGGATCAGCACTTGGGCAAAGTTTCTAGCTTGGATTATTGCTTAATCTTACAACATCGTGAAAATTCAGATTGTGTAGGATAAACACTTTCATACCAAGCTCCACCATATAACCGTTGTTGTGTAAGTAGTGAACACTCTTAAATTTGCTTGATCATCACTGTTCTGTTGTCACTTCTAACAGGTGTAAGTTTTTATTGGCCTTAATTCACTTCGGAAGGGTAAGAATTTTACTTGAGAGAGAAAACAGTGAGATTGAGTGATTTCCATAAATCATTATTCTACATAGCTATTTGTTTCTTGCATAGCTAACCATGTCAGGTGGAGCAGAACACCATGATGAGAGTGGTGAGACAAATGAAACTCAAGCATTCGTCAAGCAATATCAATTTGGGGCACTCCGCGAACACTTTCAATGTGAGCTACGCCAAGGGCTCGATGAATTCCATGAGAAGCATGATGTTTTTGCTGATAAAATTGCAAGGGAGGTGCAAAACATGGAGATACAAGTTGATGAAAATGTGTGCCAATTGCGGAAGGACATTGGAGCCCTCACTAGGCTCATACAAGCTCGCAATGGTGGCGATGAAGCAAGTGTTCAAGGAGGAGAAGCTACTGCACATGTACCACCTGGACCGCAACACCGAGTGGTGGCCAACGTGGTACGTCCACCACAGCTCGGAGGACGAGGAGGAGGCCATGGAGGGCATGGACAAAGCCTAGGTGGTGGCCTGGTGGTGCTGCACATGTGATGGATTGGGATGGTGATTTCGCATTACATCGCAATGACCATTATTTGCAGGTGGGATTGATCCCGAGGAGTATCTCACATGGGAATTGAAGGTTGACAAGATATTCCGTATGCATTACTATACGGATGAGAGACAGTTGGCATCACTTGAGTTTGAAGGTTATGTTTTGGATTGGTGGGAACAAGTCATTACTCAAAGAGCTGAGAATGGAGAAGACCCTATTGCATCATGGCAAGAGATGAAGCGAGAAATGAGAGCCCGTTTTGTTCCTCGTCATTACAAATATGATCTATTTGATAAATTGCAGAATATGAAGCAGGGAGCACATTCTGTGGAGGCGTACTACAAGGAGATGGAGCTAGCCATGATTTGAGCCAAGGTTCAAGAACAAAAAGAGCAAACCATGGCACGCTTCCTCTCTGGTTTGAACCATCAAGTCAAAAGAATTGCCAATTTTCAGCCCTATATCAATCTTTATAAGTTAGTGCATCAAGCTACAAAGGCAGAATGACAATTGCAAGAGGATACTAAGTTTGTAAGATCTACGTCCTTTGCTGCTCGTACACGTCCAGCAGAGGAAGATATGGTTCCAAATCACAAATGAGCTAAAGAATAGCTCCAAGTGGTGGTTCAAGCTTTCACCTATCATCTAGCAAGAAGTAAGAAGCCACTCCAAGTGCAAGGAAGCCATCAAATTCAGCAGCTAGTGGTGCCTCTTCTGTGGGTTCTACGGCAAAGAGTAGCGGCATACAATACTTCAAATGCCTTGGTCGTGGTCATATGCTAAAGGATTGCCCAAATAACAAGGTGATGTTGATGTTAGCTAATGGGGAATATGATTCTGCAAGTAAAGAAGAGAATGATCACCATGCTGATTTAGGGACATATGATGATGCACATGAGGAGGAGCAAGACATAGAGTATTGTGATCCCGGTGTTGGTCCTATACTTATGTGTGAGCCGACAGTGTTGAGTGTGCAACCAAAGCCTTCCCATGAACAACACTGCAATTTATTCCATACAAGATGATGGAGACGAGGTGCCCGATCTTTCGATGAGATTGATAACTATCGATTTCGGTGGAGATGACCCTCACGATCCGACTACAACCGTACGACGACGCTTGCGCCTTAGCAATCGCTGAACCAACTCCGAGATGTTATTGACCTCGCTGGAAGCGCGATCAACCTGAACACGAAGTTCAATCCCTGCGAGCAATCGAAGAACTAGCAAGAATAAGACGTAGGCAATCTGATATTGCAGATATGAATGAAGCATAAATTGTATTGCGAATAACAAAGTTGGGATTCTGAAGATGTCTTGACAAGTGGTCGACCGGCACAACTGCAGAACAAAAGTTTGCACAATAGCTAAACCTAAACTCAACGAAATCCAAGTCCTAGCAAGGGAAGCGGCAGCTCCTTTATAGGGAGAACGACCAGGGGGGCGTCCAAGTGCACGCCCTAGGGTTACAAGGCCCATGGGCCCAAGTGGTGGTGGCGCAGCACCCTTTTTGACTTGGACTCAGAAACTAATGTGGACTCTTTTAATGATTACGGCCGGCTCCGATGGAATTTGAAAATGAGGTTGGATCCGTTGGAAAGTAGACTTCATAAGCTTTCCATGAAGTACAAGAACGTCCCAAACGGAGTCCGTATGAGAAAGTTATGCCCGTTTGAACTTGTTACCATCGTAGCAGTCCGAGTCTGATTCCAAAACGTGTCCAATCGAATTCGTGCTTGACTTGGTCCCAAAGTGACGTGGTGACCTCCATTATTCCTTCCATGCATGTCCATGACTCCAAGTCCCTTTCCTTCATCCTTTTCCAAGTTCCTAAGCACAATTAAATCACTTGCATTAGGTGGCGGTCTATTCTCAGCAACATATGAACCTAGGAATGAGTTCACCTGGTAATTAAGTTGACGAGCACGAGCTCGAGTAAGTGGTCCTTGCAACACTTGCTGTGGATGAGTTGTGTCTATGGAAGGGATGTCCTCATCACAAGAGCTCAAGTTAGCAAAGATGGCAAATTTTACAAGGTAATCATTGATGGTGGGAGTTGTCATAATTTGGCTAGCAAGGAGCTTTGCAATAAACTTGGGTTGAAGTATAAGAAATATCCACATCCATATCAGATTAAGTGGCTGCATGAGAGAGGTTCATTGAGTGTGGGTTACACCGTGGATATTGAATTTGAAATTGGCACTTATCGTGATACGGTGGAGTGTGATGTGGTGCCTGTGGATGTATGTCACTTGCTGCTAGGAAGGCCATGGCAATATGATCGTGCTGTGCTTCATGATGGAAGGATTAATCAATACAAGTTTTGGTGGAACAACAAACAAGTGGTGCTGCGACCGTTGACTCCATCTCAAATTGTAAATGATAATGTACAAAAGATTGAAGTGCAAGTTGAGAGTGAGAAAGGGAGAGAACAAAAGAGTGTAATTCCACAAAAAGCGAGTGAGAGCCACAAACCAAACCCGAGAGGTAAAAGCAAGAGTGAGGGAGAGAAAAACTTAGTCGTGATAGCCACCAAATCTGATCTGAGTGAGATGAAAGATGATCCCGCTTTGATGCTCCTTGTATTGTTGCACATGGATGCATTGCTTTCTACTAAAGATTTAACATCTCTTCCTAGTGCTGTTTCTCAAGTTTTGCAGGCTTATGATGACGTGTTTCCGGAGGACGTGCCCACTGGTCTACCACCTATTCGAGGTATTGAGCATCAAATTGACTTAGTCCCGGGAGCCCCTCTTCCCAACCAGCCTCCGTACCGCACAAATCCAGAAGAAACAAAGGAGATTCAGTGCAAAGTGCAAGCACTTTTGGACAAAGGGTACGTACGTGAGAGTCTTAGTCCTTGTGCCATTCCTGTTATTCTTGTTCCTAAGAAAGATAGTACTTGGAGAATGTGCGTAGACTGTAGAGCTATTAATAACATAGGTTCGGTATCGTCATCCTATTCCTAGGTTAGATGATATGCTTGATGAGTTAAGTGGTTCTACTATCTTTTCTAAGATTGACTTGCGTAGTGGCTACCATCAAATAAGAATGGTTAGTATGAACTCATACCATCAAATTAATCATCATGTCCTGCAGGGTCATTTGCAAGCATAGCATATGTTTCATCATCAAAATCACTAGCAGAGGAATACGCACCATCTTCGCGTATAATCAGTACACGCTTGTTTGGACAGTCCCGCATCATGTGTCTATAGCCTTTGCAACGATGGCATTGAATATCCTTAGTTCGTCCTGTCGATGCAACCGAAAATTCAACAATGCAATGTACTAAAAAGAAAAATTACGAGGCTAAGACTGGTTTGGACAGGATGATCTACTGCTAATTTTTTTTTGGTTTTTTTGTTATGCTCTAGGTAAAGAAAAGCAATATAATCTATGGTAAACTGGAAGTTCTCACCGAGCAACCTTGGGCTCTGATACCACTTGATGGAAACGAGGTGCCCAATCTTTCGATGAGATCGTGGTTATATTACCTATCTGAACCAACTGTGGAGGACACTTTCACACCGACCAGGATGGTTTGGAAATGCATACCAAAATGAGGAGGGCGCATATGAGGTCCGCTCGTACTGTGTGGCACTCAGTTTCATTTCGTGCCATGATTTCGTCCGCACGGAGTTTATGTTGCCCGTCGGAACCTGATATGGAGGATAGATCCACACCAACTCGGACGGAATCAAAATGCATACTGTTCGATGTTCCGCATTCAGGATGTTCCGCACACTGTTTCATTCCGTGCCACGATTTCGTCCACGTGGAGTTTATAGCACCCGTCGGAACCGATGTATGGGAAAGTTCCGCACAGACCCAAACGGATTCGAAATGCCAGCCAGAATGAGATTGGGCGTGTGCGAAGTCCATTCGATTGGCTGGGACTCAGTTTCATTTCATGCCATCACTTTGTTCGAGTAGAGTTTATAGTACCCGATGCAACCCGTCGTGGCAGAAAGTTTCGCACTAACTCGGACATATTTGGATGTATGCCGGAATGAGCTTGGTGGCATATGAAGTCCATTCGGGACGTTTGGCAGTCTTTTTGATTCGTTCCTTGATTTCCTCCCACAGTGCTTATGTCACTCGCCGGAACCTTTCGTGGTGGGTACTTTCACACCGACTCGGACAGTTTGGAAATGCATACCGAAACAAGATAGGACGCATATGAAGTCCACTCGCGATGTGCGGCAGTCAGTTTCATTTCATGACACGATTTCGTCTGCACGGAGTTTATAGTACCCGTCGAAACCCGATTTGGAGTACAGAATCACACTGACACGAACGGATTCGAAATGCATGCCGAGTAAACTACGGCACTAAGAAAGTCAATTCAGGGTGTCCAACACGCAGTTTTATTTCATGTCTCGATTTTATCGCGTGGAGTTTGTTGTACCCTTCGGAACCTGATAGGACTAGGGGTCCCGATCTTTCGATGAGAGTGGTAGATTCGATTGGGGACGGAGATGACGTTGACGACCCGACTACAACCATCCAAGGACGCTGCGCCTTAGCGATCGATACACCAACTCCAGAGATTGTTCGTGACCTTGTCGGCGCACGATCAACCTAACCACGAGGGTTCTTGTTCCTGCAAGCAATCGAAGAACAAGCAAGAACAAGATGAACAACAACTCAATTGCAAATAACGATGTAAGATTCAATCGAAAAACAGAAAATGGTGGGGTTCCGAAGACAAGTATTCGGGCGGTCTAGCCGACACGCGCGAGTACAAGGCAAAGCAGCAAAAGCTAACTTAGTCTAAACAAAAACCCAAACCCTAGAAGAGGGTGCGGCTGCCTATTTAAAGGTCACGGAAGGTGGAGGGTCGGCCAAAACACAAGGAAGCCAAATAGGACTCGAATTACAAGGCCCAAGGCCCACTTTGACTCGGACTGGAAAAGCAATGTGAATTGTTTTGCAGTTTCTGGTCGACTCGGATGGAATTTGGAGGTGAGGCCGGATCCATCGGAAAGTAGACTTCAAGAGCTTTCCAACAAGTACTCACGGGCCCTGAGAAACCTTCTGGATCAAAAGTTACGGCCGTTTGGAGTAGGCGCTGTCAACAAGGCCGAATCCGAGTCAAACTCGTGAACAGGACTTGGTTTGCGCTTGACGGTTCCACTTCTATGCTTGAGCTCATGTGGTTCTTCCCCATGGTTCCTAAGGACAATTAAATCATCACAAGAATTAAGTAGTATTCCATTCTTTGAAACATTTGTATGCAAACTTAGGAACGCATTCACCTGATGGTTAAGTTGACGTGCTCGCGCTCTAGTCATTGGTCCTTGTATCATAGTTTCAGTTTGATATGGAGTCGGCATGGTTGTATGCATGCCAAGGATGTCCTCATCATCCTCCCCTTCTTGCATTTGAGTCGTCCGCGACTCAAGCTCATCTTCTTCTCCCAAGTATGGCTTCAAATCTGCAATGTTAAAGGTGGGACTAACCCCAAAATCCGCAGGCAACTCCAGTTTATATGCATTGTCATTAATCTTTTCCAACACTTTGAAAGGACCATCAGCTCTAGGCATCAACTTAGACCTCCTCAATTCAGGAAATCTTTCTTTTCTCAAATGCAACCAAACTAAATCACCCGGTTGAAAAGTTAAATGCCTCCTTCCTTCACTACCAGCACGTTTATATTTAGCATTCATGCGTTCAATATTTTCTTTGGTTGTCTCATGCAATTTCAACATCAAGTCAGCACGTTGTTTAGCATCAAAATTTAACTTCTCCGAAGATGGAAGTGGTAGCAAATCAATAGGAGCACGAGGCACAAAGCCATAGACAATCTCAAAAGGGCACAACTTTGTAGTAGAATGCAGCGAACGATTATAAGCAAATTCAATATGAGGCAAGCATTCTTCCCACATTTTAATGTTCTTTTTCAAAACAGCCCTAAGCATGGTAGATAAAGTTCTATTCACAACTTCAGTTTGCCCATCAGTTTGGGGATGACACGTAGTCGAAAATAACAGCTTAGTTGCTGGGAACGGGGTCCCGATCTTCCAACAGGTTCTGGATATGTTCGATTTGGTGGAGGCGCGACACAAATCGATCCGGCTTCCGAACGACACGTTCCGAACCCCGCAATCGCAGCACCATGTCTCCTCAGGTTATCAACCGTGCGCAGCCGGTTGACCTCGCCAAGAAGGCTAATCTTTGCCTGCGAATCGAAGAACACAAGCAAGAACAAGGAAGAACACAACTGAATTGCAGATGTATTGATTTAGCACTCGAAAGTTGGGGTCTCACAAACCGATGAACGGCGATACTGTTCAAAGACAGAATTAATCTAAGCAAAACCCCCCTAATGGTGGGGGTGGCGGCTGGATATAAAGGAGTTAGGGGCGTGCAAAACCCCTGGACGCGCCCCTAATGGGCTCCAACACGATACAAAGCCGATCGGCCCAAAAGATGGTGGCGCAGCACCCTGACAGATTCTGAATGCCCACTTGTTTCGACGATTCCCGTTGACTCAGAAGGAATTTTGACATGGGACCAAAGCCATTGGAAAGGTGGTCTTCTCAGCTTTCCATACATATGTGGAACGTCCAAAACGGAGTCCGGATGCGATCTGGGTGTCCGTTTTAGTGCGGTCTGGTCCTGGACTCCGAATTGGATTCGAAGTCGGTTTGAGTTGGGCCTCCAACATGATTCGACCGCCCTTGCTGGACTTGTGCGCCTTGTAGCCCTTCTCTAAGTACTTCCAGGTCCTCTCCATGGTTCCTAATCATAATTAAATCATTAGGTAGCAATCTATTCTCGAATGAACAAAAGGAAGTACTTAGGAACGCGCTCACCTGTAAATTCAATTGTCGGGCGCGAGCTCTAGTGATTGGTCCTTGAATGTCAAGTGGAGGAGTGTTGTATGTATCCGAAGAAGTGATGTCCTCATCATCCTCCCCCTCTTGAAGCGGAGTTGTCCTCAACTCAGCCTCATCTTCTTCTCCCAAGTATGGCTTCAAATCTGAAATGTTAAAGGTGGGACTAACCCCAAACTCGGGAGGCAACTCAAGTTTATATGCATTATCATTTACCTTCTCAATTATCTTAAAAGGACCAGCAGCTCTAGGCATCAATTTTGACTTTCGTAACTCAGGAAATCTATCCTTTCTCAAGTGCAACCAAACAAAATCACCCGGTTCAAGTTTAACTTCCTTTCTACCTTTACTACCAGTAATCCTATATTTTTCATTCATCTTTTCAATGTTTGCCTTAGTAGTCTCATGCATTTTGACAATGAAATCAACACGCTCCTTAGCATCATTATGAACTCTCTCACTAGTAGGCAAAGGTAAAATATCAATAGGGCACGGGATTGAATCCATACACTACCTGAAAAGGACTTACCTTGGTAGTGGAGTGTTCCGCTCGGTTATATGCGAACTCAACATGTGGCAAACACTTCCCACAGCTTCAAATTATTCTTTAAAACAGCTCTCAACATGGTAGACAATGTGCGGTTCACCACCTCGGTTTGGCCATCAGTTTGTGGGTGACATGTTGTAGAGAACAACAACTTTGTACCCAACTTGTTCCATAGAGTACGCCAAAAGTGACTCAAGAACTTAGCATCACGATCTGAAACAATAGTAGAAGACATACCATGCAAACGAACTATCTCTTTGAAAAAGAGGTCAGCAATATGAACGGCATCATCAGTTTTATGACATGGTATAAAGTGAGCCATCTTAGAAAAGCGATCCACAACAACAAAAATGCTATCCCTCCCCCTCTTAGTCCTAGGCAATCCTAAAACAAAGTCCATAGAAATATCTACCCATGGAATAGAAGGAACAGGAAGAGGCATATATAAACCATGTGGATTCAAGCGAGACTTAGCTTTTTGACATGTAGTGCAGCGAGCCACAAACCGCTCAACATCACGCCTCATCTTTGGCCAAAAGAAGTGTGTGGCCAGAACGTCCTCCATCTTCTTAGCACCAAAATGTCCCATCAAACCGCCTCCATGCGCTTCCTGCAACAACAAAAGACGAACGGATCCAACTGGAATGCATAGGCGGTTAGCTCTAAACAAAAATCCATCATTGATCACGAATTTATTCCATGCTTGTCCCTCTTTACAATGCAGCAACACATCCTTAAAATCAGCATCAAAAGCATATTGTGCTTTAATAGGTTCAAGACCAAAAAGGCGACAATCAAGTTGAGACAACATGGTATAGCGTCGAGACAAAGCATCAGCAATCACATTATCCTTCCCTTTCTTGTGTTTAATGACATAAGGAAAAGATTCAATAAATTCAACCCACTTAGCATTTCTACGATTCAAATTGGTTTGACTACGAATATGCTTAAGTGATTCATGATCGGAATGAATGACAAATTCTTTAGGCCATAAATAGTGTTGCCACGTCTCTAAAGAACGAACAAGAGCATACAATTCTTTATCATACGTGGAATAATTAAGAGCAGGACCATTCAATTTTTCACTAAAGTAGGCAACAGGTTTGCCTTCTTGCATCAGAACACCACCAATACCAATTCCGCTAGCATCACATTCCAGCTCAAAAGTCTTACCAAAATTCGGAAGTTGGAGCAATGGTGCGTGTGTAAGCTTGACCTTCAAAAGATTAAAGGACTCCTCTTGTGATGGCCCCAATGGAACACGACGCCTTCTTTGTCAACTCAATCAATGGTGTCGCAATGGTGCTGAATTCCTTGACAAAGCGGCGATAAAATCCTGCAAGGCCAAGGAAACTCCGCACTTGGGAGACCGTCGTGGGTGTGGGCCAACTCCATATCGCCTCCACCTTGGCTCTATCAACCTCAATTCCCTGTGGAGTCACAACATAGCCAAGAAAAGAGACTCGATCCGTGCAAAGGTGCACTTGTCAAGGTTACCAAACAAACGTGCATCTTTCAAAGCATTAAAAACAGCACGTAAGTGATTCAAATGTTCATCCATGGACTTGCTATAAATCAAGATATCATCAAAGTAAACAACCACAAATTGCCAATGAAAGGACGTAAAACCTCGTGCATTAATCTCATGAAAGTGCTAGGTGCATTAGTTAAACCAAAAGGCATGACTAACCACTCATACAAGCCGAACTTAGTTTTAAAAGCAGTTTTCCATTCATCGCCAAGTTTCATTCTTATTTGGTGGTATCCACTACGCAAGTCAATCTTTGTGAAAATTATAGCACCACACAACTCATCAAGCATGTCGTCTAGCCTAGGAATAGGATGACGATACCTTATAGTAATGTTGTTAATGGCTCTACAATCTACACACATACGCCAAGAACCATCTTTTTTGGGAACCAAAAGAACAGGAACAGCACAAGGACTAAGGCTCTCACGTACGTACCCACGGTCCAAAAGGTCTTGGACTTGTCGCTGAATCTCCTTAGTCTCTTCGGGATTGGTCCTGTATGCCGCACGGTTTGGCAAACTCGCTCCAGGGATTAAGTCAATCTGGTGTTCAATCCCTCTAATGGGTGGAAGTCCTGGAGGTATCTCATCAGGGAAAACATCTCTAAACTCCTGCAAAAGGTTAGTGACAGGAGCAGGCAAAGTGCAAGGCATATTATCAAGGGAAAATAAAGCATCTTTGCACACAAAAGCATAGCATGTATCATTAACATCATCAATTTCAGCAAGGTCTGATTTTGTGGCAAGCATAACAGAATTTTTCAAATGGATTACTTGCTGTTTTTCAGATTTATCATGTTCCTTTGCATCATTAGCAGCAGCAACTCTCTCCCTATCGGCCTCTATAATCTCAGCTGGGGTCAAAGGCAGTAAAGTAACTTTCTTTCCCTTATGCATAAAAGTGTATTTGTTACTACTACCATGGTGTAAAGCATCATTATCAAATTCCCAAGGTCGACCCAATAAAAGAGAGCATGCTTGCATGGGAACCACATCACAATCAACATGATCAGCATAACCACCAATGGAAAAATGGACTCGGCATGTTTGCGTTACCTTAGCTTTTCCAGAATCATTTAACCACTGAATATGGTATGGATGTGGATGTGGTCGCGTGGTCAAGCCAAGCTTCTTGACCAAATCAGAACTCACCAAGTTGTTGCAGCTTCCTCCATCAATGATGACACGTGCACGCCGGTTCTTGATTGCGAAGAAAGTCTGAAACAAATTATGGCGTTGAAGCTTGTCGGTTTGTTCTACCTGTGTGCTGAGGACTCGCTGCACAATGATGCTCCGTAGCGTCGCTGTGGACGCCCCACCAAGGACCAGGTCGTCATCACCACCGCCATTGTCATCCGAGGCAGCAGCAGCATCATCATCCTCCTCAACATCTGAAGTGCTGATGTAGCCTCCATCTTCTGTGGCGATGTATGCCCGTTGGCTAGGGCAATTCTTCTGCACATGACCAAGCCCATGGCAGCGGTGGCACTGAATATCGGAGGAGCGGCCCGTTGAAACCACGGAAGAAGAACTCTTGGCTGGAACCTGCAAAGAATTTTTTGAAGGTGGCTTCGGTGGCGCTGCTGCAATCTTGTTCACAGGTGGTGGAGGAGAACGAAAATTCGAAGAAGACTTGGGCAGTCCCGCCGATGTAGTCGTTCGCGGCGTGTAGAAGGGTCGTTCAGTGCGTGCCTTCGCTGATTCCTTGCGTCCCTGCAATTCTTTTTCTGCAAGCATAGCAAGGTGGAACAACTGGTTGACAGTAGTAAATTCTTTATAATCAACAATATCCTGAATTTCACGCCGTAACCCCCCGTAGAAACGACAAATCTTATCCTCCGTGTCCTCAACAACCCCACAACGCATCATACCCTTTTGAAGCTCAGCATAATAGTCCTGAACAGAACGATCACCTTGTTCTAAGCGCTGCAATTTTTTTCTCAATTCAAGTTTATATGTGGGAGGAACAAAACGATTACGCATATCTTCTTTTAACTGCTCCCATGTATCAGGTTGTAAGCGCATGTTACTTAGTTCATTCCACCAGATAATAGCAAAGTCCTTAAACTCACTAGTAGCTTGTCTATGTTGTTCAGGAACCAAGTGAGAATTAAATTTCTGCTCTACCGTCATCTCCCAATCAAGATATATATCAGCATCATAAAGACCAGCAAAAGATGGAATGGTAAACTTGACTTTAGCAAAAGGGTCGTCGTTACCATGACGGTTCTGGTGATTACCTTCCATACCATGTCGGTTCTGGTTATTACCTTCCATACCATGTCGGTTCTGGTTATTACCTCCCATACCTTGTCGGTTTTGCTGAAGACACCGACGTAGTCGTGCATCTTGTGTCGCCCGCTGATCAATGTTGCCATCTGCATCATACACTGTGTCATCATCATGACGATGGCCATCATTGACAGGTGGCAGGCGTGCCTCCAATTTGTCCATCCGACCAGTGAGGTCAGCCAACCGCCGCTCCACCCGCTCAATGCCTTCTGTGGTGTTCAACTTGGCAATGGCGGCGACGATGGTGTCCATTCTCGCGCCGAGTGAAGCATTTTGTTTGTCGAGCGCAGCTTGTAGCTGGCCGCGACTAACACACTCGTTGAAATCGACCGGTGACCCGTTTCCTTCGTCTCCTGCCATGGTTAGTGGAAACACACGGAAAACAAAAGGATTATCCCTATCAACTACAAATGAAGGCAGTGGAATCTCGCAAAGGAAGTGGCTTACCAAGCTCTTGCAAGTGTTCTTACCAAAGCAGTAGGTGGTACAACCGGTGGCTGGTTCGTGAAACCATGTCGAGCGTGGGTACGATTGCAAGGGTCAAAACTGTGCTATCCCGAAGTAGATATATGGAGCTTGGAAGGCCAAATATATCAGTGGAACACAAATCAATAACAGATAGTAATGCTGAATAAATGTCCAAAGCACTGGTCCTAGTTGCTGGCCTAAATGTGTCCTATATCAGTGTTAGGATATGATGAACAAGGAATCACGGCCAGAAAGTAAGCGAAGACAGCAACAAAGATGGCCAGGGAATGAGAAACTTAATTCAGCATAAGCACAAAACAAATGAAGCTCTGTCACCTAAAACTGTGCTCTGTCCGGTTTTTATCTCTTTTTTTTCTTTTTTTTAGGCACAGAACTTTGGTGCCTTTGCTCGCAGGCAAAACTAGGTGCCGAAATTTTTCTTTTTGTTTTTTTCTGTTATTTTTTTCACAAAGCAGAGCACAGAAATAGGAAACACACAAAGTTTCAATTCAATCTGATGTAAGGTGTGGCCTACAGAAAATAATGAATGTGCTGGAAATTCGGTGAATCAATTTTGGAGCTCGAGTACTGCACTTTCCAGGCCGAATTTGGGGAAAATAAAATCGCCGAAACCCGACTGAGTCAGGTCGGTTTCGGATGCAAAATTTAATTTCACCCAATTTCAAAAAAAAATCGCCTGATTTCGAGTCCGTATGCAAAAGTTATGGCCGTTTGAAGATAGGACTCCGAGTTATGGTTTCTGTGGAGGCCGAAGCTAAATCGGGTGGAGGAAATTGGTGGAAATTGGTGGCGGAAGCTCGGGGAAAGGTGGGGGATGGTGTTGTGTGATCACGAGACGCGAAGGATGACTCAAACAGAGGGTGGGATATGGGTGGGAAAACAAAAACAGAGGGTGGAATACGCGATGGATGACAGCTAGGGTTTGTATGAGAGGTGGCGGAAGCAAGATAACCCGAAACAAAACACGATCTAAACCAGCAACACAACTCGACTAAGGACACAAACTCAACACTACGGACTCTGAAATTAAATTGTGCAAAAGGCTAAACAAGATCTGGGACAGGAAACAACCTACGACTACAAAATTTTTTGTAGGGCTTTTCTTGGACTCTAGGATGAAACGAAAACAACAAAGGTAGGGTATTCTCGAACCTGAAGGAACACCTGAAGCTCTGATTACCACTTGATGGGGACGGGGTCCCGATCTTCCAACAGGTTCTGGATATGTTCGATTTGGTGGAGGCGCGACACAAATCGATCCGGCTTCCGAACGACACGTTCCGAACCCCGCAATCGTAGCACCACGTCTCCTCAGGTTATCAACCGTGCGCGGCCCGGTTGACCTCGCCAAGAAGGCTAATCCTCGCCTGCGAATCGAAGAACACAAGCAAGAACAAGGAAGAACACAACTGAATTGCAGATGTATTAATTTAGCACTCGAAAGTTGGGGCCTCACAAACCGATGAACAGCGATACTGTTCAAAGACAGAATTAATCTAAGCAAAACCCCTAATGGTGGGGTGGCGGCTGGATATAAAGGAGTTAGGGCGTGCAAAACCCTAGACGCGCCCTAATGGGCTCCAACACGATACAAAGCCGATCGGCCCAAAAGACGGTGGCGCAGCACCTGACAGATTCTGAACGCCCACTTGTTTCGGCGATTCCGTTGACTCGAAGGAATTTTGACATGGGAAAAGGTGGTCTTCTCAGCTTTCCATACATATGTGGAACGTCCAAAACGGAGTCCGGATGCGATCTGGGCGTCTGTTTTAGTGCGGTCTGGTCCTGGACTCGAATTGGATTGAAGTCCGTTTGAGTTGGGCCTCCAACATGATTCGACCGCCCTTGCTGGACTTGTGCGCCTTGTAGCCCTTCTCCAAGTACTTCCAGGTCCTCTCCATGGTTCCTAATCATAATTAAATCATTAGGTAGCAATCTATTCTCGAATGAACAAAAGGAAGTACTTAGGAACGAGCTCACCTGTAAATTCAATTGTCGGGCGCGAGCTCTAGTGATTGGTCCTTGAATGTCAAGTGGAGGAGTGTTGTATGTATCCGAAGAAGTGATGTCCTCATCATTAGTCCCCAATTTAGCCCATAAAGTTCTCCAAAAATGGCTAAGGAATTTAGTGTCACGATCGGAAACTATTGTATTTGGCACACCATGCAAACGAACAACTTGACGAAAGAACAAATCAGCAATATTGGTAGCATCATCACTTTTATGACATGGTATGAAGTGTGCCATCTTAGAAAATCTATCCACAACAACAAATATGCTATCTCTCCCCTTCTTTGTCCTAGGCAGTCCTAAAACAAAGTCCATAGAAATATCTTCCCAAGGCACACTAGGAACAGGTAGAGGCATATACAAACCGTGAGGATTAAGTCGTGACTTAGCCTTTTGACACGTTGTGCAGCGAGCAACAAAACGTTCCACATCACGTCTCATCTTTGGCCAAAAGAAATGACTAGCAAGTATGTCTTCCGTCTTCTTCGCTCCAAATGCCCCATCAGCCCACCTCCATGCGCTTGCTGTAACAACAACAAACGAACGGAGCTAGCTGGAATGCATAGTTTGTTAGCTCTAAACACAAATCCATCATTTAGAACAAATTTATTCCACGTTTTTCCCTCTTTGCAATTCAGCAACACGTCTTTAAAATCATCATCATGAACATAATGCTCCTTAATTGTTTCCAATCCAAAATTTTGAAGTCAAGTTGTGAGAGCATGGTATATCTCTAGACAATGCATCAGCAATAACATTCTCCTTTCCTTTTGTGTTTTATGACATAAGGAAAAGACTCTATGAATTCAACCCACTTTGCATGCCTACGGTTCAATTTTGCTTGACTTCTAATATGCTTTAATGACTCATGATCAGAATGAATGACAAATTCTTTGGACCATAAATAATGTTGCCATGTCTCTAAAGTTCGAACTAGTGCATATAATTCCTTATCATAAGTAGAATAGTTCAAACTAGGCCCACTCAATTTTTCACTAAAGTATGCCACGGGTTTACCTTCTTGCAACAGCACACCACCCAATCCAATTCCACTAGCATCACATTCTAGCTCAAAAGTCTTACTAAAATCTGGAAGTTGGAGTAATGGTGCATGTGTTAACTTATCTTTCAATGTGTTGAAGGCGTCTTCCTGTGCATTCCCCCAAGTAAACGACACCCCCTTTTTAGTGAGTTCATTCAATGGTGCAGCGATGGTGCTGAAATCCTTCACAAAACGACGATAGAATCCAGCAAGTCCTAGAAAACTTCGCACCTGCGTGACCGTTTTAGGAGTCGGCCAACTCTGGATTGCCTCAACCTTGGCTTGATCAACTTCAATGCCCTGTGGAGTAACAACATAGCCAAGAAAAGAGACTCGATCCGTGCAAAATGTGCACTTCTCAACGTTACCAAATAAACGTGCGTTATGTAAAGCATCAAAAACAGCACGTAAATGGCAAAGGTGTTCCTCTAGTGATCTGCTATATATCAATATATCATCAAAATAGACCACTACAAATTTTCCAATGAAAGCACGCAAATCCCTCGCACTGGTACCCACTACGCAAATCAACTTTAGAGAAAACAATAGAGCCACTTAATTCATCAAGCATATCATCTAACCTAGGAATAGGGTGACGATATCTAATAGTAATGTTATTGATCGCTCTACAGTCCACACACATACGCCATGATCCATCTTTCTTAGGCACTAAAATTACCGGAACAGCACAAGGACTAAGAGACTCACGCACATAACCTTTATCAAGCAATTCTTGAACTTGACGCTGAATCTCCTTAGTTTCTTCCGGATTGGTCCTGTATGGCGCACGATTAGGCAAAGATGCCCCGGGAATCAAATCAATCTGGTGCTCAATCCCTCGCACTGGTGGTAGCCCTGGTGGCACGTCCTTTGGAAAGACATCCATGTACTCCTGCAAAAGATTAGTGACAGCAGGAGACACAGAAGAAGGTACCTCCTCGAATGAAAATAAGGCTTGTTTGCAAAGTAAGGCATAGCAAACAGAAGTACTATCATCCAGCTCATTCATATCAGACTTAGTAGCAAGAAAACATGTACCCTTCAATTTAATCTCATTTTTCGTCTCATGAACAGATTTAGAGTTTTTCTTCTTATGTTGATCAAGTTCGCTTGCAACAATCTGATTTTTACTCCTATTATGCTCCTGATTTTTCTCTCTATTAGCTCTAGCAATCTCATCTTTGAAAATAGCTTCAAGAGACATAGGATGTAACACAATTTTCTTGTCATGATGCACAAAAGAGTATTGGTTTGTCTTACCATGATGTAGTGAATCTTTATCATATTACCACGGTCTACCTAACAGCATAGAGCATGCTTGCATAGGAACAACATCGCATTCTACAACATCATGATAAGAACCAATAGCAAAATTTACTCTCACCATTCGTGTTACCTTCACCTTGCCGCTGTTATTGAACCATTGAATGTAGTAAGGTTGTGGGTGAGGTTTGGTGTTCAACGCAAGCTTCTCCACCATATCGGAGCTCACCAAGTTGTTGCAGCTCCCTCCATCAATTATCACTCGGCATGAGCGTTCCTTCGCGACGCACTTTGTTTGGAAAAGGATGTGCCGCTGATTTTGCTCCGCCCTCTCCATTTGTGCACTCAACACACGCTGCACAATGAGGCTCTCATAGCGCTCCGCATCTTCAGCACCAATGTGCTCTTCTTCTTGCTCCTTCCCACTACCTGCATGGTCAGCTGCAAGCATAGCATATGTATCCTCATCTAAATCACTAGCAGAAGAATACTCACCATCATCTCTCACAATCAGAACACGCTTGGTTGGGCACTCACTCCTCACATGGCCATACCCCTTGCATTGATGACATTGGATATCCCTCGTTCGTCCCGTAGATGCAACGGACGAAGAGCTCTTTGCATGTGCTTGGGCTGTCCCCTTTGTTGCTTCGGATGCCTGAGATGCCGAATTTGATGATGAGAACCGTGGCTTGCTGTTGGAGGAAGAAGGTGCAGGGGGTTGGCTTGATGCTGCGGCAGATGAAGTGGAGACCAAATGTTTCCACGACCTGCAGAAACGTTAGTCCTAGTGCTCGCGCGTCGTCCCTGTACTTCTCTTTCAGCTTTACAAGCAAGATGAAATAAACGAGTGATAGAATTATATTCCTTGTAAGCTAAGATGTCCTGAATTTCCCGATTCAAACCACCCATAAACCTAGCCATAGCGGCTTCCTCAGTTTCCTCTAAGTCACAACGCAGCATGCCTGTTTGCAATTCTTGAAAATCTTCCTCTACGGTTTTACTACCTTGCCTCAATTGTTGCAACTTATGTAAGAAGTCACGTGCATAATATGAGGGAACAAATCTAGCTCGCATGATTCTTTTTAATGCATCCCAAGTTTGTGGTATGCTGAAAGGATTTTTCTTACAATATTCACTCCACCAAACAGACGCAAAGTCAGTAAACTCACTAGTAGCAGCCCTAACCCTTTTGTTTTCAGGGAATGCATGACAAGCAAATTTCTGATCAACAGCCAATTCCCAAGTGATATAAGCATCTGGGTTATATTTTCCATCAAAAGGTGGCATAGTGAACTTAATCTTACCAAGCGATTCATCATTCTCACGTACCTCATTCCGCGCGTGGTTGACGATGACGGTGAGCGTCCTCATCATCATCAATCTCAGTGCCAGCCGCATATTCGTCTCCACCATTTTCGTCCACCCTGCTGCCCAAGACACCAGTATTGGCACGAGTACGCTGAGTTGGTGCAGCGGGAGATGCACGGCCCTCTCATCAAGACATCTCAAAATCTCAGCAAGTGAAGCATTGACGGTGCCAACGGAAGCCTCCAATGTTGCAAGCGTAGTGTTGGTGTCGATCTGCGCGGCCTCCAATTGGCCAAGGCGTTCGTTGGTGACCCGTACATCCTCATCAAGTCCTTCAGTGTGAAGCTTCATTTGGCGCTCAAAGTGTTGTATGATGCCCCTAGTCCGAGGGGAATGTGGCACTGCCCGCAGGTCCTCTGGTTCTCCTAACATTGTTAGAAGAACACAAGAAACAAACCAAGAAGAGAATAATAAAACAGCAGGTTATGCCCTCACAACTACTGGGATGTGGTTAAATCAAGTCGCACACTCTCAACCTGTTCTGTCAAGCTCTTACAAGTTCTTACCACAGCGAGCAGGAGGTGATGGCAGCCGACAAGTCAAGACAATATCTCCTGGAAATTGGGTGTATCGCTGCCTCGGTCGCTAGTCCCTGTGATGTGGTAGCCAAATCTGTGGAGCTATAGGTGGGCTGAGAGTGAACAAAGGATAACTAGAACCACATTAGTCAAAGCAAGTTGAATAATCGCTCAACGACGGCACCGTGCTGGCCCTAGGCTAGACCGTACTAGAGACACGAGCCTAGAACACAAACGAGTACACCACGCAGAAAGACAACTAGATGACACTGCACACGGAGTTCCGGAGCTCGAAAAAGGATGCCGTCTGTGCGGGGAACCTTAGAATCACTTGTAGAAGGGCTCTGCCAATTTTGAGCGAATTCTGAGAAACTTGATTTTTCCTCGGTTTGCGGGCCCGTTTTGAGGGCCTAAACGACGTTTTTTGGGGTCGAAGCTGCCGCGTATGTGCCTGGTGGCTTACGCGGATCTGAAATCACTTCTTTTTTTTTGACTCTATCTTCTGATTTCCTTTCCAACGGATCAAGAATCGCCTCAATCGGAGGTCGTATGCAAAAGTTAGCTGTTTCTCTCTCCTCTGTTTTTTTCTTCTTTTTTTCTCCTTTTTTTATGCCGCGGCTCTTTCTAAATGCGGCTGCCTGTTCCTTCTTTTCTCTCTCTTTTTTTCTTTCTTTTTTTTACACACACGACGCGGCTGAATCCGACTTTGTGTCCTACTCCGAGACCAACTAGGGCAAAGCCTCCCTAGAAACCGAGTTCGGATCTAACTGCAACGGTGATACCAAGACGTGAACAGAACTCGAAACTCTAAAGGAACTAGACACTAAGACCAGCAAAGGACACGACGATGCAACCGAAGACTCAACAAACAAAGACTATGCAGCAATAGATAAAGGCTCAAATTGTTTGGATTTTGGGAATAGATCTACTATTTTTTTTGGTTTTCTGGACTGTAGGTAAAAAAATGCAAAGACTAGATAAGATCTCTCACCGATCAACCTTGAGCTCTGATACCAACTGATAGGACTAGGGGTCCCGATCTTTCGATGAGAGTGGTAGATTCGATTGGGGACGGAGATGGCGTTGACGACCGACTACAACCATCCAGGGCGCTGCGCCTTAGCGATCGATACACCAACTCCAGAGATTGTTCGTGACCTTGTCGGCGCACGATCAACCTAACCACGAGGTTCTTGTTCCTGCAAGCAATCGAAGAACAAGCAAGAACAAGATGAACAGCAACTCAATTGCAAATAACGATGTAAGATTCAATCGAAAAACAGAAAACGGTGGGGTTCCGAAGACAAGTATTCGGGCGGTCTAGCCGACACGCGCGAGTACAAGGCAAAGCAGCAAAAGCTAACTTAGTCTAAACAAAAACCCAAACCCTAGAAGAGGGTGCGGCTGCCTATTTAAGGGTCACAGAAGGTGGAGGGTCGGCCAAAACACAAGGAAGCCAAATAGGACTCGAATTACAAGGCCCAAGGCCCACTTTGACTCGGACTGGAAAAGCAATGTGAATTGTTTTGCAGTTTCTGGTCGACTCGGATGGAATTTGGAGGTGAGGCCGGATCCATCTGAAAGTATACTTCAAGAGATTTCCAACGAGTACTCACGGGCCCCGAGAAACCTTCTGGATCGAAAGTTACGGCCGTTTGAAGTAGGCACTGTCAACATGACCGAATCCGAGTCAAACTCGTGAATAGGACTTGGTTTGCGCTTGACGGTTCCACTTCTATACTTGAGCTCATGTGGTTCTTCCCCATGGTTCCTAAGGACAATTAAATCATCACAAGAATTAAGTAGTATTCCATTCTTTGAAACATTTGTATGCAAACTTAGGAACGCATTCACCTGATGGTTAAGTTGACGTGCTCGCGCTCTAGTCATTGGTCCTTGTATCATAGTTTCAGTTTGATATGGAGTCGGCATGGTTGTATGCATGCCAAGGATGTCCTCATCGGAACCTGATGTGCAGGAAAGTTTCACGCCCACTCAGATAGACTCGAATGCACGCCAGAATAAGCTAGGGCGCACATGAAATCCTTTCACGGTGCCTGGCACCCAGTTTCACTTTGCGCCTAGAATTTGTACGAGTGGAGTTCGTAGTACCAGACGGAAACCGTTGACGATGAATGTATCGCACTGCCTCGCACGATTCGAAATGCTTGCCGAAATGAGCTAGGGTGCATAAGAAGTCAACCTGGAGTGTTGGCACTCAGTTTAATTTCGTACCTCCATTTCGTCCACAGGGAGTTATAGTACCAGTTGGATCCGTTGCGGTGGAAAGTTTCACACCGAATCGGATTTATTTGAATAGCATACCGAATTGACCTGCGGTGCATGTAAAGTCCATTCGGGATGTTTGTCATTAGTTTTATTTCGATCCACGATTTTGTCCGCACGGGGTTGATTGTATCCGTCGGAACCCGACGTGCAGAAAAGTTCCACACCAACTCGGACTAATGCGATACGCACGCCGAAATGAGCTAGGGCATTTATGTGCCATTCGTCATGCTTGGCACTTAGATTCATTTCCTTCCTAGTTTCGGCCGCACGGAATTTATAGTACCATTCGGAACACGTTGTCGAGGATACTTTCACACCGACTGGACGGATTCAAAATGCATTCCAAAATGAGCTAGGGTGCAGATGAGGCCCACTCGGGGTGTGTAGCTCTCGATTTTATTTTGTACCACGATTTCCTCCGCATTGAGTTTATAGAACCCGTTGGAATCCGAAGTGGACGACAGTTTCGCTCCGACTAGGACGTATTCCAAATATATGCTGAACAAGCTAGGGCACATATGAAATCCATTTGGGATGTCTGGCACTCAATTTCATTTCGTGCCCCGATCTCGTCTACGTGGAGTTTACAGCACTCGTCAGAACCCGAAGTAGAGGAAATCGTAACACCGACTCAGTCGAATTTGAGGTGCCTGCTAAGACGAGCTAGGGCGCATATGAAGTCCATTCGGGGGTTTGGGACTCAGTTTCATTTCGTGCCTCGACATCGTGCGAGTGCAGTTTATAGTACCAGACATGACCCACTGTGGAGGAAAGTCTCGCACTGAATCAGATGGATGCGGAATGTATGTCGAAATGAGCTAGGGCACAAATGATGCTCGTTGAAGGTGTTCGGCATGTAGTTTAATTGTGTGCCTCGATTTCATTTCCACGGTGGTTATATTACCTATCTGAACCAACTGTGGAGGACACTTTCACACCGACCAGGATGGTTTGGAAATGCATACCAAAATGAGTAGGGCGCATATGAGGTCTGCTCGTAGTGTGTGGCACTCAGTTTCATTTCATGCCAAGATTTCGTCCGCACGGAGTTTATATTGCCCGTCGGAACCTGATATGGAGGATAGATCCACACCAACTCGAACGGAATCAAAATGCATACTGCAATAAGCTAGGGCACAAATGAAGTACATTCAGGATGTTCCGCACGCTGTTTCATTCCGTGCCACGATTTCGTCCACGTAGAGTTTATAGCACCCGTCGGAACCGATGTAGGGGAAAGTTCCGCACAGACCCAAACGGATTCGAAATGCCAGCCAGAATGAGATTGGGCGTGTGCGAAGTCCATTCGACTGGCTGGGACTCAGTTTCATTTCATGCTATCACTTTGTTCGAGTAGAGTTTATAGTACCCGATGCAACCCGTCGTGGCAGAAAGTTTCGCACTGTCTCGAACAGATTTGGAATGTATGCCGGAATGAGCTTGGTGGCATAGGAAGTCCATTCGGGACGTTTGGCAGTCTTTTTGATTCGTCCCTTGATTTCCTCCCACAGTGCTTATGTCACCCGCCGGAACCTTTCGTGGTGGATACTTTCACACCGACTTGGACAGTTTGGAAATGCATACCGAAACAAGATAGGACGCATATGAAGTCCACTCGCGATGTGCGGCACTCAGTTTCATTTCATGACACGATTTCGTCTGCACGGAGTTTATAGTACCTGTCGAAACCCGATTTGGAGTACAGAATCACACTGACACGAACGGATTCGAAATGCATGCCGAGTAAACTACGACACTAATAAAGTCAATTCAGGGTGTCCAACACGCAGTTTTATTTCATGTCTCGATTTTGTCGTGTGGAGTTTGTTGTACCCTTCGGAACCTGATGTGCAGAAAAGTTTCACGCCCACTCAGATAGGCTCGAATGCACGCCAGAGTAAGCTAGGGCGCACATGAAATCCATTCACGGTGGCTGGCACCCAGCTTCACTTTGCGCCTAGAATTGTACGAGTGGAGTTCGTAGTACCAAACGGAAACCGTTGACGAGGAAAGTAACGCACTGCCTCGCACGATTTGAAATGCTTGCCAAAATGAGCTAGGGTGCATAAGAAGTCCACCTGGAGTGTTGGCACTCAGTTTCATTTCGTACCTCGATTTCGTCCACAGGGAGTTATAGTACCAGTTGGATCCGTTGTGGTGGAAAGTTTCACACCGAATCGAATTTATTTGAATAACATACCGAATTGACCTGCGGTGCATGTAAAGTCCATTCGGGATGTTTGTCATTAGTTTTATTTCGATCCACGATTTTGTCCGCACGGGGTTTATTGTATCCGTCGGAACCCGACGTGCAGAAAAGTTCCACATCAACTCGGACTAATGCGATACGCACGCCGAAATGAGCTAGGACATTTATGTGCCATTCGTCGTGCTTGGCACTTAGATTCATTTCCTTCCTAGTTTCGGCCGCACGGAATTTATAGTACCATTTGGAACATGTTGTCGAGGATACTTTCACACCGACTCGGACGGATTCAAAATGCATTCCAAAATGATCTATCGTGCACCCAATTCCCAACGGAAAGGCTGAACGATCTTGATTGAAGAAGATACTCCTAATTCCATACGGAATTTCAGCAGCAATGCTAAACTCGAAAACTTTAGTAGATTGTTTTTTCTCAAATGTGGTCTTACCCTAAAGGCTGCCAATACAAGGCTTATATAGCCCCTTGGGATGTCCATATGGTCCCCAAACCAATTACAACTCAATCCTATATGGTTTTAGATACAAACTCTCACAAAAAGGAAACTATATTTTTCACCTGTCATATTGTTTCGGTCATAACTTTTTATCCGTGATGAATTTGAAGGTGGGACCAGATCCATTGCGTAGACCTTGAAATTATCTTTCAAACGAGTACAAGAACACCTGAATCAAACTCCGTTTGTGAAAGTTATGGCCTTTTTAATAACTGTCTGTCAGGCTGTCCCGAACTGAATCCGAATTGAATCCTGAGTTGAATCCGAGTTTGAATTGGGTTGAGCACGTGGGAAGTCCGAATTTGGCTTGAAAATCTTATCCAAAACTTGTAGTTTAAGTCCTTGGGCTTCTCCCCTTTTGCTCTCCCACTGCATGGGCTTCTTTCCTCCTTGATCAGCTGCATGGGCTGCTTGGCTTTCTCCATTGCTTTGGCCCCGGAATCATTATAATATTAAAACCTAATAATAAACAAGAATTTGGCATAAGGTAGTATATGTTCCCACGAATAGAAGGAAATTCATTAAGAAACAAATTCACCTGACAATATTTAATGCGGCTCAATACTTCTTTCCAGTGAAATAATGAACTTGAATGAAAAGTGCTAAGTATGTGCATATCCGCATCATCCTCCCCTTCTTCAAGAAAAGCCGTCCTCGGCTTTTGGTAGCCTGAAATTGTACTAAGCAAAGAATATAACGTATATGCATGGTATAGATATTTGTCATCAACACTTTTTTTGCTTAGCATATCAAGAACATCTGAAGGCGTATTAGATAAAAGGAACAACACATATGCATGGTATATGTATGAATCAATTATTGTCTCATTCTCATTCTCACTGTTTTGCACAAACCAATTGATACTACAACAGCTATCAAATGCATACATTGCAATGTTTTTATTCACACCATTCTCCCTCCCATAAGAAAAAGTCGTCCTCGACTTTGTGAAGTACGTGGACAAGTCATTAATGGGCAAAACCAGATCAAACGGTTCAAATATGGAAGAGAAAATTTTAAGTGCCTTCCATGCTTCAGCTGTGCTACTCTGATTATTTGTACATGATGGTTCATCGAAAAAGGAACAAGTAGGTACAAGAAATCTTTGTAAACAGCAAGCACTATTGTTAAACCTCATCTCATTGTGATCATGACGTGGTATAAAAGATTGTTTGTTCAAAATATGCAATTTCAATTCAGCAAGCTTATCACACATAATGCATATTCGGTACACATAAAACTTGTTATCTACACCATAATTTCCGATCAAATTGAACTTGTATGTGTAGGCATAGGAACTAACTAGTGATTTTAAACATGAAATTTCAGCAACATTCTCAATCACACTAGATAGCTCTCTAAGATCATCAAACATGATATAGTACAAAGAATCACTAGGAGATATTCGAGTAAGAACTTCCTTATGAGTAATCAATTCCACATTTTGTAAACTGAGCAAAGAAATTTCAGAACATGGAATTTTCATTCGCACATATGAGTTCTCACAAGTACTCACCGTTTCACAATTAATTTCAGCACCAATATTGTTACCTTTGTTGTTCTCCTCGGTTGATGTAGGTGTTGTAGGTATTAAATCATCATGATGTAACAACGGGACAGCAAGTACTTCATCTTCAACCGTGGTTATCTCCTCATCTTTGACTTCTAATGATGCCGGTTGTTGAATGTTTAATTCCTCATCTTCAATTTCAACCTGCACAATGTGAGAAACAACACTAGAAGTAGACATTAATGTGTTAGTTTCAAAATCAACCTCACTTTGTCCATCATCTACCTCTTTCTTCTCTTTTGGTGTTCCTCTCACACTCTCAATTTGGATGCCCTCAAACTCACATATGGTGGGATCACATAGCTCACTCTTTTTATCACTTTCACTCAATTTGGCTATATGGCTCTCAAATATTGTATGTGTCATTGGGCAGCACAAGATGTCTCCTTTACCAAAGGGAAAGTCCCATGCTCGGTCATCTTCTCATGTGTCACACTAGTGGGACCATAAGAACTAAAGTGTGGACTTGGATGAAACCGTGATGTACGCATATCTATAAGTCTCTTTTCCTGCTCAACAGCGCAATTCACAAGGTCATGCATGCTACTAAAATATTTACCTTGAAGTGCAGTGGCGATCTCAGAATTCAAGCTTTCTTTGAAATATGCCTTCTCGCTTAATGCACTTGTGACGCCGGCACGACGCAATGCATGTTTCAACTCATAATAGTAATCTTGAACAGTGTTACTCCCTTGTGTGATACTCTCTAGATGGCGAAGTAATTTCCGTGCATAATATGATGGCACAAACTCACTCCTCATGAACGCCTTCAAGTCTGACCAAGATTGAATGAGTTGTTTCCCAAATAGTTGTCGCCACCAACTATAAGCATAGTCTTGAAACTCTCTAGTGGCACGCATCACCTCTCTAGTGGTTAGTGATGCCGTTTGGTTTAACTAATGCACCTAGCACATTCATGAGATTAATGAACGAGGTTTGCGTGCTTTCATTGGCAAATTTGTGGTGGTATATTTTGATGATATATTGATATATAGCAGATCACTAGAGGAACACCTTTACCATTTACGTGCTGTGTTTGATGCTTTACGTAATGCACGTTTATTTGGTAACCTTGAGAAGTGCACATTTTGCACGGATCGAGTCTCTTTTCTTGGCTATGTTGTTACTCCATAGGGAATTGAAGTTGATCAAGCCAAGGTTGAGGCAATACAGAGTTGGCCGACTCCTAAAACGGTCACGCAGGTGCGAAGTTTTCTAGGACTTGCTGGATTCTATCGTCATTTTGTGAAGGGTTTCAGCACCATCGCCGCACCATTAAATGAGCTCACTAAAAACGGGGTGCCATTTAATTGGGGGAATGCACAGGAAGACGCCTTCAATACATTGAAAGATAAGTTAACACATGCACCATTACTCCAACTTCCAGATTTTAGTAAGACTTTTGAGCTAGAATGTGATGCTAGTGGAATTGGATTGGGTGGTGTGCTGTTGCAAGAAGGTAAACCTGTGGCATACTTTAGTGAAAAATTGAGTGGGCCTAGTTTGAACTATTCTACTTATGAAAAGGAATTATATGCTCTAGTTCGAACTTTAGAGACATGGCAACATTATTTATGACCCAAAGAATTTGTCATTCATTCTGATCATGAGTCATTAAAGCATATTAGAAGTCAAGGAAAATTGAACCGTAGGCATGCAAAGTGGGTTGAATTCATAGAGTCTTTTCCTTATGTCATAAAACACAAAAAGGGAAAGGAGAATGTTATTGCTGATGCGTTGTCTAGGAGGTATACCATGCTCTCACAACTTGACTTCAAAATTTTTGGATTGGAAAAAATTAAAGAGCATTATGTTCAAGATGATGATTTTAAAGATGTGTTGCTGAATTGCAAAGAGGGAAAAATGTGGAATAAATTTGTTCTAAATGATGGATTTGTGTTTAGCGCTAACAAACTATGCATTCCAGCCAGCTCCGTTCGTTTGTTGTTGTTACAGGAAGCGCATGGAGGTGGGCTGATGGGGCATTTTGGAGTGAAGAAGACGGAAGACATACTTGCTAGTCATTTCTTTTGGCCCAAGATGAGACGTGATGTGGAACGTTTTGTTGCTCGCTGCACTACATGTCAAAAGGCTAAGTCACGACTTAATCCTCACGGTTTGTATATGCCTCTACCTGTTCCTAGTGTGCCTTGGGAAGATATTTCTATGGACTTTCTTTTAGGACTGCCTAGGACAAATAAGGGGAGGGATAGCATATTTGTTGTTGTGGATAGATTTTCTAAGATGGCACCGATAGCACTAGCGGTCCTGATCTTTCGATGAAAGTGGTAGATTCCATTGGGGAAGGAGATGACGTTGACGACCCGACTACAACCATCCAAGGACATTGTGCCTTAGCGATCGATATACCAACTCCAGAGATTGTTCGTGACCTTGTCGGCGCACGATCAACCTAACCACGAGGGTACTTGTTCCTGCAAGCAATCAAAGAACAGACAAGACCAAGATGAACAACAACTCAATTGCAAATAAACGATATAGGATTCAATCGAAAACAGAAGAACGGTGGGGTTCCGAAGACAAGTATCCGGCCGGTCTAGCCGACACGCGCGAGTACAAGGCAAAGTTGCAAAAGCTAACTTAGTCTATCAAAAACCCAAACCCTAGAAGAGGGTGCGGCTGCCTATTTAAGGGACACGGAAGGTGGAGGGTCGGCCAAAACACAAGGAAGCCGAATAGGACTCGAATTACCAGGCCCAAGGCCCACTTTGACTCGGACTGGAAAAGTGACGTGACTTGTTTTGCAGTTTCTGATTGACTCGTATGGAATTTGGAGAGAGACCGGGTCCATATGAAAGTAGACTTCAAGAGCTTTTCAACGAGTACTCATGGGCCCCGAGAAACCTTCTGGATCAAAAGTTATGGCCATTTGGAGTAGGCGCTGTCAACAAGGCCGAATCCGAGTCAAACTCGTGAACAGGACTTGGTTTGCGCTTGACGGTTCCACTTCTATACTTGAGCTCATGTGGTTCTTCCCCATGGTTCCTAAGGACAATTAAATCATCACAAGAATTAAGTAGTATTCCGTACTTTGAAACATTTGTATGCAAACTTAGGAACGCATTCACCTGATGGTTAAGTTGACGTGCTCGCGCTCTAGTCATTGGTCCTTGTATCATAGTTTCAGTTTGATGTGGAGTCGGCATGGTTGTATGCATGAAAAGGATGTCCTCATCATCCTCCCCTTCTTGCATTTGAGTCGTCCGCGACTCAAGCTCATCTTCTTCTCGCAAGTATGGCTTCAAATCTGCGATGTTAAAGGTGGGACTTGATGGCGACGAGGTGCCCGATCTTTCGATGAGATTGATAACTATCGATTTTGGTGGGGGCAACTCTCACGATCTGACTACAACCGTACGACGATGCTTGCGCCTTAGCAATCGCTGAACCAACTCCGAAGTGTTATTGACCACGCTGGAGGCGCGATCAACCTGAACACGAAGTTCAATCCCTGCGAGCAATTGAAGAACTAGCAAGAATAAGACGAAGGCAATCTGATATTGCCAATATGAATGAAGCATAAATTGTATTGCGAATAACAAAGATGGGATCTCGAAGCTGTCTTGACAGGTGGTCATCCGACACAACTGAAGAACAAAGTTTGCACAATGGCTAAACCTAAACTCAACGAAATCCAAGTCTTAGCAGCGGAGGCGGTGGCTCCTTTATAGGGAGAACGACCAGGGGGCGTCTAAGGGCCCTAGGGTTACAAGGCCCATGGGCCCAAGTGGAGGTGGCGCAGCACCCTTTTTGACTCGGACTAAGAAACCAACGTGGAGTCTTTTAATGATTGCGGCCGGCTCAGATGGAATGTGAAGATGAGGTTGGATCTGTTGGAAAATAGACTTCCTAAGATTTCCATGAAGTACAAGAACGTCCCAATCGGAGTTCGTATGAGGAAGTTATGCCCGTTTGAACTTGGTACCATCGCAGTAGTCCGAATCTGATTCCAGAACGTGTCCAACTCGAATTCTTGTTTGGCTTGGCCCCAAAGTGACGTGGTGAACTCCATTATTCCATCCAGGCATGTCCATGACTCCATGTCCCTCTCCTTCATCCTTTCCCAGGTTCCTAAGCACAATTAAATCACTTGCATTAGGTAGCGGTCTATTCTCAGTAATATATGAACCTAGGAATAAATTCACCTGGTAATTAAGTTGACGAGCACGAGCTCGAGTGAGTGGTCCTTGTAACACTTGCTATGGCTGAGTTGTATCCATGGAAGGGATGTCCTCATCATCCTCCCCTTCTTGCATTTGAGTCGTCCTCGACTCAAACTTGTCCTCTTCTCCCAAGTAGGGCTTTAAATCTGCAATGTTAAAAGTGGGACTCACAGCAAAATCTGCAGGCAGTTGAAGCTTGTATGCATTATCATTAATCTTTTCTAACACCTTGAAAGGACCATCAGCTCTTGGCATCAATTTCGATTTTCTCAATTCAGGGAACCTATCTTTTCTTAAATGCAACCAAACAAGATCCCCAGGTTCAAAAGTTAAACGTTTCCTCCCCTGACTACCAGCAAGTTTATATTTAGCATTCATGCGTTCTATATTCTCCTTAGTTGTCTCATGCATTTTTAAAATCAATTCAGCACGCTGTTTAGCATCAGCGTTCAATTTCTCCGAAGATGGAAGAAGCATTAAATCAATAGGAGCACGAGACACAAAACCATAAACAACTTCAAAAGGGCACATCTTTGTAGTAGAATGTAAAGAACGATTGTAAGCAAACTCAACATGAGGCAAGCATTCTTCCCACATTTTTAAATTCTTTTTCAACACAGCCCTAAGCATGGTAGATAAAGTTCTATTCACAACCTCAGTTTGTCCATCAGTTTGGGGATGGCAAGTAGTAGAAAATAACAGCTTAGTCCCCAATTTAGCCCATAGAGTTCTCCAAAAATGGCTAAGGAATTTAGTATCACGATCTGAAACTATAGTATTGGGCACACCATGCAAGCGAATAACTTCACAAAAGAATAAATCAGCAATATGAGTAGCATCATCGCTCTTATGACATGGTATAAAATGGGCCATCTTAGAAAATCTATCAACAACCACAAATATACTATCCCTCCCCTTCTTGGTCCTAGGCAATCCTAAAACAAAGTCCATCGAAATATCTTCCCACGGAACGCTAGGAATGGGTAAAGGCATATATAAACCATGAGGATTAAGTCGTGACTTAGCTCTTTGACATGTAGTGCAGCGAGCAACGTAGCACTCGACGTCCCGTCTCATTTTTGGCCAAAAGAACTGATCAGCAAGTATGTCCTCCGTTTTCTTCACACCAAAATGTCCCATCAACCCGCCTCCATGTGCTTCCTGTAACAACAACAGACGAACGGAACCAGCAGGAATGCACAACTTGTTGGCTCTAAACACAAACCCATCATTAATGACAACCTTATTCCACATTTTCCCTTCTTTACAATTCAACAGGATTTCCGCAAAATCAGCATCGTGCACATATTGCTCTTTAATAGTCTCTAATCCCAAAATTTTGAAGTCAAGTTGTGAAAGCATGGCATATCTCCTAGACAAAGCATCAGCAATAACATTCTCCTTTCCCTTCTTGTGTTTTATGACATAGGGGAAACACTTAATAAATTCAACCCACTTTGCATGTCTACGGTTCAGATTACCTTGACTTCGAATATGCTTTAAAGATTCATGATCAGAATGTATAACAAATTCTTTGGGCAATAAATAATGTTGCCAAGTTTCTAAGGTTCGAAAAAGGGCATATAAGAATAGTTCAAACTAGGCCCACTCAATTTCTCACTAAAATATGCTATAGGTTTGCCTTCTTGTAACAACACACCACCTAAACCAATTCCGCTTACATCACATTCTATTTCAAAAGTCTTATTGAAATCAGGGATTGGAGTAAAGGTGCATGTGTTAACTTATCTTTCAGTGTGGTGAAGGCGTTCTCCTGTGCGGCGCCCCAAACAAATGTCACGCCCTTCTTGGTAAGCTCATTCAATGGTGCGGCGATGGTGCTGAAATCCTTCACAAAGCGGCGGTAGAACCCAGCAAGTCCTAAAAAACTCCGCACCCGTGTGACCGTGTTAGGAGTCGGCCAACTCTGTATTGCATCAACCTTGGCTTGATCAACTTCAATTCCCTGTGGAGTGACAACATAGCCAAGAAACGACACTCGATCGGTGCAAAAGGTGCACTTCTCAAGATTACCAAATAGGCGTGCACCACGTAGAGCATTAAAAACAGCACGCAAATGGTCAAGATGTTCCTCTAATGATTTACTATATATCAGTATATCATCCAAATAAACCACCACAAATCTACCAATGAAAGCACGCAAAACCTCGTTCATTAGTCTCATGAAGGTACTAGGTGCATTAGTTAAACCAAAAGGCATTACTAACCACTCATATAACCCGAACTTTGTTTTAAATGCCGCTTTCCATTCATCGCCTAATTTCATGCGGATTTGATGATAGCCACTACGCAAATCAACTTGGAAATGACAACAGAGCCACTCAATTCATCAAGCATATCATCTAACCTAGGAATAGGATGACGATACCTAATGGTGATATTATTGATTGCTCTACAATCCACACACATGCGCCATGATCCATCTTTCTTTGGTACTAAAATGACCGGAACAGCACAAGGGCTAAGAGATTCGCGCACATACCCTTTATCAAGCAACTCTTGGACTTGGCGTTGAATTTCTTTAGTTTCTTCTGGATTGGTCCTGTATGGTGCTCGGTTGGGCAATGACGCACCAGGGATTAAATCAATTTGATGCTCAATCCCACGAAGCGGTGGCAGCCCCGGTGGTATGTCTTTTGGAAAGACATCTTTGTACTCCTACAAAATGTTAGTGACCGCAGGTGGCAAAGAAGAAGGTATATCCTCAAATGAAAACAAAGCTTCTTTGCAAATCAATCCATAGCAAACAGAATTACTAGCATCAAGTTCAGTCATATCAGATTTAGTAGCAAGGAAACAAGCACCTTTCAATTTAATTTCTTTATTCTTGTCATGAACAGATTTAGGTTCTTTCTTTTTATGTTGCTCAAGCTCTTTTGCTACAATCTGATTTTCGCTCTCAGTATTCTCCTGACTTTTCTCTCTTCTAGCTCTAGCAAGGTCATCTTTAACAATTTGTTCAGGAGTCATAGGATGTAACACAATTTTCTTTCCCTTGAACATGAGAGAGTATTGATTATTCTTACCATGATGTACACAATCAGTATCATATTGCCAAGGTCTTCCTAATAACATTGAACATGCTTGCATAGGAACAACGTCGCAATCAACATAATCATGGTACGAGCCCATAGAAAAATGTACTCTCACCATATGGGTTACCTTCAACTTACCACTGTTGTTGAACCATTAAATATGGTATGGGTGGGGATGGGGTTTGGTCGGCAAAGCAAGCTTCTCCACCATATCTATACTGGCCAAATTGTTGCAACTCCCACCATCAATAATTATGCGAATCGCGCGTTCCTTGACAACGGCCTTGATTTGGAAAAAATTATGGCGCTGATTTTGCTCAGCACAAGACACTTGAGCACTTAGTACGCGTTGCACTATAATGCTCAAATACGTATCGGCATTTTCGGCGCCAACATGTTCCTCCTCATGGTCAGATTCATCATCATGTCCTGCAGGGTCATTTGCAAGTATAGCATATGTTTCATCATCAAAATCACTAGCAGAAGAATACCCACCATCATCGCGTATAATCAATACACGCTTGCTTGGACTGTCCCGCATCATGTGTCCAAAGCCTTTGCAACGATGGCATTGAACGTCCCTCGTTCGTCCTGTCGAAACAACTGAAGAGGAAGTTTTTGCAGGCTGATTTGGGTGCTTCGGAAACTCGTGGCGCTGAATTTGACGTAGTAGAGCGCTGCTTGTTGTTGGAGGGTAATGGTGGGGGCGCCACAGTGGATGAGGAAGAAGGTGTACGCATCCATGAATTTGTGCGACCTGCATAAAAGTTAGATCGCGTTCTCGTTTGGCGTCCCTGCAATTCTCATTCAGCTTTGCAAGCAGGATGAAACAATCTAGTCATGGAGTTGTAATCTTTGTAATCAAGAATGTCCTAAATTTCACGATTCAACCCACCCAAAAACCTAGCCATTGATGCCTCATCATGCTCAACTAACCCACAGAGCAACATACCAATTTGTAATTCCTGATAGTATTCTTCCACAGACTTTGCACCTTGTTGTAAACGTTGCAGTTTATTTAACAAATCACGAGCATAATATGAGGGAACAAATCGATGGCGCATAAGCAATTTTAAAGCCTCCCAAGTGTTTGGTATGTTATTGGGATGTTGACGGCAATGTTCTTTCCACCAAATAGAAGCAAAATCGGTAAATTCACTAGAAGCAACCCTAACTCGTCTATTTTCAGGAAAATCATGGCAAGTAAATTTTTGATCAACAGCTAGTTCCCAATCAAGATAACCATCCGGATCATATTTACCATTAAAAGAGGGCATAGTGAATTTAACCTTAGCAAAAGCATCATCGTGGTCACGTACCTCACGTCGTGGGGGATCTCTTCGCATACCTTGTCGGTTAAAATGCACATTGTCAACTTCATCTTGTCCCTCTACCGTCACAGCAGGGGGAACAACAGCCGAAGCTCGGGCAATCTCCTCAAGGCGCGCCATAATATCTGCCAACGAATTGTTAGTGATACCTTGTGCTTTCTCCATCGCAGCAAGCGTTGCGTTTGTCTCAATCTGGGCGCCCTCGAGTTGAGCAAGTCGCTCATTTGTGACTCTGACATCCTCCTCAAGACCCTCCGCACGACGATTCATTTCGCGTGTGAAATGTTGTATGATTCCCTTCGTACGAGGACTATGAGATGAGTTTTGATCTGAAAACTCTCCAGAACCTGCCATTGTTAGCAAAAATACAAGAATATGTCCCTAACAAGTACTAGGGTATGGTGCTCGCACTCAAACCTTCTATCGAATTCTTACCAATTCTTACCAAGCACACAGGGCGATCGGCAACCAGCGATGACAATATATCTGCGAAGATTGCATGGAGCGATTGCCAGGTGAAGCTCAGCCTGTACGGTGTAGAAAAGGTGTAGCTGGGAAGGCTCAAGTTTGGTAGCAAGGAGTAGCAATAATCAATTCAGAAAATGCAAGCTGAAAAATCGTTCAACGCCGGTTGGTGCTGGCCCTAGGCGAGACCGTACTAGAGACGCGAGCCTAGAACACAAACGAGTATATCGCGTAGAAAGAAACTAGATGACGTTGCACACGAAGTTCAGGAGCTCGAAAAAGGATGCCGTCTGCACGGGGAACCTTAGAATCACTTGTAGAACGTTCCTGTCAATTTTGAGCAAATTCTGAGAAACTTGATTTTTCCTCGGTTTGCGTTTTGAGGGCCTAAACGACGTTTTTTGGGGTCGAAGTTGCCGCGTATGTGCCTGGAGGCTTACGTGGATCTGAAATCTCCAAATTTTCCAGACTTCTTTTTTTTGCTCTATCTTCTGATTTCCTTTCCAACGCATCAAGAATCGCCTCAATCGGAGGTCGTATGCAAAAGTTAGCTGTTTCTCTCTCCTCTTTCTTTTTTTCTTCTTTTTTTTTGCCACGGTTCATTTTAAATGCGGCTGCCTGTTCCTTCTTTTCTCTCTCTTTTTTTCTTTTTTTTCACACACGACGCGGTTGAATCCGAATTCGTGTCCTACTCCGAGACCAACTAGGGCAAAGCCTCCCTAGAAACCGAGTTCGGATCTAACTGCAACGGTGATTCCAAGACGTGAACAGAACTCGAAACTCTAAAGGAACTAGACACTAAGACCAGCAAAGGACACAACGATACAACCGAAGACTCAACAAACAAAGACTATGCAGCAATAGATAAAGGCTCAAATTGTTTCGGATTTTGGGGAATAGATCTACTATTTTTTTTGGTTTTCTGGACTGTAGGTAAAAAAAGATGCAAAGACTAGATAAGATCTCTCACCGATCAACCTTGAGCTCTGATACCAACTGATAGCACTAGCGGTCCCGATCTTTCGATGAAAGTGTTAGATTCGATTGGGGAAGGAGATGACGTTGATGACCCGACTACAACCATCCAAGGACGTTACGCCTTAGCGATCGATACACCAACTCCAGAGATTGTTCGTAACCTTGTCGGCACACGATCAACCTAACCACGAGGGTACTTGTTCATGCAAGCAATCGAAGAACAGGCAAGAACAAGATGAACAACAACTCAATTGCAAATAAACGATATAGGATTCAATCGAAAATAGAAGAACGGTGGGGTTCTGAAGATAAGTATCCGGGTGGTCTAGCCGACACGCGCGAGTACAAGGCAAAGTAGCAAAAGCTAACTTAGTCTATCAAAAACCCAAACCCTAGAAGAGGTGCGGCTGCCTATTTAAGGGACACAAAAGGTGGAGGGTCGGCCAAAACACAAGGAAGCCGAGTAGGACTCGAATTACAAGGCCCAAGGCCCATTTTGACTCGGACTGGAAAAGTGATGTGACTTGTTTTGCAGTTTCTGATGGACTTGGATGGAATTTAGAGGTGAGACCAGATCCATCTGAAAGTAGACTTCAAGAGCTTTCGAACGAGTACTCATGGGCCCCGAGAAACCTTCTGGATCAAACGTTATGGCCATTTGAAGTAGACACTGTCAACAAGGCCGAATCCGAGTCAAACTCGTGAACAGGACTTGGTTTGCGCTTGACGGTTCCACTTCTATACTTGAGCTCATGTGGTTCTTCCCCATGGTTCCTAAGGACAATTAAATCATCACAAGAATTAAGTAGTATTCCATTCTTTGAAACATTTGTATGCAAACTTAGGAACGCATTCACCTGATGGTTAAGTTGACGTGCTCGCGCTCTAGTCATTGGTCCTTGTATCATAGTTTCAGTTTGATGTGGAGTCGGCGTGGTTGTATGCATGGAAAGGATGCCCTCATCAGGCACACTTCATACCATGTCATAAAAGTGATGATGCTACCAACATTGCTGATTTGTTCTTTCGTGAAGTTGTTCGCTTGCATTTTGTGTCAAATAAAGTAGTTTCTGATCGTGACACTAAATTCCTTAGCCATTTTTGGAGAACTTTATGGGCTAAATTGGGGACTAAGCTGTTGTTTTCGACTACATGTCATCCCCAAACTGATGGGCAAACTGAAGTTGTGAATAGAACTTTATCTACCATGCTTACGGCTGTTTTGAAAAAGAACATCAAAATGTGGGAAGAATGCTTGCCTCATATTGAATTTGCTTATAATCGTTCGCTGTATTTTACTACAAAGTTGTGCCCTTTTGAGATTGTTTATGGCTTTGTGCCTCGTGCTCCTATTGATTTGCTACCACTTTCATCTTCGGAGAAGTTAAATTTTGATGCTAAACAGCGTGCTGACTTGGTGTTGAAAATGCATGAGACAACCAAAGAAAATATTGAACGCATGAATGCCAAATACAAACTTGCTGGTAGTAAAAGAAGGAGGCATTTAACTTTTCAACCGGGTGATTTAGTTTGGTTGCATTTGAGAAAAGATAGATTTCCTGAATTGAGGAGATCTAAGTTGAAGCCTAGAGCTGATGGTCCTTTCAAAGTGCTGGTAAAGATTAATGACAATGCATATAAACTGGAGTTGCCTGCAGATTTTGGGGTTAGTCCCACCTTTAACATTGCAGATTTGAAGCCCTACTTGGGAGAAAAAGATGAGATTGAGTCGCGGACGACTCAAATGCAAGATGGGGAGGATGATCCACACCAAGTCGGACGGATTCAAAATGCATACTGTAGTAAGCTAGGGCACAAATGAAGTACATTCAGGATGTTCGGCACACTGTTTCATTCCGTGCCACGATTTCGTCCACGTGGAGTTTATAGCACCCGTCAGAACCGATGTAGAGGAAAGTTCCGCACAGACCCAAACGGATTCAAAATTCCGGCCAGAATGAGATTGGGCGTGTGTGAAGTCCATTCGACTGGCTGGGACTCAGTTTCATCTCATGCCATCACTTTGTTCGAGTAGAGTTTATAGTACCCGATGCAACCCGTCGCGGCAGAAAGTTTCGCACTGACTCGGACATATTTGGAATGTATGCCGGAATGAGCTTGGTGGCATATGAAGTCCATTCGGGACGTTTGGCAGTCTTTTTGATTCGTTCCTTGATTTCCTCCCACAGTGCTTATGTCACCCGTCGGAACCTTTCGTGGTGGGTACTTTCACACCGACTCGGACAGTTTGGAAATGCATACCGAAACAAGCTAGGACGCATATGAAGTCCACTCGCGATGTGCGGCACTCAGTTTCATTTCATGACACGATTTCGTCTGCACGGAGTTTATAGTACCCGTCGAAACCCGATTTGGAGTACAGAATCGCACTAACACGAACGGATTCGAAATGCATGCCGAGTAAACTACGGCACTAATAAAGTCAATTCAGGGTGTCCAACACGCAGTTTTATTTCATGTCTCGATTTTGTCGCGTGGAGTTTGTTGTACCCTTCGGAACCTGATGTGCAGGAAAGTGTCACGCCCACTCAGATAGGCTCGAATGCACGCCAGAATAAGATAGGGCGCACATGAAATCCATTCACGGTGCCTGGCACCCAGTTTCACTTTGCGCCTAGAATTTGTACGAGTGGAGTTCGTAGTACCAGACGGAAACCGTTGACGAGGAAAGTATCGCACTGCCTCGCACGATTTGAAATGGTTGCCGAAATGAGCTAGGGTGCATAAGAAGTCCACCTGGAGTGTTGGCACTCAGTTTCATTTCGTACCTCGATTTAGTCCACAGGGAGTTATAGTACCAGTTGAATCCGTTGTGGTGGAAAGTTTCACACCGAATCGGATTTATTTGAATAGCATACCGAATTGACCTGCGGTGCATGTAAAGTCCATTCGGGATGTTTGTCATTAGTTTTATTTCGATCCACGATTTTGTCCGCACGGGGTTTATTGTATCCGTCGGAACCCGACGTGCAGAAAAGTTCCACACCAACTCGGACTAATGCGATACGCATGCCGAAATGAGCTAGGGCAATTATGTGCCATTCGTCATGCTTGGCACTTAGATTCATTTCCTTCCTAGTTTCGGCCGCACGGAATTTATAGTACCATTCCGAACACGTTGTCGAGGATACTTTCACACCGACTCGGACGGATTCAAAATGCATTCCAAAATGAGCTAGGGTGCAGATGAGGCCCACTCGGGGTGTGTAGCTCTCGATTTTATTTTGTACCACGATTTCCTCCGCATTGAGTTTATAGAACCCGTTGGAACCCGAAGTGGAGGACAGTTTCGCTCCGACTAGGACGTATTCCAAATATATGCTGAACATGCTATGGCACATGTGAAATCCATTTGGGATGTCTGGCACTCAATTTCATTTCGTGCCCCGATCTCGTCCGCGTGGAGTTTACAGCACTCGTCAGAACCCGAAGTAGAGGAAATCGTAACACCGACTCAGACGAATTTGAGGTGCCTGCGAAGACGAGCTAGGGCGCATATGAAGTCCATTCGGGGGTTTGGGACTCAGTTTCGTTTCGTGCCTCGACATCGTGCGAGTGCAGTTTATAGTACCAGACGTGACCCACTGTGGAGGAAAGTCTCGCACTGAATCAGATGGATGCGGAATGTATGTCGAAATGAGCTAGGGCACAAATGATGTTCGTTGAAGGTGTTCGGCATGTAGTTTAATTGTGTGCCTCGATTTCATTTCCACGGTGGTTATATTACCTATCTGAACCAACTGTGGAGGACACTTTCACACCGACCAGGATGGTTTGGAAATGCATACCAAAATGAGTAGGGCGCATATGAGGTCCGCTCGTAGTGTGTGGCACTCAGTTTCATTTCATGCCATGATTTCGTCCGCACGGAGTTTATATTGCCCGTCGGAACCTGATATGGAGGATAGATCCACACCAACTCGGACGGATTCAAAATGCATACTGTAGTAAGCTAGGGCACAAATGAAGTACATTCAGGATGTTCCGCACGCTGTTTCATTCCGTGCCACGATTTCGTCCACGTGGAGTTTATATCTCCCGTCGAACCGATGTAGGGGAAAGTTCCGCACAGACCCAAACGGATTCGAAATGCCGGCCAGAATGAGATTGGGCGTGTGTGAAGTCCATTCGACTGGCTGGGACTCAGTTTCATCTCATGCCATCACTTTGTTGGAGTAGAGTTTATAGTACCCGATGCAACCCGTCGCGGCAGAAAGTTTCGCACTGACTCGGACATATTTGGAATGTATGCCGGAATGAGCTTGGTGGCATATGAAGTCCATTCGGGGCGTTTGGCAGTCTTTTTGATTCGTTCCTTGATTTCCTCCCACAGTGCTTATGTCACCCGCCGGAACCTTTCGTGGTGGGTACTTTCACACCGACTCGGACAGTTTGGAAATGCATACCGAAACAAGCTAGGACGCATATGAAGTCCACTCGCGATGTGCGGCACTCAGTTTCATTTCATGACACGATTTCGTCTGCACGGAGTTTATAGTACCCGTCGAAACCCGATTTGGAGTACAGAATCGCACTGACACGAACGGATTCGAAATGCATGCCGAGTAAACTACGGCACTAATAAACTCAATTCAGGGTGTCCAACACGCAGTTTTATTTCATGTCTCGATTTTGTCGCGTGGAGTTTGTTGTACCCTTCGGAACCTGATGTGCAGGAAAGTTTCACGCCCACTCAGATAGGCTCGAATGCACGCCAGAATAAGATAGGGCGCACATGAAATCCATTCACGGTGCCTGGCACCCAGTTTCACTTTGCGCCTAGAATTTGTACGAGTGGAGTTCGTAGTACCAGACGGAAACCGTTGACGAGGAAAGTATCGCACTGCCTCGCACGATTTGAAATGCTTGCCGAAATGAGCTAGAGTGCATAAGAAGTCCACCTGGAGTGTTGGCACTCAGTTTCATTTCGTACCTCGATTTCGTCCACAGGGAGTTATAGTACCAGTTGGATCCGTTGTGGTGGAAAGTTTCACACCGAATCGGATTTATTTGAATAGCATACCGAATTGACCTGCGGTGTATGTAAAGTCCATTCGGGATGTTTGTCATTAGTTTTATTTCGATCCACGTTTTTGTCCGCACGGGGTTTATTGTATCCGTCGGAACCCGACGTGCAGAAAAGTTCCACACCAACTCGGACTAATGCGATACGCACGCCGAAATGAGCTAGGGCATTTATGTGCCATTCGTCATGCTTGGCACTTAGATTCATTTCCTTCCTAGTTTCGGCCGCACGGAATTTATAGTACCATTCGGAACACGTTGTCGAGGATACTTTCACACTGACTCGGACGGATTCAAAATGCATTCCAAAATGAGCTAGGGTGCAGATGAGGCCCACTCGGGGTGTGTAGCTCTCGATTTTATTTTGTACCACGATTTCCTCCGCATTGAGTTTATAGAACCCGTTGGAACCCGAAGTGATGAGGACATCCTTTCCATGCATACAACCATGCCGACTCCATATCAAACTGAAACTATGATACAAGGACCAATGACTAGAGCGCGAGCACGTCAACTTAACCATCAGGTGAATGCGTTCCTAAGTTTGCATACAAATGTTTCAAAGAATGGAATACTACTTAATTCTTGTGATGATTTAATTGTCCTTAGGAACCATGGGAAAGAACCACATGAGCTCAAGTATAGAAGTGGAACCGTCAAGCGCAAACCAAGTCCTGTTCACGAGTTTGACTCGGATTCGGCCATGTTGACAGCGCCTACTTCAAACGGCCGTAACTTTTGATCCAGAAAGTTTCTCAGGGCCCGTGAGTACTCGTTGGAAAGATCTTAAAGTCTACTTTCAGATGGATCTGGCCTCACCTCCAAATTCCATCCGAGTCGACCAGAAACTGCAAAACAATTCATATTGCTTTTCCAGTCCGAGTCAAAGTGGGCCTTGGGCCTTGTAATTCGAGTCCTATTTGGCTTCCTTGTGTTTTGGCCGACCCTCCACCTTCCGTGATCCTTAAATAGGCAGCCGCACCCTCTTCTAGGGTTTGGGTTTTTGTTTAGACTAAGTTAGCTTTTGCTGCTTTGCCTTGTACTCGCGCGTGTCGGCTAGACCGCCCGAATACTTGTCTTCGGAACCCCACTGTTTTCTGTTTTTCGATTGAATCTTACATCGTTATTTGCAATTGAGTTGCTGTTCATCTTGTTCTTGCTTGTTCTTCGATTGCTTGCAGGAACAAGAACCCTCGTGGTTAGGTTGATCGTGCGCCGACAAGGTCACGAACAATCTCTGGAGTTGGTGTATCGATCGCTAAGGCGCAGCGTCCTTGGATGGTTATAGTCGGGTCGTCAACGTCATCTCCGTCCCCAATCGAATCTACCACTCTCATCGAAAGATCGGGACCCCTAGTCCTATCACGAAGTGGAGGACAGTTTCGCTCCGACTAGGACGTATTCCAAATATATGCTGAACAAGCTAGGGCACATATGAAATCCATTTGGGATGTCTGGTACTCAATTTCATTTCGTGCCCCGATCTCGTCCGCGTGCAGTTTACAGCACTCGTCAGAACCCGACGTAGAGGAAATCGTAACACCGACTCAGACGAATTTGAGGTGCCTGCGAAGACGAGCTAGGGCGCATATGAAGTCCATTCGGGGGTTTGGGACTCAGTTTCACTTCGTGCCTCGACATCGTGCGAGTGCAGTTTATAGTACCAGACGTGACCCACTGTGGAGGAAAGTCTCGCACTGAATCAGATGGATGCGGAATGTATGTCGAAATGAGCTAGGGCACAAATGATGCTCGTTGAAGGTGTTCGGCATGTAGTTAATTGTGTGCCTCGATTTCATTTCCACGGTGGTTATATTACCTATCTGAACCAACTGTGGAGGACACTTTCACACCGACCAGGATGGTTTGGAAATGCATACCAAAATGAGTAGGGCGCATATGAGGTCCGCTCGTAGTGTGTGGCACTCAGTTTCATTTCATGCCATGATTTCGTCCGCACGGAGTTTATATTGCCCGTCGGAACCTGATATGGAGGATAGATCCACACCAACTCGGACGGATTCAAAATGCATACTGTAGTAGGCTAGGGCACAAATGAAGTACATTCAGGATGTTCGGCACGCTTTTCATTCCGTGCCACGATTTCGTCCACGTGGAGTTTATAGCACCCGTCGGAACCGTTGTAGGGGAAAGTTCCGCACAGACCCAAACGGATTCGAAATGTCGGCCAAAATGATATTGGCGTGTGGGAAGTCCATTCGACTGGCTGGGACTCTGTTTCATTTCATGCCATCACTTTGTTCGAGTAGAGTTTATAGTACCCGATGCAACCCGTCGTGGCAGAAAGTTTCGCACTGTCTCGGACAGATTTGGAATGTATGCCGGAGTGAGCTCGGTGGCATAGGAAGTCCATTCGGGACGTTTGGCAGTCTTTTTGATTCGTTCCTTGATTTCCTCCTGCAGTGCTTATGTCACCCGTCGGAACCTTTCGTGGTAGGTACTTTCACACCGACTCGGACAGTTTGGAAATGCATACTGAAACAAGCTAGGACGCATATGAAGTCCACTCGCGATGTGTGGTACTCAGTTTCATTTCATCACACGATTTCGTCTGCACGGAGTTTATAGTACCCGTCGAAACCCGATTTGGTGTACAGAATCACACTGACACGAACGGATTCGAAATGCATGCCGAGCAAACTAGGGCACAAATAAAGTCAATTCAGGGTGTCCAACACGCAGTTTTATTTCATGTCTCAATTTTGTCGCGTGGAGTTTGTTGTTCCCTTCGGAACCTGATGTGCAGGAAAGTTTCACGCCGACTCAGATAGGCTCGAATGCACGCCAGAATAAGCTAGGGCGCACATGAAATCCATTCATGGTGCCTGGCACTCAGTTTCACTTTGCGCCTAAATTTGTACGAGTGGAGTTCGTAGTACCAGACGGAAACCGTTGACGAGGAAAGTATCGCACTGGCTCGCACGATTTGAAATGCTTGCCGAAATGAGCTAGGGTGCATAAGAAGTCCACCTGGAGTGTTGGCACTCAGTTTAATTTTGTACCTCGATTTCGTCCACAGGGAGTTATAGTACCAGTTGGATCCATTGTGGTCGAAAGTTTCACACCGAATCGGATTGATTTGAATTGCATACCGAATTGACCTGCGGTGCATGTAAAGTCCATTCGGGATGTTTGTCATTAGTTTTATTTCGATCCACGATTTTTTCCGCACGGGGTTTATTGTATCCGTCGGAACCCGACGTGCAAAAAAGTTCCACACCAACTCGGACTAATGCGATACGCACGCCGAAATGAGCTTGGGCATTTTTGTGCCATTCGTCATGCTTGGCACTTAGATTCATTTCCTTCCTTGTTTCGGTCGCACGGAATTTATAGTACCATTAGGAACACATTGTCGAGGATACTTTCACACCGACTCGGACGGATTCAAAATGCATTCCAAAATGAGCTAGGGTGCAGATGAGGCCCACTCGGGGTGTGTAGCTCTCGATTTTATTTTGTACCACGATTTCCTCCGCATTGAGTTTATAGAACCCGTTGGAACCCGAAGTGGACGACAGTTTCGCTCCGACTAGGACGTATTCCAAATATATGCTGAACAAGCTAGGGCACATATGAAATCCATTTGGGATGTCTGGCACTCAATTTCATTTCGTGCCCCGATCTCGTCCGCGTGGAGTTTACAGCACTCGTCAGAACCCGACGTAGAGGAAATCGTAACACCAACTCAGACGAATTTTAGGTGCCTGCGAAGACGAGCTAGGGCGCATATGAAGTCCATTCGGGGGTTGGGACTCAGTTTCATTTCGTGCCTCGACATCGTGCGAGTGCAGTTTATAGTACCAGACGTGACCCACTGTGGAGGAAAGTCTCGCACTGAATCAGATGGATGCGGAATGTATGTCAAAATGAGCTAGGGCACAAATGATGTTCGTTGAAGGTGTTCGGCATGTAGTTTAATTGTGTGCGTCGAGGAACAAGAATGACAGGAACGGCACAAGGACTAAGACTTTCGCGTACGTACCCTTTTTCCATGAGCGCTTGCACTTGCCGCTGAATTTCTTTTGTTTCCTCCGGATTTGTGCGATACGGCGGCCGGTTGGGAAGTGGAGCTCCTGGTACCAAGTCAATTTGATGTTCGATGCCTCGAATGGGTTGTAGACCAGCAGGTACCTCCTCCGGAAAAACATCCTCATAATCCTGTAATACTTGAGAAACCACGCTAGGAAGAGAGGTTAAGTCATTAGTAGAAAGCAAGACATCTTTATACAACCAAATGCTCCAAAGTGGAATCATCTCTCATCGCTCTCAAATCAGATTTGGTGGCTATCATGACTAGCTTTGTCTCTCCCTCATCCTTTCTTTTTCCAATCAATTTTAGCTCGTGGCTCTCTCTCACCTTTTGTGGAATTGCATTCTTTTGCTCCTTCCCTTTCTCACTCTCTACTTTCACCTCAACTTTTTGCATGTTATCATGTATGATTTGAGAAGGAGTTAATGGCAGTAGCGTTATTTCCTTATTGTTCCACATGAATTTGTACTGGTTAGTTCTACCATCATGAATAACAGAACGATCATATTGCCATGGCCTACCTAATAACAAGTGACATACTTCCATGACACAACATCACATTCTACAGTATCACGATAAGAACCAATCTGAAAGCTAACATCAACAGTGTACCCAACATTCATGGAACCATCATTATTCAACCACTGAATTTGATATGGATGTGGGTGTTTCTTGTATTTTAATCCAAGTTTAGTGCAAAGTTCTTTGCTAGCTAGGTTGTGACAACTACCTCCATCAATAATAACTTTGCAACACTTACCATCTTTACTTACCTGAGCTTTTGTTTGGAAAAGGTTGCAGCGCTGTTCATGGTTGGATTTTGTTTGAACGCTCAACACCGAAGGGGTGCACACAAGGATAGGACCGGACTCAGGGTCACAATACCCATCCCTATGTGTTTCTTCTTCTCTTTCTTCCTCATGGCCATCCTCAAACGCCTGAAAGTCAGCAAGGTGCTCTCCATCTTCTTCTGCAGAATCATATTCTCCATTCTCAGTTACCAACATTACCTTGCTATTTGGGCAATCTTTTTGCATATGTCCGCGACCAAGACACTTGAAGCATTGGATGGAGCTACTCTTGGCCGTAGAACCAACAGAAGATGTTGAAGATGGGGCGGGTCCTCTTTTTGGAAAGGAAGGAGTGGTATTCTTGACACTCGGGGCAGCACGTGCACTAGGAGTAAAACTTCCACTAGATTGGTTAGTTTTAAATGAATTGAAACAAGGTGTGGTTTTACCTCCTGTAGGTGCTGTACGGGGAGTGTAGGAAGATGATTTTGACACCCTCATGTCTTGTTGTACTTGCCTCTCAGCCTTAGTGGCTTGATGTACCAACTCCACCATGTTGTTGTAGGGTTGAAATTCGACAATTCGCTTGATGGAAGTTTGCAAACCAGTAAGGAAACGGGCCATAGTTTGCTCTTCTTGTTCATAAACATTAGCCCTTATCATAGCCATTTCCATCTCTTTGTAGTACTCCTCAATCGTGAAACTCCCTTGCTTCAAATTCTGCAATTTATCAAAAAGATCACGTTTGTAATGTTTAGGAACAAACCTTGCCCTCATATGGTACTTCATCTCTTCCCATGTAGTGATGGGTGGCTCATTGTTCTCCATCCTTTGGTTTTGCACTTGTTCCCACCAAACCAAGGCATAATCATTGAATTCTAGTCCCGCCATATGGATTTTCTTTTCTTCAGAATAGTTGTGCAAGCGGAACACCTTGTCCACCTTGAGTTCCCAAGTGAGGTATTCTTCGGGCTCATGTGTACCTGAAAACGAAGGCATTGTTAATTTAAGCTTACCAAATTTCTCCTCGTGTGGCCGTTCTTCGCCATAATGATTACGGCGGTGGTAGCCATCATCGTAGTGCAGAAAGTCATCGTCGTGAATGTGAAGTGCTCCCCCACCATGGCCTCCATGTCCATGGCCCCTCCCCGGACCATGGAAGCCGCCCCCTGCACCTCTCCCAGGCGGGGGTGGACGGACGGCATTTGCCACCACGTGGTCTCGCCGTTGTTGTGCATCTTGGCCAGCTCGAGCAATGCCTGCTTCCTCATCTCGCGGAGGTATGCCACCCCCACGATGAACACTGCCTTCCTCTTGTGGTGGTCGAAGGGCGCGCACCACATCATTCACAATATTGGTACGTAGTACATTCATTTGTTGGTTCATCTCAATGCGCATGTCTTGTGTGGAGTTGTTGATCTCTGCCTTGAGTTGCTCCTCCAAAGCAGAAGTAGTGGCAGCGAACTCATTGCGCAAAGTTCCCCTCAAAGCTTGGAATTGAAAACAAGTCACCGGGGAATTCACACCATGCTCCTCTCCCATGTTGTTGTCGTCTCCACCTGACATGGTTAGTAGCACGAAGAAGACACAAAAACCACAAACATATGGGTAATATGTGAAGTCACTCAATCTCACTTTTCCTCAACCAAGTAAAGTTCTTACCTTTCCGAAGTGAATTGAGACAAAAAGAAACTTACACTTGGTGGTGGTTACAATAACAAGTGATGATCAAGCGGATTTAAAAGTGACTCACAATTGCACGGCAAAGGATATTTTGTGGAGCTTGGTTTGGAAGTATTTATCCTACACGATCTGAATTTCACGATGTTGTAAAATTAAGTAATAATCCAATCTAGGAAATATTGCCTATGTGCTGATCCAGAAGATATAAGTGAAATGTATGAACGCACACGCAAAGGTCAATGTGACTCAATGCAACAAAGAATTGAGCTAGATGGAAACAAATAGGAACAATAGCTCGTTTGCATCAAGTACTAGGAGAGACGCTAGCCAATTGCAATAACAAGAACAGAGGGCACAAGATTGCTCCAATCACTCACCCAAATAGGAGCTAGAACCACTCACCCAACAGCTTCTCTCTCTTTTTTTTCCTCTCTTTTTTTTTGCTCACCTTTTTTTCTTTTTTTTTGCTACCTTGCCAATCACCCAAATATGTTCAACTCACTGTTCTGAGTCTATTAAGGTATATGGGTCACAAACTTTGTGGAAGGTAAGGATATCTCTCTCTCTAAACTTTGAATTTTTTTTAATCGGCCGGAGTGGTGATGCACAAGCCCAATATTCGGCTATGAGTATTCAGGAGCAGCCCTCAATGCAATATCAATGACTAGTCTCAAGTATTCAAAGGATATAAGTGAAGCTCGTATGTGTGGTGTTTGGCCGTATGGTGTTCAAGGAAGCAAACGCGAACACTAACACCTCCTTAGAGTTGGTTTCGGATGGCAACTTGCAAACGGATTCGAAAGTGGACAGCTAGCCAAAACCGACTTGGATTCTAGAGTTGTACTCAGATTGATCTGAGAGGAGTTATGGATACGGACTCAACTTCAAGAGTAAATTGAATCTACCTTTTTTTTGTTTTATGGGGACACAAGATCAAGTTACGCGAAGGAACACAAAGATCAGCACGTAAACAAAATATCTAATGGATCAAGACTTAATAAAACTCACGAAAATAGCAGATGCAAAACTAGGGTTTGGATTTTTTTGTGTTTTTGGTTTATGGACTATAGGACAGCAAGTAATAACTGAAATTTAAAGGGATAAGATCCTACCGAGTAAACCGCGCTCTGATACCAAGATGATACGGGGTCGCCCGATCTTCTCGACGTAGGATGGATACTCACGGGAGTCTTGATGAATCGTAATGATCCTCCAATGCCAATGCAAGGGACGAACACTCTTTAATCCGCCAAAACACACTCGTGTTGATTTCGCCAACCACCAAGCAAAGATCTATCGTGCACCCAATTCCCAACGGAAAGGCTGAACGATCTTGATTGAAGAGAACGCTCCTAATTCCCTATGGAACTTCGGCAGCAATGCTAAACTCGAACAAACTTTAGTAGATTGATTTTTCTCAAACATGGTCTAAGCCCTAAAGGCTGCCATTACAAGGCTTATATAGCCCCTTGGGACGTCCATATGGCCCCCAAACCAATTACAACTCAACCCTATTGGTTTTAGATACGAACTCTCACAAAAAGGAAACTATAGTTTTCACCCGTCGTATTGTTTCGGTCATAACATTTTATCCGTGACGAATTTGAAGGTGGTACCAGATCCATTGCGTAGCCCTGGAAATTATCTTTCCAACGAGTACAAGAACACCTGAATCGGACTCCGTTTGTGAAAGTTATAGCCTTTTTAGTAACTGTCTGTCAGGCTGTCCCGAACCGAATCTGAGTTGAATCCTGAGTTGAATCCGAGTTTGAATTGGGTTGAGCACGTGGGAAGTCTGAATTTGGCTTGAAAATCTTATCCAAAACTTGTAGTTTAAGTCCTTGGGCTCCTCCCTTTTGCTCTCCCACTGCATGGGCTTCTTTCCTCTCATGACTCGTGGCCAATTGGTCCTTCTCCACTTGATCTTCTGTTGCTTCAAACCTGAGAACACATAAAATATTTGCATTAGGTAGTACGCTATTCTCATCTAATGTAATAGAAGACTCTCTAAGAAACAAAAGCACCTGTTGTTGAAGTAGCTTAGCTCTTGCTCTTGTCATAGGACCTTTTGGAGCCTCATCACTAGCTTTGTCATGCACACTTGGAGTGGGTGAAGAATGTGTAATAGAGATGTCCTCATCAGGAAGTCCATTCGACTGGCTGGGACTCTGTTTCATTTCATGCCATCACTTTGTTCGAGTAGAGTTTATAGTACCCGATGCAACCCGTCGTGGCAGAAAGTTTCGCACTGTCTCGGACAGATTTGGAATGTATGCCGGAATGAGCTTGGTGGCATAGGAAGTCCATTCGGGACGTTTGGCAGTCTTTTTGATTCGTTCCTTGATTTCCTCCCACAGTGCTTGTGTCACCCGTCGGAACCTTTCGTGGTGGGTACATTCACACCGACTCGGACAGTTTGGAAATGCATACCGAAACAAGCTAGGACGCATATGAAGTCCACTCGCGATGTGTGGCACTCAGTTTCATTTCATCACACGATTTCGTCTGCACGGAGTTTATAGTACCCGTCGAAACCCGATTTGGAGTACAGAAGCACACTGACACGAACGGATTCGAAATGCATGCCGAGTAAACTAGGGCACAAATAAAGTCAATTCAGGGTGTCCAACACGCAGTTTTATTTCATGTCTCGATTTTGTCGCGTGGAGTTTGTTGTACCCTTCGGAACCTGATGTGCAGGAAAGTTTAACGCCGACTCAGATAGGCTCGAATGCACGCCACAACAAGCTAGGGCGCACATGAAATCCATTCACGGTGCCTGGCACCCAGTTTCACTTTGCGCCTAGAATTTGTACGAGTGGAGTTCGTAGTACCAGACGGAAACCGTTGACGAGGAAAGTATCGCACTGGCTCGCACGATTTGAAATGCTTGCCGAAATGAGCTAGGGTGCATAAGAAGTCCACCTGGAGTGTTGGCACTCAGTTTCATTTCGTACCTCGATTTAGTCCACAGGGAGTTTGATGAGGACATCCTTTCCATGCATACAACCATGCCGACTCCATATCAAACTGAAACTATGATACAAGGACCAATGACTAGAGCGCGAGCACGTCAACTTAACCATCAGGTGAATGCGTTCCTAAGTTTGCATATAAATGTTTCAAAGAATGGAATACTACTTAATTCTTGTGATGATTTAATTGTCCTTAGGAACCATGGGGAAGAACCACATGAGCTCAAGTATAGAAGTGGAACCGTCAAGCGCAAACCAAGTCCTGTTCACGAGTTTGACTCGGATTCGGCCTTGTTGACAGCGCCAACTTCAAACGGCCGTAACTTTTGATCCAGAAGGTTGCTCGGGGCCCGTGAGTACTCGTTAGAAAGCCCTTGAAGTCTACTTTCAGATGGATCCGGCCTCACCTCCAAATTCCATCCGAGTCGACCAGAAACTGCAAAACAATTCATATTGCTTTTCCAGTCCGAGTCAAAGTGGGTCTTGGGCCTTGTAATTCGAGTCCTATTTGGCTTCCTTGTGTTTTGGCCGAACCTCCACCTTCCGTGACCCTTAAATAGGCAGCCGCACCCTCTTCTAGGGTTTGGGTTTTGTTTGGACTAAGTTAGCTTTTGCTGCTTTGCCTTGTACTCGCGCGTGTCGGCTAGACCGCCCGAATACTTGTCTTCGGAACCCCATCGTTTTCTGTTTTCGATTGAATCTTACTTCGTTATTTGCAATTGAGTTGCTGTTCATCTTGTTCTTGCTTGTTCTTCGATTGCTTGCAGGAACGAGAACCCTCGTGGTTAGGTTAGGTTGATCGTGCGCCGACAAGGTCACGAACAATCTCTGGAGTTGGTGTATCGATCGCTAAGGCGCAACGTCCTTGGATGGTTGTAGTCGGGTCGTCAACGTCACCTCCTTCCCCAATCGAATCTACCACTCTCATCGAAAGATCGGGACCCCTAGTCCTATCAGTTGGTATCAGAGCTCAAGGTTGATCGGTGAGAGATCTTATCTAGTCTTTGCAATTTTTTTTACCTACAGTCCAGAAAACCAAAAAAAAAATAGTAGATCTATTCCCCAAAATCCGAAACAATTGAGCCTTTATCTATTGCTGCATAGTCTTTGTTTGTTGAGTCTTCGGTTGCATCGTCGTGTCCTTTGCTGGTCTTAGTGTCTAGTTCCTTTAGAGTTTCGAGTTCTGTTCACGTTTTAGACTCACCGTTGCAGTTAGATCTGAACTGTCATAGGAGGGTAGAAAAGGAGGAGGACTCGGTTGCTAATTGGTCTTGAGGCTTTGCCCTAATTGGTCTTGGTAGTAGGGCACGCCTAATTGGGATTCAACTGAATCGTGTGTGAAAAAAAAAAGAGAGAGAAAAAAGAGAGACAAGAAGGAACAGGCAGCCGCATCTAGAAGAGCCGCGGCATAAAAGAAAAAAAGAAAAAAAAAATAGAAGAGAGAGAAAAACCTAACTTTTGCATACGACCTCCGATTGAGGCGATTCTTGATCCGTTGGAAAGGAAATCGGAAGATAAAGTGAAAAAAAAGAAGACCGGAAAAACTGGAGATTTCAGATCCGCGTAAGCCATCAGGCATTCGACCCCAAAAAACGTCGTTTAGGGCCTCAAAACGGGCCCGCAAACCGAGGAAAAATCAAGTTTCTCAGAATTTGCTCAAAATTGACCGAGCCCTTCTGCACGTGATTCTAAGGTCCCCTGTGAAGACGACACCCTTTTTCGAGCTCCAGAACTCCGTGTGCAATGCCATCTAGTTTCTTTCTGCACGGTGTATCTTCGTTTGTGTTCTAGGCTTGCGTCTCTAGTACGGTCTAGCCTAGGACCAGCACGGTGCCGTCGTTGAGCGATTATTCAACTTGCTTTGACTAATGTGGTTCTAGTTATCCTTTGTTCACTCTCAGCCCACCTATAGCTCCACAGATTTGGCTACCACCTCACGGGGACTAGCGACCGAGGCAGCGATACACCCAATTTCCAGGAGATATTGTCTTGACTTGTCGGCTGCCATCACCTCCTGCTCGCTGTGGTAAGAACTTGTAAGAGCTTGACAGAACAGGTTGAGAGTGTGCGACTTGATTTAACCACATCCCAGTAGTTGTGAGGGCATAACCTGCAGTTTTATTATTTTTATCTTCTTGGTTTGTTTCTTGTGTTCTTCTAACAATGTCAGGAGAACCAGAGGACCTGCGGGCAGCGCCACATTCCCCTCGGACTAGGGGCATCATACAACACTTTGAGCGCCAAATGAAGCTGCACACTGAAGGACTTGATGAGGATGTACGGGTCACCAACGAACGCCTTGGCCAATTGGAGGCCTGCGCAGATCGACACCAACACTACGCTTGCAACATTGGAGGCTTCCGTTGGCACCATCAACACCTCACTTGCTGAGATTTTGAGGCGTTTTGATGAGAGGGCGTGCATCTCCGCTGCACCGACTCAGCGTACTCGTGCCAACATTGCTGTCTTGGGCAGCAGGGTGGACGAAAATGGTGGAGACGAATATGCGGTGACACTCGAGATTGATGATGATGAGGACGCTCACCGTCAGCGTCAACCACGCCGGGCTGAGGTGCGTGAGAATGATGAATCGCTTGGTAAGATTAAGTTCACTATGCCACTTTTTGATGGAAAATATAACCACGATGCTTATATCACTTGGGAATTGGCTGTTGATCAGAAATTTGCTTGTCATGCATTCCCTGAAAACAAAAGGGTTAGGGCTGCTACTAGTGAGTTTACTGATTTTGCTTCTGTTTGGTGGAGTGAATATTGTAAGAAAAATCCTTTCACCATACCACAAACTTGGGATGCATTAAAAGAATCATGCGAGCTAGATTTGTTCCTCATATTATGCACGTGATTTGTTACATAAGTTGCAACAATTGAGGCAGGGTAGTAAAAGCGTAGAGGAATATTTTCAAGAATTGCAAACAGGCATGCTGCGTTGTGACTTAGAGGAAACTGAGGAAGCCGCTATGGCTAGGTTTATGGGTGGTTTGAATCGGGAAATTCAGGATATCTTAGCTTACAAGGAATATAATTCTATCACTCGTTTATTTCATCTTGCTTGTAAAGCTGAAAGAGAAGTACAGGGACGACGCGCGGGCACTAGGACTAACGTTTCTACAGGTCGTGGAAACATTTGGTCTCCACGTGCATCTGCCGCACCATCAAGCCAACCCCCTGCACCTTCTTCCTCCAACAGCAAGCCACGGTTCTCATCATCAAATTCGGCATCTCGGGCATCCGAAGCAACAAAGGGGGCAGCCCAAGCACATGCAAAGAGCTCTTCGTCCGTTGCATCTACGGGACGAACGAGGGATATCCAATGTCATCAATGCAAGGGGTATGGCCATGTGAGGAGTGAGTGCCCAACCAAGCATGTTCTGATTGTGAGAGATGATGGTGAGTATTCTTCTGCTAGTGATTTGGATGAGGATACATATGCTATGCTTGCAGCTGACCATGCAGGTAGTGGGAAGGAGCAAGAAGAAGAGCACATTGGTGCTGAAGATGCAGAGCGCTATGAGAGCCTCATTGTGCAGCGTGTGTTGAGTGCACAAATGGAGAGGGCGGAGCAAAATCAGCGGCACATCCTTTTCCAAACAAAGTGCGTCGTGAAGGAACGTTCATGCCGAGTGATAATTGATGGTGGGAGCTGCAACAACTTGGTGAGCTCCGATATGGTGGAGAAGCTTGCGTTGAACACCAAACCTCACCCACACCCTTACTACATTCAATGGTTCAATAACAGCGGCAAGGTGAAGGTAACACGAATGGTGAGAGTAAATTTTGCTATTGGTTCTTATCACGATGTTGTAGAATGCGATGTTGTCCCTATGCAAGCATGCTCTATGCTGTTAGGTAGACCGTGGCAATATGATAAAGATTCACTGCATCATGGTAAGGCAAACCAATATTCTTTTGTGCATCATGACAAGAAAATTGTGTTACATCCTATGTCTCCTGAAGCTATTTTCAAAGATGAGATTGCTAGAGCTAGTAGAGAGAAAAATCAGGAGCATAATAGGAGTGAAAATCAGATTGTTGCAAGTGAACTTGAGCAACATAAAAAGAAAAACTCTAAATCTGTTCATGAGAATAAAACTGAGATTAAATTGAAAGGTGCATGTTTTCTTGCTACTAAGTCTGATGTGAATGAGCTGGATGCTAGTACTTCTATTTGCTATGCCTTGCTTTGCAAACAAGCTTTATTTTCATTTGAGAAGGTACCTTCTTCTGTGCCTCCTGCTGTCACTAATCTTTTGCAGGAGTACATGGATGTCTTTCCAAAGGACGTGCCACCAGGGCTACCACCAGTGCGAGGGATTGAGCACCAGATTGATTTGATTCCCGGGGCATCTTTGCCCAATCGTGCGCCATACAGGACCAATCCGGAAGAAACTAAGGAGATTCAGCGTCAAGTTCAAGAATTGCTTGATAAAGGTTATGTGCGTGAGTCTCTTAGTCCTTGTGCTGTTCCGGTAATTTTAGTGCCTAAGAAAGATGGATCATGGCGTATGTGTGTGGACTGTAGAGCGATCAATAACATTACCATTAGATATCGTCACCCTATTCCTAGGTTAGATGATATGCTTGATGAATTAAGTGGCTCTATTGTCTTCTCTAAAGTTGATTTGCGTAGTGGGTACCACCAAATTTGCATGAAATTGGGAGATGAATGGAAAACAACATTTAAAACTAAGTTCGGTTTGTATGAGTGGTTAGTAATGCCATTTGGTTTAACTAATGCACCTACCACATTCATGAGATTAATGAACGAGGTTTTGCGTGCTTTCATTGGTAAATTTGTAGTGGTCTATTTTGATGATATATTGATATATAGCAGATCACTAGAGGAACACCTTTGCCATTTACGTGCTGTTTTTGATGCTTTACGTAATGCACGTTTATTTGGTAACGTTGAGAAGTGCACATTTTGCACGGATCGAGTCTCTTTTCTTGGCTATGTTGTTACTCCACAGGGCATAGAAGTTGATCAAGCCAAGGTTGAGGCAATACAGAGTTGGCCGACTCCTAAAGCGGTCACGCAGGTGCGAAGTTTTCTAGGACTTGCTGGATTCTATCGTCGTTTTGTGAAGGATTTCAGCACCATCGCTGCACCATTGAATGAGCTCACTAAAAAGGGGGTGCCGTTTACTTGGGGGAATGCACAGGAAGACGCCTTCAACACATTGAAAGATAAGTTAACACATGCACCATTACTCCAACTTCCATATTTTAGTAAGACTTTTGAGCTAGAATGTGATGCTAGTGGAATTGGATTGGGTGGTGTGCTGTTGCAAGAAGGTAAACCTGTGGCATACTTTAGTGAAAAATTGAGTGGGCCTAGTTTGAACTATTCTACTTATGATAAGGAATTATATGCTCTAGTTCGAACTTTAGAGACATGGCAACATTATTTATGGCCCAAAGAATTTGTCATTCATTCTGATCATGAGTCATTAAAGCATATTAGAAGTCAAGCAAAATTGAACCGTAGGCATGCAAAGTGGGTTGAATTCATAGAGTCTTTTCCTTATGTCATAAAACACAAAAAGGGAAAGGAGAATGTTATTGCTGATGCATTGTCTAGGAGATATACCATGCTCTCACAACTTGACTTCAAAATTTTTGGATGGAAACAATTAAGGAGTATTATGTTCATGATGATGATTTTAAAGACGTGTTGCTGAATTGCCAAGAGGGAAAAACATGGAATAAATTTGTTCTAAATGATGGATTTGTGTTTAGAGCTAACAAACTATGCATTCCAGCTAGCTCCGTTCGTTTGTTGTTGTTACAGGAAGCGCATGGAGGTGGGCTGATGGGGCATTTTGGAGCGAAGAAGACGGAAGACATACTTGGTAGTCATTTCTTTTGGCCAAAGATGAGGCGTGATGTGGAGCGTTTTGTTGCTCGCTGCACTACGTGTCAAAGGCTAAGTCACGACTTAATCCTCACGGTTTGTATATGCCTCTACCTGTTCCTAGTGTGCCTTGGGAAGATATTTCTATGGATTTTGTTTTAGGACTGCCTAGGACAAAGAAGGGGAGGGATAGCATATTTGTTGTTGTGGATAGATTTTCTAAGATGGCACACTTCATACCATGTCATAAAAGTGATGATGCTACCAATATTGCTGATTTGTTCTTTCGTGAAGTTGTTCGTTTGCATGGTGTGCCAAATACAATAGTTTCCGATCGTGACACTAAATTCCTTAGCCATTTTGGAGAACTTTATGGGCTAAATTGGGGACTAAGCTGTTATTTTCGACTACGTGTCATCCCCAAACTGATGGGCAAACTGAAGTTGTGAATAGAACTTTATCTACCATGCTTAGGGCTGTTTTGAAAAAGAACATTAAAATGTGGGAAGAATGCTTGCCTCATATTGAATTTGCTTATAATCGTTCGCTGCATTCTACTACAAAGTTGTGCCCTTTTGAGATTGTCTATGGCTTTGTGCCTCGTGCTCCTATTGATTTGCTACCACTTCCATCTTCGGAGAAGTTAAATTTTGATGCTAAACAGCGTGCTGACTTGATGTTGAAATTGCATGAGATAACCAAAGAAAATATTGACGCATGAATGCTAAATATAAACTTGCTGGTAGTAAAGGAATGAGGCATTTAACTTTTCAACCGGGTGATTTAGTTTGGTTGCATTTGAGAAAAGAAAGATTTCCTGAATTGAGGAGGTCTAAGTTGATGCCTAGAGCTGATGGTCCTTTCAAAGTGTTGGAAAAGATTAATGACAATGCATATAAACTGGAGTTGCCTGCAGATTTTGGGGTTAGTCCCACCTTTAACATTGCAGATTTGAAGCCATACTTGGGAGAAGAAGATGAGCTTGAGTCGCGGACGACTCAAATGCAAGAAGGGAGGATGATGAGGACATCCTTTCCATGCATACAACCATGCCGACTCCATATCAAACTGAAACTATGATACAAGGACCAATGACTAGAGCGCGAGCACGTCAACTTAACCATCAGGTGAATGCGTTCCTAAGTTTGCATATAAATGTTTCAAAGAATGGAATACTACTTAATTCTTGTGATGATTTAATTGTCCTTAGGAACCATGGGAAGAACCACATGAGCTCAAGTATAGAAGTGGAACCGTCAAGCGCAAACCAAGTCCTGTTCACGAGTTTGACTCGGATTCGGCCTTGTTGACAGCGCCAACTTCAAACGGCCGTAACTTTTGATCCAGAAGGTTTCGGGGCCCATGAGTACTTGTTGGAAAGCTCTTGAAGTCTACTTTCAGATGGATCCGGCCTCACCTCCAAATTCCATCCGAGTCGACCAGAAACTGCAAAACAATTCATATTGCTTTTCCAGTCCGAGTCAAAGTGGGCCTTGGGCCTTGTAATTCGAGTCCTATTTGGCTTCCTTGTGTTTTGGCCGAACCTCCACCTTCCGTGACCCTTAAATAGGCAGCCGCACCCTCTTCTAGGGTTTGGGTTTTGTTTGGACTAAGTTAGCTTTTGCTGCTTTGCCTTGTACTCGCGCGTGTCGGCTAGACCGCCCGAATACTTGTCTTCGGAACCCCATCGTTTTCTGTTTTCGATTGAATCTTACTTCGTTATTTGCAATTGAGTTGCTGTTCATCTTGTTCTTGCTTGTTCTTGATTGCTTGCAGGAACAAGAACCCTCGTGGTTAGGTTGATCGTGCGCCGACAAGGTCACGAACAATCTCTGGAGTTGGTGTATCGATCGCTAAGGCGCAGCGTCCCTGGATGGTTGTAGTCGGGTCGTCAACGTCATCTCCTTCCCCAATCGAATCTACCACTCTCATCGAAAGATCGGGACCCCTAGTCCTATCGAGTTATAGAGCCAGCGATTGGATCCGTTGTGGTGGAAAGCTTCACACGAATCGGATTGACTTGAATTGCATACGAAATGACCTGCGGTGCATGTAAATCCATTCGGGATGTTTGTCATTAGTTTTATTTCGATCCACGATTTTGTCCGCGGGGTTTATTATATCCGTCGGAACGGCGTGCAGAAAAGTTCCACACCAACTCGGACTAATGCGTCTGACGCGAAATGAGCTAGGGCATTTATGTGCCATTCGTCATGCTTGGCACTTAGATTCATTTCCTTCCTTGTTTGATCGCTCGGAATTTATAGTACCATTGAACACATTGTCGAGATACTTTCACACCGACTCGGACGGATTCAAAATGCATTCCAAAATGAGCTAGGGTGCAGATGAGGCCCACTCGGGTGTGTAGCACTCGATTTTATTTTGTACCACGATTTCCTCCGCATTGAGTTTATAGAACCCGAAGTGGAGGACAGTTTCGCTCCGACTAGGACGTATTCCAAATATATGTTCAACAAGCTAGGGCACATATGAAATCCATTTGGGATGTCTGGCACTCAATTTCTTTTCTTGCCCCGATCTCGTCGCGTGGAGTTTATAGCACTCGTCGAGAACCCGGCGTAGAAATCGTAACACCGACTCGAGGCAATTTGAGGTGCTGCGAAGACGAGCTAGGGCACATATGAAGTCCATTCGGGGGTTTGGGACTCAGTTTCGTTTCGTGCCTCGACATCGTGCGAGTGCAGTTTATAGTACCAGACATGACCCACTGTGGAGGAAAGTCTCGCACTGAATCAGATGGATGCGGAATGTATGTCGAAACGAGCTAGGGCACAAATGATGTTCGTTGAAGGTGTTCGGCATGTAGTTTAATTGCGTGCCTCGATTTCATTTCCACGGCGGTTATATTACCTATCTGAACCAACTGTGGAGGACACTTTCACACCGACCAGGATGGTTTGGAAATGCATACCAAAATGAGTAGGGCGCATATGAGGTCCGCTCGTTGTGTGTGGCACTCAGTTTCATTTCATGCCATGATTTCGTCCGCACGGAGTTTATATTGCCCGACGGAACCTGATATGGAGGATAGATCCACACCAACTCGGACGGATTCAAAATGCATACTGTAGTAAGCTAGGGCACAAATGAAGTACATTCAGGATGTTCGGCACGCTTTTCATTTCGTGCCACGATTTCGATCCACGTGTAGTTTATAGCACCGTCGGAACCGATGTAGGGAAAGTTCGCACAGACCCAAGCGGATTGAAATGCGGCCAGAATGATATTGGGCGTGTGGGAAGTCCATTCTACTGGCTGGGACTCAGTTTCATTTCATGCCATCACTTTGTTCGAGTAGAGTTTATAGTACCGATGCAACCCGTCGTGGCAGAAAGTTTCGCCTTGTCTCGGACATATTTGGAATGTATGCGGAATGAGCTTGGTGGCATAGGAAAGTTCATTCGGGGCGTTTGGCGTCTTTTGATTCGTTCCTTGATTTCCTCCCACAGTGCTTGTGTCACCGTCGGAACCTTTCGTGGTGGGTGCATTCACACCGACTTCGGACAGTTTGGAAATGCATGCGAAACAAGCTAGGGCGCATATGAAGTCCACTCGCGGCGTGTCGCACTCAGTTTCATTTCATGACACGATTTAAATGCGCACGGAGTTTATAGTACCGTCGAAACCCGATTTGGAGTACAGAATCACTGCGACACGAGCGGATTGAAATGCATGCCGAGTAAACTAGGGCACAAATAAAGTCAATTCAGGGTGTCCAACACGCTGTTTTATTTCATGTCTCGATTTTGTCGCGTGGAGTTTGTTGTACCCTTCGAACTGATGTGCGGGAAAGTTTCACGCCAACTCAGATAGGCTCGAATGCGCGCGAGAATAAGCTAGGCGCACATGAAATCCATTCACGGTGCACGGCACCCAGTTTCACTGCGCCTAGAATTTGTATGAGTGGAGTCGTAGTACGGCGGAAACCGTTGGCGAGAAAGTATCGCATTGGCTCATACGATTTGAAATGCTTGCGAAATGAGCTAGGGTGCATAAGAAGTCCACACGGAGTGTTGGCACTCAGTTTCATTTCGTACCTCGATTTAGTCCACGAGGAGTTATAGAGCGATTGGATCCGTTGTGGTGGAAAGCTTCACACGAATCGGATTGACTTGAATTGCATACGAAATGACCTGCGGTGCATGTAAATCCATTCGGGATGTTTGTCATTAGTTTTATTTCGATCCACGATTTTGTCCGCGGGGTTTATTATATCCGTCGGAACGGCGTGCAGAAAAGTTCCACACCAACTCGGACTAATGCGTCTGACGCGAAATGAGCTAGGGCATTTATGTGCCATTCGTCATGCTTGGCACTTAGATTCATTTCCTTCCTTGTCTCGGCCGCACGGAATTCATAGTACCATTCGGAACACATTGTCGACGATACTTTCACACCGACTCGGACGGATTCAAAATGCATTCCAAAATGAGCTAGGGTGCAGATGAGGCCCACTCGGGGTGTGTAGCACTCGATTTTATTTCGTACCACGATTTCCTCCGCATTGAGTTTATAGAACCGAAGTGGAGGACAGTTTCGCTCCGACTAGGGCGTATTCCAAATATATGTTCAACAAGCTAGGGCACATATGAAATCCATTTGGGATGTCGGCACTCAATTTCTTTTCTTGCCCGATCTCGTCGCGTGGAGTTTATAGCACTCGTCGAGAACCCGGCGTAGAAATCGTAACACCGACTCGAGGCAATTTGAGGTGCTGCGAAGGCGAGCTAGGGCACATATGAAGTCCATTCGGGGTTTGGGACTCAGTTTCGTTTAGTGCCTCGACATCGTGCGAGTGCAGTTTATAGTACGGACATGACCCTTTGTGGAGGAAAGTCTCGCACTGAATCAGATGGATGCGGAATGTATGTCGAAACGAGCTAGGGCACAAATGATGTTCGTTGAAGGTGTTCGGCATGTAGTTTAATTGCGTGCCTCGATTTCATTTCCACGGCGGTTATATTACCTATCTGAACCAACTGTGGAGGACACTTTCACACCGACCAGGATGGTTTGGAAATGCATACCAAAATGAGTAGGGCGCATATGAGGTCCGCTCGTTGTGTGTGGCACTCAGTTTCATTTCATGCCATGATTTCGTCCGCACGGAGTTTATATTGCCCGACGGAACCTGATATGGAGGATAGATCCACACCAACTCGGACGGATTCAAAATGCATACTGTAGTAAGCTAGGGCACAAATGAAGTACATTCAGGATGTTCGGCACGCTTTTCATTTCGTGCCACGATTTCGTCCACGTGTAGTTTATAGCACCCGTCGGAACCGATGTAGGGGAAAGTTCCGCACAGACCCAAACGGATTGAAATGCGGCGAGAATGATATTGGGCGTGTGGGAAGTCCATTCTCTGGCTGGGACTCAGTTTCATTTCATGCCATCACTTTGTTCGAGTAGAGTTTATAGTACCGATGCAACCCGTCGTGGCGAAAGTTTCGCCTTGTCTCGGACATATTTGGAATGTATGCGGAATGAGCTTGGTGGCATAGGAAAGTTCATTCGGGGCGTTTGGCGATCTTTTGATTCGTTCCTTGATTTCCTCCCACAGTGCTTGTGTCACCGTCGGAACCTTTCGTGGTGGGTGCATTCACACCGACTTCGGACAGTTTGGAAATGCATGCGAAACAAGCTAGGGCGCATATGAAGTCCACTCGCGGCGTGTCGCACTCAGTTTCATTTCATGACACGATTTAAATGCGCGCGGAGTTTATAGTACCGTCGAAACCCGATTTGGAGTACAGAATCACTGCGACACGAGCGGATTGAAATGCATGCCGAGTAAACTAGGGCACAAATAAAGTCAATTCAGGGTGTCCAACACGCTGTTTTATTTCATGTCTCGATTTTGTCGCGTGGAGTTTGTTGTACCCTTCGAACTGATGTGCTGGAAAGTTTCACGCCAACTCAGATAGGCTCGAATGCGCGCGAGAATAAGCTAGGCGCACATGAAATCCATTCACGGTGCACGGCACCCCGTTTCACTGCGCCTAGAATTTATGCGAGTGGAGTCGTAGTACGGCGGAAACCGTTGGCGAGAAAGTATCGCATTGGCTCGCACGATTTGAAATGCTTGCGAAATGAGCTAGGGTGCATAAGAAGTCCACGGAGTGTTGGCACTCAGTTTCATTTCGTACCTCGATTTAGTCCACGAGGAGTTATAGAGCGAGTTGGATCCGTTGTGGTGGAAAGCTTCACACGAATCGGATTGACTTGAATTGCATACGAAATGACCTGCGGTGCATGTAAATCCATTCGGGATGTTTGTCATTAGTTTTATTTCGATCCACGATTTTGTCCGCGGGGTTTATTATATCCGTCGGAACGGCGTGCAGAAAAGTTCCACACCAACTCGGACTAATGCGTCTGACGCGAAATGAGCTAGGGCATTTATGTGCCATTCGTCATGCTTGGCACTTAGATTCATTTCCTTCCTTGTTTGCCGCTCGGAATTTATAGTACCATTGGAACACATTGTCGAGATACTTTCACACCGACTCGGACGGATTCAAAATGCATTCCAAAATGAGATAGGGTGCAGATGAGGCCCACTCGGGTGTGTAGCACTCGATTTTATTTCGTACCACGATTTCCTCCGCATTGAGTTTATAGAACCCGAAGTGGAGGACAGTTTCGCTCCGACTAGGACGTATTCCAAATATATGTTCAACAAGCTAGGGCACATATGAAATCCATTTGGGATGTCTGGCACTCAATTTCTTTTCTTGCCCCGATCTCGTCCGCGTGGAGTTTATAGCACTCGTCGAGAACCCGGCGTAGAGAAATCGTAACACCGACTCGAGGCAATTTGAGGTGCTGCGAGGCGAGCTAGGGCACATGAAGTCCATTCGGGGGTTTGGGACTCAGTTTCGTTTCGTGCCTCGACATCGTGCGAGTGCAGTTTATAGTACCAGACATGACCCACTGTGGAGGAAAGTCTCGCACTGAATCAGATGGATGCGGAATGTATGTCGAAACGAGCTAGGGCACAAATGATGTTCGTTGAAGGTGTTCGGCATGTAGTTTAATTGCGTGCCTCGATTTCATTTCCACGGCGGTTATATTACCTATCTGAACCAACTGTGGAGGACACTTTCACACCGACCAGGATGGTTTGGAAATGCATACCAAAATGAGTAGGGCGCATATGAGGTCCGCTCGTTGTGTGTGGCACTCAGTTTCATTTCATGCCATGATTTCGTCATACGGAGTTTATATTGCCCGACGGAACCTGATATGGAGGATAGATCCACACCAACTCGGACGGATTCAAAATGCATACTGTAGTAAGCTAGGGCACAAATGAAGTACATTCAGGATGTTCGGCACGCTTTTCATTTCGTGCCACGATTTCGTCCACGTGTAGTTTATAGCACCCGTCGGAACCGATGTAGGGGAAAGTTCGCACAGACCCAAGCGGTTGAAATGCGGCCAGAATGATATTGGGCGTGTGGGAAGTCCATTCTCTGGCTGGGACTCAGTTTCATTTCATGCCATCACTTTGTTCGAGTAGAGTTTATAGTACCGATGCAACCCGTCGTGGCGAGAAAGTTTCGCTTGTCTCGGACATATTTGGAATGTATGCGGAATGAGCTTGGTGGCATAGGAAAGTTCATTGGGGCGTTTGGCAGTCTTTTGATTCGTTCCTTGATTTCCTCCCACGGTGCTTGTGTCACCGTCGGAACCTTTCGTGGTGGGTGCATTCACACCGACTTCGGACAGTTTGGAAATGCATGCGAAACAAGCTAGGGCGCATCACGAAGTCCACTCGCGGCGTGTCGCACTCAGTTTCATTTCATGACACGATTTAAATGCGCGCGGAGTTTATAGTACCGTCGAAACCCGATTTGGAGTACAGAATCACACCGACACGAGCGGTTGAAATGCATGCCGAGTAAACTAGGGCACAAATAAAGTCAATTCAGGGTGTCCAACACGCTGTTTTATTTCATGTCTCGATTTTGTCGCGTGGAGTTTGTTGTACCCTTGGAACTGATGTGCAGGAAAGTTTCACGCCAACTCGAGATAGGCTCGAATGCGCGCGAGAATAAGCTAGGCGCACATGAAATCCATTCACGGTGCACGGCACCCAGTTTCACTGCGCCTAGAATTTATGCGAGTGGAGTCGTAGTACGAGGCGAAACCGTTGGCGAGAAAGTATCTGGCTGGCTCATACGATTTGAAATGCTTGCGAAATGAGCTAGGGTGCATAAGAAGTCCACAGGTGTTGGCACTCAGTTTCATTTCGTACCTCGATTTAGTCCACGAGGAGTTATAGAGCGAGTTGGATCCGTTGTGGTGGAAAGCTTCACACGAATCGGATTGACTTGAATTGCATACGAAATGACCTGCGGTGCATGTAAATCCATTCGGGATGTTTGTCATTAGTTTTATTTCGATCCACGATTTTGTCATACGGGGTTTATTATATCCGTCGGAACGGCGTGCAGAAAAGTTCCACACCAACTCGGACTAATGCGTCTGACGCGAAATGAGCTAGGGCATTTATGTGCCATTCGTCATGCTTGGCACTTAGATTCATTTCCTTCCTTGTTTGGCCGCTCGGAATTTATAGTACCATTGAACACATTGTCGAGATACTTTCACACCGACTCGGACGGATTCAAAATGCATTCCAAAATGAGATAGGGTGCAGATGAGGCCCACTCGGGGTGTGTAGCACTCGATTTTATTTCGTACCACGATTTCCTCCGCATTGAGTTTATAGAACCGAAGTGGAGGACAGTTTCGCTCCGACTAGGGCGTATTCCAAATATATGTTCAACAAGCTAGGGCACATATGAAATCCATTTGGGATGTCGGCACTCAATTTCTTTTCTTGCCCGATCTCGTCGCGTGGAGTTTATAGCACTCGTCGAGAACCCGGCGTAGAGAAATCGTAACACCGACTCGAGGGCAATTTGAGGTGCTGCGAAGGCGAGCTAGGGCACATATGAAGTCCATTCGGGGTTTGGGACTCAGTTTCGTTTCGTGCCTCGACATCGTGCGAGTGCAGTTTATAGTACCAGACATGACCCCTTTGTGGAGGAAAGTCTGCGCACTGAATCAGATGGATGCGGAATGTATGTCGAAGCGAGCTAGGGCACAAATGATGTTCGTTGAAGGTGTTCGGCATGTAGTTTAATTGCGTGCCTCGATTTCATTTCCACGGCGGTTATATTACCTATCTGAACCAAGCTGTGGAGGACACTTTCACACCGACCAGGATGGTTTGAAATGCATACCAAAATGAGTAGAGGCGCATATGAGGTCCGCTCGTTGTGTGTGGCACTCAGTTTCATTTCATGCCATGATTTCGTCCGCGGAGTTTATATTGCCAGCGGAACCTGATATGGAGGATAGATCCACACCAACTCGGACGGATTCAAAATGCATCTGTAGTAAGCTAGGGCACAAATGAAGTACATTCAGGATGTTCGCGCGCTTTTCATTTCGTGCCACGATTTCGTCACGTGTAGTTTATAGCACCGTCGGAACCGATGTAGGGAAAGTTCGCACAGACCCAAGCGGTTGAAATGCGGCGAGAATGATATTGGGCGTGTGGGAAGTCCATTCTCTGGCTGGGACTCAGTTTCATTTCATGCCATCACTTTGTTGAGTAGAGTTTATAGTACCGATGCAACCGTCGTGGCGAAAGTTTCGCCTTGTCTCGGACATATTTGGAATGTATGCGGAATGAGCTTGGTGGCATAGGAAAGTTCATTGGGGCGTTTGGCGATCTTTTGATTCGTTCCTTGATTTCCTCCCACGGTGCTTGTGTCACCGTCGGAACCTTTCGTGGTGGGTGCATTCACACCGACTTCGGACAGTTTGGAAATGCATGCGAAACAAGCTAGGGCGCATACGAAGTCCACTCGCGGCGTGTCGCACTCAGTTTCATTTCATGACACGATTTAAATGCGCGGAGTTTATAGTACCGTCGAAACCCGATTTGGAGTACAGAATCACTGCGACACGAGCGGTTGAAATGCATGCCGAGTAAACTAGGGCACAAATAAAGTCAATTCAGGGTGTCCAACACGCTGTTTTATTTCATGTCTCGATTTTGTCGCGTGGAGTTTGTTGTACCCTTGAACTGATGTGCAGGAAAGTTTCACGCCAACTCGGATAGGCTCGAATGCGCGCGAGAATAAGCTAGGCGCACATGAAATCCATTCACGGTGCACGGCACGTTTCACTGCGCCTAGAATTTATGCGAGTGGAGTCGTAGTACGAGGCGAAACCGTTGGCGAGAAAGTATCGCCTTGCTCGCACGATTTGAAATGCTTGCGAAATGAGCTAGGGTGCATAAGAAGTCCACAGAGTGTTGGCACTCAGTTTCATTTCGTACCTCGATTTAGTCCACGAGGAGTTATAGAGCAGTTGGATCCGTTGTGGTGGAAAGCTTCACACGAATCGGATTGACTTGAATTGCATACGAAATGACCTGCGGTGCATGTAAATCCATTCGGGATGTTTGTCATTAGTTTTATTTCGATCCACGATTTTGTCCGCGGGGTTTATTATATCCGTCGGAACGGCGTGCAGAAAAGTTCCACACCAACTCGGACTAATGCGTCTGACGCGAAATGAGCTAGGGCATTTATGTGCCATTCGTCATGCTTGGCACTTAGATTCATTTCCTTCCTTGTTTGCCGCTCGGAATTTATAGTACCATTGAACACATTGTCGAGATACTTTCACACCGACTCGGACGGATTCAAAATGCATTCCAAAATGAGATAGGGTGCAGATGAGGCCCACTCGGGGTGTGTAGCACTCGATTTTATTTCGTACCACGATTTCCTCCGCATTGAGTTTATAGAACCCGAAGTGGAGGACAGTTTCGCTCCGACTAGGACGTATTCCAAATATATGTTCAACAAGCTAGGGCACATATGAAATCCATTTGGGATGTCTGGCACTCAATTTCTTTTCTTGCCCCGATCTCGTCCGCGTGGAGTTTATAGCACTCGTCGAGAACCCGGCGTAGAAATCGTAACACCGACTCAGACGAATTTGAGGTGCCTGCGAAGACGAGCTAGGGCACATATGAAGTCCATTCGGGGGTTTGGGACTCAGTTTCGTTTCGTGCCTCGACATCGTGCGAGTGCAGTTTATAGTACCAGACATGACCCACTGTGGAGGAAAGTCTCGCACTGAATCAGATGGATGCGGAATGTATGTCGAAAGCGAGCTAGGGCACAAATGATGTTCGTTGAAGGTGTTCGGCATGTAGTTTAATTGCGTGCCTCGATTTCATTTCCACGGCGGTTATATTACCTATCTGAACCAACTGTGGAGGACACTTTCACACCGACCAGGATGGTTTGGAAATGCATACCAAAATGAGTAGGGCGCATATGAGGTCCGCTCGTTGTGTGTGGCACTCAGTTTCATTTCATGCCATGATTTCGTCCGCACGGAGTTTATATTGCCCGACGGAACCTGATATGGAGGATAGATCCACACCAACTCGGACGGATTCAAAATGCATCTGTAGTAAGCTAGGGCACAAATGAAGTACATTCAGGATGTTCGCGCGCTTTTCATTTCGTGCCACGATTTCGTCACGTGTAGTTTATAGCACCGTCGGAACGATGTAGGGAAAGTTCGCACAGACCCAAGCGGATTGAAATGCGGCCAGAATGATATTGGGCGTGTGGGAAGTCCATTCTCTGGCTGGGACTCAGTTTCATTTCATGCCATCACTTTGTTGAGTAGAGTTTATAGTACCGATGCAACCGTCGTGGCGAAAGTTTCGCCTTGTCTCGGACATATTTGGAATGTATGCGGAATGAGCTTGGTGGCATAGGAAAGTTCATTCGGGGCGTTTGGCGTCTTTTGATTCGTTCCTTGATTTCCTCCCACGGTGCTTGTGTCACCGTCGGAACCTTTCGTGGTGGGTGCATTCACACCGACTTCGGACAGTTTGGAAATGCATGCGAAACAAGCTAGGGCGCATCGAAGTCCACTCGCGGCGTGTCGCACTCAGTTTCATTTCATGACACGATTTAAATGCGCGCGGAGTTTATAGTACCGTCGAAACCCGATTTGGAGTACAGAATCACGCGACACGAGCAGTTGAAATGCATGCCGAGTAAACTAGGGCACAAATAAAGTCAATTCAGGGTGTCCAACACGCTGTTTTATTTCATGTCTCGATTTTGTCGCGTGGAGTTTGTTGTACCCTTGAACTGATGTGCGGGAAAGTTTCACGCCAACTCAGATAGGCTCGAATGCGCGCGAGAATAAGCTAGGCGCACATGAAATCCATTCACGGTGCACGGCACCCAGTTTCACTGCGCCTAGAATTTATGCGAGTGGAGTCGTAGTACGGGCGGAAAGCCGTTGGCGAGAAAGTATCGCCTGGCTCATACGATTTGAAATGCTTGCGAAATGAGCTAGGGTGCATAAGAAGTCCACAGGTGTTGGCACTCAGTTTCATTTCGTACCTCGATTTAGTCCACGAGGAGTTATAGAGCGAGTTGGATCCGTTGTGGTGGAAAGCTTCACACGAATCGGATTGACTTGAATTGCATACGAAATGACCTGCGGTGCATGTAAATCCATTCGGGATGTTTGTCATTAGTTTTATTTCGATCCACGATTTTGTCATACGGGGTTTATTATATCCGTCGGAACGGCGTGCAGAAAAGTTCCACACCAACTCGGACTAATGCGTCTGACGCGCGAAATGAGCTAGGGCATTTATGTGCCATTCGTCATGCTTGGCATAGATTCATTTCCTTCCTTGTTTGGCCGCTCGGAATTTATAGTACCATTCGAACACATTGTCGAGATACTTTCACACCGACTCGGACGGATTCAAAATGCATTCCAAAATGAGATAGGGTGCAGATGAGGCCCACTCGGGGTGTGTAGCACTCGATTTTATTTCGTACCACGATTTCCTCCGCATTGAGTTTATAGAACCGAAGTGGAGGACAGTTTCGCTCCGACTAGGGCGTATTCCAAATATATGTTCAACAAGCTAGGGCACATATGAAATCCATTTGGGATGTCGGCACTCAATTTCTTTTCTTGCCCGATCTCGTCGCGTGGAGTTTATAGCACTCGTCGAGAACCCGGCGTAGAAATCGTAACACCGACTCGAGGCAATTTGAGGTGCTGCGAGGCGAGCTAGGGCACATATGAAGTCCATTCGGGGTTTGGGACTCAGTTTCGTTTCGTGCCTCGACATCGTGCGAGTGCGGTTTATAGTACCGGACATGACCCTTTGTGGAGGAAAGTCTCGCACTGAATCAGATGGATGCGGAATGTATGTCGAAGCGAGCTAGGGCACAAATGATGTTCGTTGAAGGTGTTGGCATGTAGTTTAATTGCGTGCCTCGATTTCATTTCCACGGCGGTTATATTACCTATCTGAACCAAGCTGTGGAGGACACTTTCACACCGACCAGGATGGTTTGGAAATGCATACCAAAATGAGTAGAGGCGCATATGAGGTCCGCTCGTTGTGTGTGGCACTCAGTTTCATTTCATGCCATGATTTCGTCATACGGAGTTTATATTGCCAGCGGAACCTGATATGGAGGATAGATCCACACCAACTCGGACCGGATTCAAAATGCATCTGTAGTAAGCTAGGGCACAAATGAAGTACATTCAGGATGTTCGCGCGCTTTTCATTTCGTGCCACGATTTAGATCACGTGTAGTTTATAGCACCGTCGGAACCGATGTAGGGAAAGTTCGCACAGACCCAAGCGGTTGAAATGCGGCGAGAATGATATTGGGCGTGTGGGAAGTCCATTCTCTGGCTGGGACTCAGTTTCATTTCATGCCATCACTTTGTTGAGTAGAGTTTATAGTACCGATGCAACCGTCGTGGCGAGAAAGTTTCGCCTTGTCTCGGACATATTTGGAATGTATGCGGAATGAGCTTGGTGGCATAGGAAAGTTCATTGGGGCGTTTGGCGATCTTTTGATTCGTTCCTTGATTTCCTCCCACGAGTGCTTGTGTCACCGTCGGAACCTTTCGTGGTGGGTGCATTCACACCGACTTCGGACAGTTTGGAAATGCATGCGAAACAAGCTAGGGCGCATCGAAGTCCACTCGCGACGTGTCGCACTCAGTTTCATTTCATGACACGATTTCGTGCGCGCGGAGTTTATAGTACCGTCGAAACCCGATTTGGAGTACAGAATCACACGCGACACGAGCAGTTGAAATGCATGCCGAGTAAACTAGGGCACAAATAAAGTCAATTCAGGGTGTCCAACACGCTGTTTTATTTCATGTCTCGATTTTGTCGCGTGGAGTTTGTTGTACCCTTGAACCTGATGTGCGGGAAAGTTTCACGCCAACTCAGATAGGCTCGAATGCGCGCGAGAATAAGCTAGGCGCACATGAAATCCATTCACGGTGCACGGCACAGTTTCACTGCGCCTAGAATTTATGCGAGTGGAGTCGTAGTACGGCGGAAACCGTTGGCGAGAAAGTATCGCAGCTGGCTCATACGATTTGAAATGCTTGCGAAATGAGCTAGGGTGCATAAGAAGTCCACACAGTGTTGGCACTCAGTTTCATTTCGTACCTCGATTTAGTCCACGAGGAGTTATAGAGCGAGTTGGATCCGTTGTGGTGGAAAGCTTCACACGAATCGGATTGACTTGAATTGCATACGAAATGACCTGCGGTGCATGTAAATCCATTCGGGATGTTTGTCATTAGTTTTATTTCGATCCACGATTTTGTCGCGCGGGGTTTATTATATCCGTCGGAACGGCGTGCAGAAAAGTTCCACACCAACTCGGACTAATGCGTCTGAGCGCGAAATGAGCTAGGGCATTTATGTGCCATTCGTCATGCTTGGCATAGATTCATTTCCTTCCTTGTTTGGCCGCTCGGAATTTATAGTACCATTCGGAACACATTGTCGAGGATACTTTCACACCGACTCGGACGGATTCAAAATGCATTCCAAAATGAGATAGGGTGCAGATGAGGCCCACTCAGGGTGTGTAGCACTCGATTTTATTTCGTACCACGATTTCCTCCGCATTGAGTTTATAGAACCGAAGTGGAGGACAGTTTACGCTCCGACTAGGGCGTATTCCAAATATATGTTCAACAAGCTAGGGCACATATGAAATCCATTTGGGATGTCGGCACTCAATTTCTTTTCTTGCCCGATCTCGTCGCGTGGAGTTTATAGCACTCGTCAGAACCCGACGTAGAGGAAATCGTAACACCGACTCAGACGAATTTGAGGTGCCTGCGAAGACGAGCTAGGGCACATATGAAGTCCATTCGGGGGTTTGGGACTCAGTTTCGTTTCGTGCCTCGACATCGTGCGAGTGCAGTTTATAGTACCAGACATGACCCATTGTGGAGGAAAGTCTCGCACTGAATCAGATGGATGCGGAATGTATGTCGAAACGAGCTAGGGCACAAATGATGTTCGTTGAAGGTGTTCGGCATGTAGTTTAATTGCGTGCCTCGATTTCATTTCCACGGCGGTTATATTACCTATCTGAACCAACTGTGGAGGACACTTTCACACCGACCAGGATGGTTTGGAAATGCATACCAAAATGAGTAGGGCGCATATGAGGTCCGCTCGTTGTGTGTGGCACTCAGTTTCATTTCATGCCATGATTTCGTCATACGGAGTTTATATTGCCAGCGGAACCTGATATGGAGGATAGATCCACACCAACTCGGACGGATTCAAAATGCATCTGTAGTAAGCTAGGGCACAAATGAAGTACATTCAGGATGTTAAGCGCGCTTTTCATTTCGTGCCACGATTTCGTCACGTGTAGTTTATAGCACCGTCGGAACCGATGTAGGGAAAGTTCGCACAGACCCAAGCGGTTGAAATGCGGCGAGAATGATATTGGGCGTGTGGGAAGTCCATTCTCTGGCTGGGACTCAGTTTCATTTCATGCCATCACTTTGTTGAGTAGAGTTTATAGTACCGATGCAACCGTCGTGGCGAAAGTTTCGCCTTGTCTCGGACATATTTGGAATGTATGCGGAATGAGCTTGGTGGCATAGGAAAGTTCATTCGGGGCGTTTGGCGATCTTTTGATTCGTTCCTTGATTTCCTCCCACGGTGCTTGTGTCACCGTCGGAACCTTTCGTGGTGGGTGCATTCACACCGACTTCGGACAGTTTGGAAATGCATGCGAAACAAGCTAGGGCGCATCACGAAGTCCACTCGCGGCGTGTCGCACTCAGTTTCATTTCATGACACGATTTAAATGCGCGGAGTTTATAGTACCGTCGAAACCCGATTTGGAGTACAGAATCACACCCGACACGAGCGGATTGAAATGCATGCCGAGTAAACTAGGGCACAAATAAAGTCAATTCAGGGTGTCCAACACGCTGTTTTATTTCATGTCTCGATTTTGTCGCGTGGAGTTTGTTGTACCCTTCGGAACCTGATGTGCAGGAAAGTTTCACGCCAACTCAGATAGGCTCGAATGCGCGCGAGAATAAGCTAGGCGCACATGAAATCCATTCACGGTGCACGGCACCCAGTTTCACTGCGCCTAGAATTTATGCGAGTGGAGTCGTAGTACGGCGGAAACCGTTGGCGAGAAAGTATCGCCTTGGCTCGCATACGATTTGAAATGCTTGCGAAATGAGCTAGGGTGCATAAGAAGTCCACCTGGAGTGTTGGCACTCAGTTTCATTTCGTACCTCGATTTAGTCCACAGGGAGTTATAGAGCCAGTTGGATCCGTTGTGGTGGAAAGCTTCACACGAATCGGATTGACTTGAATTGCATACGAAATGACCTGCGGTGCATGTAAATCCATTCGGGATGTTTGTCATTAGTTTTATTTCGATCCACGATTTTGTCCGCGGGGTTTATTATATCCGTCGGAACGGCGTGCAGAAAAGTTCCACACCAACTCGGACTAATGCGTCTGACGCGCGAAATGAGCTAGGGCATTTATGTGCCATTCGTCATGCTTGGCATAGATTCATTTCCTTCCTTGTTTGACGCTCGGAATTTATAGTACCATCGGAACACATTGTCGAGATACTTTCACACCGACTCGGACGGATTCAAAATGCATTCCAAAATGAGATAGGGTGCAGATGAGGCCCACTCGGGTGTGTAGCACTCGATTTTATTTCGTACCACGATTTCCTCCGCATTGAGTTTATAGAACCGAAGTGGAGGACAGTTTCGCTCCGACTAGGGCGTATTCCAAATATATGTTCAACAAGCTAGGGCACATATGAAATCCATTTGGGATGTCGGCACTCAATTTCTTTTCTTGCCCGATCTCGTCGCGTGGAGTTTATAGCACTCGTCGAGAACCCGGCGTAGAGAAATCGTAACACCGACTCGAGGCAATTTGAGGTGCTGCGAAGGCGAGCTAGGGCACATATGAAGTCCATTCGGGGGTTTGGGACTCAGTTTCGTTTCGTGCCTCGACATCGTGCGAGTGCGGTTTATAGTACCAGACATGACCCTTTGTGGAGGAAAGTCTCGCACTGAATCAGATGGATGCGGAATGTATGTCGAAGCGAGCTAGGGCACAAATGATGTTCGTTGAAGGTGTTGGCATGTAGTTTAATTGCGTGCCTCGATTTCATTTCCACGGCGGTTATATTACCTATCTGAACCAACTGTGGAGGACACTTTCACACCGACCAGGATGGTTTGGAAATGCATACCAAAATGAGTAGGGCGCATATGAGGTCCGCTCGTTGTGTGTGGCACTCAGTTTCATTTCATGCCATGATTTCGTCCATACGGAGTTTATATTGCCAGCGGAACCTGATATGGAGGATAGATCCACACCAACTCGGACGGATTCAAAATGCATCTGTAGTAAGCTAGGGCACAAATGAAGTACATTCAGGATGTTCGCGCGCTTTTCATTTCGTGCCACGATTTAGATCCACGTGTAGTTTATAGCACCGTCGGAACGATGTAGGGAAAGTTCGCACAGACCCAAGCGGTTGAAATGCGGCCAGAATGATATTGGGCGTGTGGGAAGTCCATTCTCTGGCTGGGACTCAGTTTCATTTCATGCCATCACTTTGTTCGAGTAGAGTTTATAGTACCGATGCAACCCGTCGTGGCGAGAAAGTTTCGCCTTGTCTCGGACATATTTGGAATGTATGCGGAATGAGCTTGGTGGCATAGGAAAGTTCATTCGGGGCGTTTGGCGAGTCTTTTGATTCGTTCCTTGATTTCCTCCCACGGTGCTTGTGTCACCGTCGGAACCTTTCGTGGTGGGTGCATTCACACCGACTTCGGACAGTTTGGAAATGCATGCGAAACAAGCTAGGGCGCATCACGAAGTCCACTCGCGGCGTGTCGCACTCAGTTTCATTTCATGACACGATTTAAATGCGCGCGGAGTTTATAGTACCGTCGAAACCCGATTTGGAGTACAGAATCACGCGACACGAGCGGTTGAAATGCATGCCGAGTAAACTAGGGCACAAATAAAGTCAATTCAGGGTGTCCAACACGCTGTTTTATTTCATGTCTCGATTTTGTCGCGTGGAGTTTGTTGTACCCTTGAACTGATGTGCGGGAAAGTTTCACGCCAACTCAGATAGGCTCGAATGCGCGCGAGAATAAGCTAGGCGCACATGAAATCCATTCACGGTGCACGGCACCCAGTTTCACTGCGCCTAGAATTTATGCGAGTGGAGTCGTAGTACGGCGGAAACCGTTGGCGAGAAAGTATATGCTGGCTCATACGATTTGAAATGCTTGCGAAATGAGCTAGGGTGCATAAGAAGTCCACAGAGTGTTGGCACTCAGTTTCATTTCGTACCTCGATTTAGTCCACGAGGAGTTATAGAGCGATTGGATCCGTTGTGGTGGAAAGCTTCACACGAATCGGATTGACTTGAATTGCATACGAAATGACCTGCGGTGCATGTAAATCCATTCGGGATGTTTGTCATTAGTTTTATTTCGATCCACGATTTTGTCGCGCGGGGTTTATTATATCCGTCGGAACGGCGTGCAGAAAAGTTCCACACCAACTCGGACTAATGCGTCTGACGCGAAATGAGCTAGGGCATTTATGTGCCATTCGTCATGCTTGGCACTTAGATTCATTTCCTTCCTTGTTTGACCGCTCGGAATTTATAGTACCATTTGAACACATTGTCGAGATACTTTCACACCGACTCGGACGGATTCAAAATGCATTCCAAAATGAGATAGGGTGCAGATGAGGCCCACTCGGGTGTGTAGCACTCGATTTTATTTCGTACCACGATTTCCTCCGCATTGAGTTTATAGAACCGAAGTGGAGGACAGTTTCGCTCCGACTAGGGCGTATTCCAAATATATGTTCAACAAGCTAGGGCACATATGAAATCCATTTGGGATGTCGGCACTCAATTTCTTTTCTTGCCCGATCTCGTCGCGTGGAGTTTATAGCACTCGTCGAGAACCCGGCGTAGAGAAATCGTAACACCGACTCGAGGCAATTTGAGGTGCTGCGAAGGCGAGCTAGGGCACATATGAAGTCCATTCGGGGTTTGGGACTCAGTTTCGTTTAGTGCCTCGACATCGTGCGAGTGCGGTTTATAGTACCGGACATGACCCCTTTGTGGAGAAAGTCTCGCACTGAATCAGATGGATGCGGAATGTATGTCGAAGCGAGCTAGGGCACAAATGATGTTCGTTGAAGGTGTTGGCATGTAGTTTAATTGCGTGCCTCGATTTCATTTCCACGGCGGTTATATTACCTATCTGAACCAAGCTGTGGAGGACACTTTCACACCGACCAGGATGGTTTGGAAATGCATACCAAAATGAGTAGAGGCGCATATGAGGTCCGCTCGTTGTGTGTGGCACTCAGTTTCATTTCATGCCATGATTTCGTCATACGGAGTTTATATTGCCAGCGGAACCTGATATGGAGGATAGATCCACACCAACTCGGACGGATTCAAAATGCATCTGTAGTAAGCTAGGGCACAAATGAAGTACATTCAGGATGTTCGCGCGCTTTTCATTTCGTGCCACGATTTCGTCACGTGTAGTTTATAGCACCGTCGGAACCGATGTAGGGAAAGTTCGCACAGACCCAAGCGGTTGAAATGCGGCCAGAATGATATTGGGCGTGTGGGAAGTCCATTCTCTGGCTGGGACTCAGTTTCATTTCATGCCATCACTTTGTTGAGTAGAGTTTATAGTACCGATGCAACCGTCGTGGCGAGAAAGTTTCGCCTTGTCTCGGACATATTTGGAATGTATGCGGAATGAGCTTGGTGGCATAGGAAAGTTCATTCGGGGCGTTTGGCGATCTTTTGATTCGTTCCTTGATTTCCTCCCACGGTGCTTGTGTCACCGTCGGAACCTTTCGTGGTGGGTGCATTCACACCGACTTCGGACAGTTTGGAAATGCATGCGAAACAAGCTAGGGCGCATCACGAAGTCCACTCGCGACGTGTCGCACTCAGTTTCATTTCATGACACGATTTAAATGCGCGCGGAGTTTATAGTACCGTCGAAACCGATTTGGAGTACAGAATCACGCGACACGAGCGGTTGAAATGCATGCGAGTAAACTAGGGCACAAATAAAGTCAATTCAGGGTGTCCAACACGCTGTTTTATTTCATGTCTCGATTTTGTCGCGTGGAGTTTGTTGTACCCTTGAACTGATGTGCGGGAAAGTTTCACGCCAACTCGAGATAGGCTCGAAATGCGCGAGAATAAGCTAGGCGCACATGAAATCCATTCACGGTGCACGGCACGAGTTTCACTGCGCCTAGAATTTATGCGAGTGGAGTCGTAGTACGAGGCGGAAACCGTTGGCGAGAAAGTATCGCCTTGGCTCATACGATTTGAAATGCTTGCCGAAATGAGCTAGGGTGCATAAGAAGTCCACAGAGTGTTGGCACTCAGTTTCATTTCGTACCTCGATTTAGTCCACAGGGAGTTATAGAGCCAGTTGGATCCGTTGTGGTGGAAAGCTTCACACCGAATCGGATTGACTTGAATTGCATACCGAAATGACCTGCGGTGCATGTAAATCCATTCGGGATGTTTGTCATTAGTTTTATTTCGATCCACGATTTTGTCGTACGGGGTTTATTATATCCGTCGGAACCTGACGTGCAGAAAAGTTCCACACCAACTCGGACTAATGCGATTCGAACGCGAAATGAGCTAGGGCATTTATGTGCCATTCGTCATGCTTGGCACTTAGATTCATTTCCTTCCTTGTTTCGGCCGCTCGGAATTTATAGTACCATTCGGAACACATTGTCGAGGATACTTTCACACCGACTCGGACGGATTCAAAATGCATTCCAAAATGAGATAGGGTGCAGATGAGGCCCACTCAGGGTGTGTAGCACTCGATTTTATTTCGTACCACGATTTCCTCCGCATTGAGTTTATAGAACCCGAAGTGGAGGACAGTTTCGCTCCGACTAGGACGTATTCCAAATATATGTTCAACAAGCTAGGGCACATATGAAATCCATTTGGGATGTCTGGCACTCAATTTCTTTTCTTGCCCCGATCTCGTCCGCGTGGAGTTTATAGCACTCGTCAGAACCCGACGTAGAGGAAATCGTAACACCGACTCGAGGCAATTTGAGGTGCTGCGAGGCGAGCTAGGGCACATATGAAGTCCATTCGGGGTTTGGGACTCAGTTTCGTTTCGTGCCTCGACATCGTGCGAGTGCGGTTTATAGTACCAGACATGACCCCTTTGTGGAGGAAAGTCTCGCACTGAATCAGATGGATGCGGAATGTATGTCGAAACGAGCTAGGGCACAAATGATGTTCGTTGAAGGTGTTCGGCATGTAGTTTAATTGCGTGCCTCGATTTCATTTCCACGGCGGTTATATTACCTATCTGAACCAACTGTGGAGGACACTTTCACACCGACCAGGATGGTTTGGAAATGCATACCAAAATGAGTAGGGCGCATATGAGGTCCGCTCGTTGTGTGTGGCACTCAGTTTCATTTCATGCCATGATTTCGTCCATACGGAGTTTATATTGCCAGCGGAACCTGATATGGAGGATAGATCCACACCAACTCGGACGGATTCAAAATGCATCTGTAGTAAGCTAGGGCACAAATGAAGTACATTGAGGATGTTGCGCGCTTTTCATTTCGTGCCACGATTTCGTCACGTGTAGTTTATAGCACCCGTCGGAACGATGTAGGGAAAGTTCGCACAGACCCAAGCGGTTGAAATGCGGCGAGAATGATATTGGGCGTGTGGGAAGTCCATTCTCTGGCTGGGACTCAGTTTCATTTCATGCCATCACTTTGTTGAGTAGAGTTTATAGTACCGATGCAACCCGTCGTGGCGAAAGTTTCGCCTTGTCTCGGACATATTTGGAATGTATGCGGAATGAGCTTGGTGGCATAGGAAAGTTCATTGGGGCGTTTGGCGATCTTTTGATTCGTTCCTTGATTTCCTCCCACGGTGCTTGTGTCACCGTCGGAACCTTTCGTGGTGGGTGCATTCACACCGACTTCGGACAGTTTGGAAATGCATGCGAAACAAGCTAGGGCGCATCACGAAGTCCACTCGCGGCGTGTCGCACTCAGTTTCATTTCATGACACGATTTAAATGCGCGCGGAGTTTATAGTACCGTCGAAACCCGATTTGGAGTACAGAATCACTGCGACACGAGCGGTTGAAATGCATGCCGAGTAAACTAGGGCACAAATAAAGTCAATTCAGGGTGTCCAACACGCTGTTTTATTTCATGTCTCGATTTTGTCGCGTGGAGTTTGTTGTACCCTTGAACTGATGTGCGGGAAAGTTTCACGCCAACTCAGATAGGCTCGAATGCGCGCGAGAATAAGCTAGGCGCACATGAAATCCATTCACGGTGCACGGCACGGTTTCACTGCGCCTAGAATTTATGCGAGTGGAGTCGTAGTACGGGCGGAAACCGTTGGCGAGAAAGTATCGCCTGGCTCGCATACGATTTGAAATGCTTGCGAAATGAGCTAGGGTGCATAAGAAGTCCACAGAGTGTTGGCACTCAGTTTCATTTCGTACCTCGATTTAGTCCACGAGGAGTTATAGAGCGATTGGATCCGTTGTGGTGGAAAGCTTCACACGAATCGGATTGACTTGAATTGCATACGAAATGACCTGCGGTGCATGTAAATCCATTCGGGATGTTTGTCATTAGTTTTATTTCGATCCACGATTTTGTCATACGGGGTTTATTATATCCGTCGGAACGGCGTGCAGAAAAGTTCCACACCAACTCGGACTAATGCGTCTGAGCGCGAAATGAGCTAGGGCATTTATGTGCCATTCGTCATGCTTGGCATAGATTCATTTCCTTCCTTGTTTGGCCGCTCGGAATTTATAGTACCATTCGAACACATTGTCGAGATACTTTCACACCGACTCGGACGGATTCAAAATGCATTCCAAAATGAGATAGGGTGCAGATGAGGCCCACTCGGGTGTGTAGCACTCGATTTTATTTCGTACCACGATTTCCTCCGCATTGAGTTTATAGAACCGAAGTGGAGGACAGTTTCGCTCCGACTAGGGCGTATTCCAAATATATGTTCAACAAGCTAGGGCACATATGAAATCCATTTGGGATGTCGGCACTCAATTTCTTTTCTTGCCCGATCTCGTCGCGTGGAGTTTATAGCACTCGTCGAGAACCCGGCGTAGAGAAATCGTAACACCGACTCGAGGCAATTTGAGGTGCTGCGAAGGCGAGCTAGGGCACATATGAAGTCCATTCGGGGTTTGGGACTCAGTTTCGTTTCGTGCCTCGACATCGTGCGAGTGCGGTTTATAGTACCGGACATGACCCCTTTGTGGAGGAAAGTCTCGCGCTGAATCGGATGGATGCGGAATGTATGTCGAAGCGAGCTAGGGCACAAATGATGTTCGTTGAAGGTGTTGGCATGTAGTTTAATTGCGTGCCTCGATTTCATTTCCACGGCGGTTATATTACCTATCTGAACCAACTGTGGAGGACACTTTCACACCGACCAGGATGGTTTGGAAATGCATACCAAAATGAGTAGGGCGCATATGAGGTCCGCTCGTTGTGTGTGGCACTCAGTTTCATTTCATGCCATGATTTCGTCCATACGGAGTTTATATTGCCAGCGGAACCTGATATGGAGGATAGATCCACACCAACTCGGACGGATTCAAAATGCATGCTGTAGTAAGCTAGGGCACAAATGAAGTACATTGAGGATGTTCGCGCGCTTTTCATTTCGTGCCACGATTTCGATCACGTGTAGTTTATAGCACCGTCGGAACGATGTAGGGAAAGTTCGCACAGACCCAAGCAGTTGAAATGCGGCGAGAATGATATTGGGCGTGTGGGAAGTCCATTCTCTGGCTGGGACTCAGTTTCATTTCATGCCATCACTTTGTTGAGTAGAGTTTATAGTACCGATGCAACCCGTCGTGGCGAAAGTTTCGCCTTGTCTCGGACATATTTGGAATGTATGCGGAATGAGCTTGGTGGCATAGGAAAGTTCATTCGGGGCGTTTGGCGATCTTTTGATTCGTTCCTTGATTTCCTCCCACAGTGCTTGTGTCACCGTCGGAACCTTTCGTGGTGGGTGCATTCACACCGACTTCGGACAGTTTGGAAATGCATGCGAAACAAGCTGGGGCGCATCGAAGTCCACTCGCGGCGTGTCGCACTCAGTTTCATTTCATGACACGATTTAAATGCGCGCGGAGTTTATAGTACCGTCGAAACCGATTTGGAGTACAGAATCACGCGACACGAGCGGATTGAAATGCATGCGAGTAAACTAGGGCACAAATAAAGTCAATTCAGGGTGTCCAACACGCTGTTTTATTTCATGTCTCGATTTTGTCGCGTGGAGTTTGTTGTACCCTTGAACTGATGTGCGGGAAAGTTTCACGCCAACTCGAGATGGCTCGAATGCGCGCGAGAATAAGCTAGGCGCACATGAAATCCATTCACGGTGCACGGCACGATTTCACTGCGCCTAGAATTTATGCGAGTGGAGTCGTAGTACGGGCGGAAACCGTTGGCGAGAAAGTATCGCCTTGGCTCATACGATTTGAAATGCTTGCGAAATGAGCTAGGGTGCATAAGAAGTCCACAGGAGTGTTGGCACTCAGTTTCATTTCGTACCTCGATTTAGTCCACGAGGAGTTATAGAGCGATTGGATCCGTTGTGGTGGAAAGCTTCACACGAATCGGATTGACTTGAATTGCATACGAAATGACCTGCGGTGCATGTAAATCCATTCGGGATGTTTGTCATTAGTTTTATTTCGATCCACGATTTTGTCATACGGGGTTTATTATATCCGTCGGAACGGCGTGCTGAAAAGTTCCACACCAACTCGGACTAATGCGTCTGACGCGAAATGAGCTAGGGCATTTATGTGCCATTCGTCATGCTTGGCATAGATTCATTTCCTTCCTTGTTTGACCGCTCGGAATTTATAGTACCATTGAACACATTGTCGAGATACTTTCACACCGACTCGGGCCGGATTCAAAATGCATTCCAAAATGAGATAGGGTGCAGATGAGGCCCACTCGGGGTGTGTAGCACTCGATTTTATTTCGTACCACGATTTCCTCCGCATTGAGTTTATAGAACCGAAGTGGAGGACAGTTTCGCTCCGACTAGGGCGTATTCCAAATATATGTTCAACAAGCTAGGGCACATATGAAATCCATTTGGGATGTCGGCACTCAATTTCTTTTCTTGCCCGATCTCGTCGCGTGGAGTTTATAGCACTCGTCGAGAACCCGGCGTAGAAATCGTAACACCGACTCAGACGAATTTGAGGTGCCTGCGAAGACGAGCTAGGGCACATATGAAGTCCATTCGGGGGTTTGGGACTCAGTTTCGTTTCGTGCCTCGACATCGTGCGAGTGCAGTTTATAGTACCAGACATGACCCTTTGTGGAGAAAGTCTGCACTGAATCGGATGGATGCGGAATGTATGTCGAAACGAGCTAGGGCACAAATGATGTTCGTTGAAGGTGTTCGGCATGTAGTTTAATTGCGTGCCTCGATTTCATTTCCACGGCGGTTATATTACCTATCTGAACCAACTGTGGAGGACACTTTCACACCGACCAGGATGGTTTGGAAATGCATACCAAAATGAGTAGGGCGCATATGAGGTCCGCTCGTTGTGTGTGGCACTCAGTTTCATTTCATGCCATGATTTCGTCATACGGAGTTTATATTGCCAGCGGAACCTGATATGGAGGATAGATCCACACCAACTCGGACGGATTCAAAATGCATGCTGTAGTAAGCTAGGGCACAAATGAAGTACATTGAGGATGTTCGCGCGCTTTTCATTTAGTGCCACGATTTCGTCACGTGTAGTTTATAGCACCGTCGGAACGATGTAGGGAAAGTTCGCACAGACCCAAGCGGTTGAAATGCGGCGAGAATGATATTGGGCGTGTGGGAAGTCCATTCTCTGGCTGGGACTCAGTTTCATTTCATGCCATCACTTTGTTGAGTAGAGTTTATAGTACCGATGCAACCGTCGTGGCGAAAGTTTCGCCTTGTCTCGGACATATTTGGAATGTATGCGGAATGAGCTTGGTGGCATAGGAAAGTTCATTCGGGGCGTTTGGCGATCTTTTGATTCGTTCCTTGATTTCCTCCCAAAGTGCTTGTGTCACCGTCGGAACCTTTCGTGGTGGGTGCATTCACACCGACTTCGGACAGTTTGGAAATGCATGCGAAACAAGCTAGGGCGCATCGAAGTCCACTCGCGGCGTGTCGCACTCAGTTTCATTTCATGACACGATTTAAATGCGCGCGGAGTTTATAGTACCGTCGAAACCGATTTGGAGTACAGAATCACTGCGACACGAGCGGTTGAAATGCATGCCGAGTAAACTAGGGCACAAATAAAGTCAATTCAGGGTGTCCAACACGCTGTTTTATTTCATGTCTCGATTTTGTCGCGTGGAGTTTGTTGTACCCTTGAACTGATGTGCGGGAAAGTTTCACGCCAACTCAGATAGGCTCGAATGCGCGCGAGAATAAGCTAGGCGCACATGAAATCCATTCACGGTGCACGGCACCAGTTTCACTGCGCCTAGAATTTATGCGAGTGGAGTCGTAGTACGAGGCGGAAACCGTTGGCGAGAAAGTATCGCCTTGGCTGCATACGATTTGAAATGCTTGCGAAATGAGCTAGGGTGCATAAGAAGTCCACAGAGTGTTGGCACTCAGTTTCATTTCGTACCTCGATTTAGTCCACGAGGAGTTATAGAGCGATTGGATCCGTTGTGGTGGAAAGCTTCACACGAATCGGATTGACTTGAATTGCATACGAAATGACCTGCGGTGCATGTAAATCCATTCGGGATGTTTGTCATTAGTTTTATTTCGATCCACGATTTTGTCATACGGGGTTTATTATATCCGTCGGAACGGCGTGCAGAAAAGTTCCACACCAACTCGGACTAATGCGTCTGACGCGAAATGAGCTAGGGCATTTATGTGCCATTCGTCATGCTTGGCATAGATTCATTTCCTTCCTTGTTTGCCGCTCGGAATTTATAGTACCATTGAACACATTGTCGAGATACTTTCACACCGACTCGGACGGATTCAAAATGCATTCCAAAATGAGATAGGGTGCAGATGAGGCCCACTCGGGTGTGTAGCACTCGATTTTATTTCGTACCACGATTTCCTCCGCATTGAGTTTATAGAACCGAAGTGGAGGACAGTTTCGCTCCGACTAGGGCGTATTCCAAATATATGTTCAACAAGCTAGGGCACATATGAAATCCATTTGGGATGTCGGCACTCAATTTCTTTTCTTGCCCGATCTCGTCGCGTGGAGTTTATAGCACTCGTCGAACCCGGCGTAGAGAAATCGTAACACCGACTCGAGGCAATTTGAGGTGCTGCGAAGACGAGCTAGGGCACATATGAAGTCCATTCGGGGTTTGGGACTCAGTTTCGTTTAGTGCCTCGACATCGTGCGAGTGCGGTTTATAGTACCAGACATGACCCTTTGTGGAGGAAAGTCTGCGCACTGAATCGGATGGATGCGGAATGTATGTCGAAACGAGCTAGGGCACAAATGATGTTCGTTGAAGGTGTTCGGCATGTAGTTTAATTGCGTGCCTCGATTTCATTTCCACGGCGGTTATATTACCTATCTGAACCAACTGTGGAGGACACTTTCACACCGACCAGGATGGTTTGGAAATGCATACCAAAATGAGTAGGGCGCATATGAGGTCCGCTCGTTGTGTGTGGCACTCAGTTTCATTTCATGCCATGATTTCGTCATACGGAGTTTATATTGCCAGCGGAACCTGATATGGAGGATAGATCCACACCAACTCGGACGGATTCAAAATGCATGCTGTAGTAAGCTAGGGCACAAATGAAGTACATTGAGGATGTTGGCGCGCTTTTCATTTAGTGCCACGATTTAGATCACGTGTAGTTTATAGCACCGTCGGACCGATGTAGGGAAAGTTCGCACAGACCCAAGCGGTTGAAATGCGGCGAGAATGATATTGGGCGTGTGGGAAGTCCATTCTCTGGCTGGGACTCAGTTTCATTTCATGCCATCACTTTGTTGAGTAGAGTTTATAGTACCGATGCAACCGTCGTGGCGAAAGTTTCGCCTTGTCTCGGACATATTTGGAATGTATGCGGAATGAGCTTGGTGGCATAGGAAAGTTCATTGGGGCGTTTGGCGATCTTTTGATTCGTTCCTTGATTTCCTCCCAAAGTGCTTGTGTCACCGTCGGAACCTTTCGTGGTGGGTGCATTCACACCGACTTCGGACAGTTTGGAAATGCATGCGAAACAAGCTAGGGCGCATCACGAAGTCCACTCGCGGCGTGTCGCACTCAGTTTCATTTCATGACACGATTTAAATGCGCGCGGAGTTTATAGTACCGTCGAAACCGATTTGGAGTACAGGATCACTGCGACACGAGCGGATTGAAATGCATGCCGAGTAAACTAGGGCACAAATAAAGTCAATTCAGGGTGTCCAACACGCTGTTTTATTTCATGTCTCGATTTTGTCGCGTGGAGTTTGTTGTACCCTTGAACTGATGTGCGGGAAAGTTTCACGCCAACTCGAGATAGGCTCGAATGCGCGCGAGAATAAGCTAGGCGCACATGAAATCCATTCACGGTGCACGGCACCCAGTTTCACTGCGCCTAGAATTTATGCGAGTGGAGTCGTAGTACGAGCGAAACCGTTGGCGAGAAAGTATCGCCTTGGCTCATACGATTTGAAATGCTTGCGAAATGAGCTAGGGTGCATAAGAAGTCCACAGGTGTTGGCACTCAGTTTCATTTCGTACCTCGATTTAGTCCACGAGGAGTTATAGAGCGATTGGATCCGTTGTGGTGGAAAGCTTCACACGAATCGGATTGACTTGAATTGCATACGAAATGACCTGCGGTGCATGTAAATCCATTCGGGATGTTTGTCATTAGTTTTATTTCGATCCACGATTTTGTCGCGCGGGGTTTATTATATCCGTCGGAACGGCGTGCAGAAAAGTTCCACACCAACTCGGACTAATGCGTCTGACGCGAAATGAGCTAGGGCATTTATGTGCCATTCGTCATGCTTGGCACTTAGATTCATTTCCTTCCTTGTTTGGCCGCTCGGAATTTATAGTACCATTGGAACACATTGTCGAGATACTTTCACACCGACTCGGACGGATTCAAAATGCATTCCAAAATGAGATAGGGTGCAGATGAGGCCCACTCGGGTGTGTAGCACTCGATTTTATTTCGTACCACGATTTCCTCCGCATTGAGTTTATAGAACCCGAAGTGGAGGACAGTTTCGCTCCGACTAGGACGTATTCCAAATATATGTTCAACAAGCTAGGGCACATATGAAATCCATTTGGGATGTCTGGCACTCAATTTCTTTTCTTGCCCCGATCTCGTCCGCGTGGAGTTTATAGCACTCGTCGAGAACCGGCGTAGAGAAATCGTAACACCGACTCAGACGAATTTGAGGTGCCTGCGAAGACGAGCTAGGGCACATATGAAGTCCATTCGGGGGTTTGGGACTCAGTTTCGTTTCGTGCCTCGACATCGTGCGAGTGCAGTTTATAGTACCAGACATGACCCACTGTGGAGGAAAGTCTCGCACTGAATCAGATGGATGCGGAATGTATGTCGAAACGAGCTAGGGCACAAATGATGTTCGTTGAAGGTGTTCGGCATGTAGTTTAATTGCGTGCCTCGATTTCATTTCCACGGCGGTTATATTACCTATCTGAACCAACTGTGGAGGACACTTTCACACCGACCAGGATGGTTTGGAAATGCATACCAAAATGAGTAGGGCGCATATGAGGTCCGCTCGTTGTGTGTGGCACTCAGTTTCATTTCATGCCATGATTTCCGCATACGGAGTTTATATTGCCCGACGGAACCTGATATGGAGGATAGATCCACACCAACTCGGACGGATTCAAAATGCATACTGTAGTAAGCTAGGGCACAAATGAAGTACATTGAGGATGTTCGGCACGCTTTTCATTTCGTGCCACGATTTAATCCACGTGTAGTTTATAGCACCGTCGGAACCGATGTAGGGAAAGTTCCGCACAGACCCAAGCGGATTGAAATGCGGCCAGAATGATATTGGGCGTGTGGGAAGTCCATTCTACTGGCTGGGACTCAGTTTCATTTCATGCCATCACTTTGTTCGAGTAGAGTTTATAGTACCGATGCAACCCGTCGTGCGAGAAAGTTTCGCACTGTCTCGGACATATTTGGAATGTATGCGGAATGAGCTTGGTGGCATAGGAAAGTTCATTCGGGGCGTTTGGCAGTCTTTTGATTCGTTCCTTGATTTCCTCCCACAGTGCTTGTGTCACCGTCGGAACCTTTCGTGGTGGGTGCATTCACACCGACTTCGGACAGTTTGGAAATGCATGCGAAACAAGCTAGGGCGCATCACGAAGTCCACTCGCGGCGTGTCGCACTCAGTTTCATTTCATGACACGATTTAAATGCACGGAGTTTATAGTACCGTCGAAACCCGATTTGGAGTACAGGATCACTGCGACACGAGCGGTTGAAATGCATGCCGAGTAAACTAGGGCACAAATAAAGTCAATTCAGGGTGTCCAACACGCTGTTTTATTTCATGTCTCGATTTTGTCGCGTGGAGTTTGTTGTACCCTTCGGAACCTGATGTGCAGGAAAGTTTCACGCCAACTCAGATAGGCTCGAATGCGCGAGAATAAGCTAGGCGCACATGAAATCCATTCACGGTGCACGGCACCCAGTTTCACTGCGCCTAGAATTTACGAGTGGAGTCGTAGTACCAGACGGAAACCGTTGACGAGGAAAGTATCGCACTGGCTCGCACGATTTGAAATGCTTGCCGAAATGAGCTAGGGTGCATAAGAAGTCCACCTGGAGTGTTGGCACTCAGTTTCATTTCGTACCTCGATTTAGTCCACAGGGAGTTATAGAGCCAGTTGGATCCGTTGTGGTGGAAAGCTTCACACCGAATCGGATTGACTTGAATTGCATACGAAATGACCTGCGGTGCATGTAAATCCATTCGGGATGTTTGTCATTAGTTTTATTTCGATCCACGATTTTGTCCGCACGGGTTTATTATATCCGTCGGAACGGCGTGCAGAAAAGTTCCACACCAACTCGGACTAATGCGTCTGACGCGAAATGAGCTAGGGCATTTATGTGCCATTCGTCATGCTTGGCACTTAGATTCATTTCCTTCCTTGTTTCGGCCGCTCGGAATTTATAGTACCATTCGGAACACATTGTCGAGGATACTTTCACACCGACTCGGACGGATTCAAAATGCATTCCAAAATGAGATAGGGTGCAGATGAGGCCCACTCAGGGTGTGTAGCACTCGATTTTATTTCGTACCACGATTTCCTCCGCATTGAGTTTATAGAACCCGAAGTGGAGGACAGTTTCGCTCCGACTAGGACGTATTCCAAATATATGTTCAACAAGCTAGGGCACATATGAAATCCATTTGGGATGTCTGGCACTCAATTTCTTTTCTTGCCCCGATCTCGTCCGCGTGGAGTTTATAGCACTCGTCAGAACCCGACGTAGAGGAAATCGTAACACCGACTCAGACGAATTTGAGGTGCCTGCGAAGACGAGCTAGGGCACATATGAAGTCCATTCGGGGGTTTGGGACTCAGTTTCGTTTCGTGCCTCGACATCGTGCGAGTGCAGTTTATAGTACCAGACATGACCCACTGTGGAGGAAAGTCTCGCACTGAATCAGATGGATGCGGAATGTATGTCGAAACGAGCTAGGGCACAAATGATGTTCGTTGAAGGTGTTCGGCATGTAGTTTAATTGCGTGCCTCGATTTCATTTCCACGGCGGTTATATTACCTATCTGAACCAACTGTGGAGGACACTTTCTGATGTAGACGAGGTGCCCGATCTTTCGATGAGATTGATAGCTATCGATTTTGAGTGGAGATGACCCTCACGATCCGACTACAACCGTACGACGACGCTTGCGCCTTAGCAATCGCTGAACCAACACCGAAGTGTTATTGATCTCGCTGGAGGCGCGATCAACCTGAACACTAAGTTCAATCCCTGCGAGCAATCGAAGAACTAGCAAGAATAAGACGAAGGCAATCTGAAATTGCGAATATGAATGAAGCACAAATTGTATTGCGAATAACAAAGGTGGGATTCCGAAGATGTCTTGACAGGTGGTCAACCGACACAACTGAAGAACAAAGTTTGCACAATGGCTAATGATGAGGCGATGGGGTCCCGATCTTCCGATAGGATGATAACTATCGATTTTGGTGGAGATGACTCTTGCGATCCGACTACAACCGTACGAGACGTCACTTGCGCCTTAGCAATCGCTGAACCACATCCAAGTCGTTATCAACCGTGCCAAGAACGCGGTTGACCTGACCACGAAGGTCTATTCCTGCATGCAATCGAAGAACAAGCAAGAACAAGGATAGTGAGCAACCCGAATTTGCTAGATATAAAAGTCGCACAAGGGTAGTTGAGGTTCTGTAACACGAATCTGTTGGTCTAGCCGACACAAGAGAACGTGGAGTTTGCACAAGGGGCTAAACTGATCTAAACAAAACCTAAGTCCTAGAAACGGAGGCGGCGGCTCCTATATAGTGAAAACAACCAGGGGAGGCGTCCCAAAGGGTACACCCTAGGGTTACAAGGCCCATGGGCCCAAGTGGAGGTGGCGCAGCACCCTTTTGACTCGGACTCAGAAACCTACGTGAATTGTTTTGATGATTCCGGCCGGCTCGGATGGAATTTGAAGATGATGTTGGATCCATTGGAAAGTAGACTTGATAAGCTTTCCATGAAGTACAAGAACGTCCCAAACGGAGTCCGTATGAGGAAGTTATGTCCGTTTAAACTTGCACCATTGCAGCAGTCCGAATCCGATTCCAGTACGTGACCAACGTGGACTCTTTTGACGATTGCGGCCGGCTTGGATAGAATTGGAAGATGAGGTTAAATCCGTTGGAAAGTAGACTTCATAAGCTTTCCATGAAGTACAAGAACGTCCCAAACGGAGTCCGTATGAGGAAGTTATGCCCGTTTGAACTTGGTACCATCGCAGCAGTCCGAGTCTGATTCCAAAACGTGTCCAACTCGAATTCGTGCTTGACTTGGTCCCAAAGTGACGTGGTGACCTCCATTATTCCTTCCATGCATGTCCAGGACTCCATGTCCCTTTCCTTCATCCTTTCCCAAGTTCCTAAGCACAATTAAATCACTTGCATTAGGTAGCGGTCTATTCTTAGTAGCATATGAAGGCTGAAGAAACGAATTCACCTTTAGTTCAATCTTGATATTGGGCGCTATTGTCGTATGTGTTTGTGGCGTGGTCACATCATCCTCCCTTCTTGATAGAAAACCGTCCTCGGTTTTAGCATATGTGTAGCCTCACGTATTGCATGATCTTCATCATAAATGTCGGTACATAATAACAAACGCAACAAACTCTCATTATGTAATATCATAAGTTCTTTGTCAAACAAAGTGAAGCCTCTTTGAAACGAGCTCACCTTATAATTTAAGCGATGCGTAGGAACTCTTGTAATTATGACAACAAGCATAGCAAATATGGTTGTATCCATAGGGGTCATGTCCTCATCATCCTCCCCTTCTTGAAAACAAAGCCGTCCTCGGCTTTTGATAAACTGAAAGTATGGTAACAAAGAAGCCAAGGTGTATGCATGGTATATGTATATGTCATCCGTTTTAACGGTTCTTCGTTGTTGCACCATTAATGCTATAACACAGCAGCAATCATAAAAGCTCATTGTATTATTAACCCAAAAGTAATCATATATGTCAATGACCAAATTAAAATTTCTCACACAGCAATTATTGCAACTAGATTTGCAAATGTAAGTGAAGCATTTATGCAATTGAAATATCTGAAGTTGTAAACTTGAAGTGGTGGCACATATGGGCAAAGCTACAACTTTTGGAATTAAACATAGTTCATCCATATAATCATATCCCAATGGAGCAATAGCAAATTTATCCAGCAAGGGTGAAGAGATTTGTGTGTTCTTCCATAATTCATCATCTTTATTCAGATTGTCCATACTAGATGATGCAAAAAGAGATGAACACATAGGCATTGGATGCATACTAAATTTTACTTCCCTCTCATATTGAACAAGATTCAACACACAAGAATTGTTGTCTAAAACAGCAAGCTTCAATTCATCCATGTGATCACAAGTTATGCATATTCGATATACAAAAATTGATTGTCTACACCATAATCTCCAATCAAATTAAACTTATACCCAGGGGTGTAGGCACTAAACAAGAATTTCGAACATGCAAGTTCAGAAACTTTCTCCATAGCACAATCCAAACTAACGGCCTCATTAAGCATGATATAGCACAATGCATCAGCAGGAGATATTCTATCAAATACTTCCTTATGTGTAATTAATTCGACATGTGCAAAATTATGAGCATTTAGATCAGCACATGGTTCGTTCAAGTCAACACAAGGAATATCAAAAAATTGCACTACAGCAGGTATATACTCACAAGGTTGATCTATGTCTTGTTGTAGCACCAAATCAGTACCTTTGTCATTATCGTCCTCATCAGATACTGTAGGTACCTCAAACTTCTCCTCTAATGGCATAAGATGCACCAGATCATCCTTCACCTCTTCAAGTATCTCGGTGGTATCTGTAGATGGAGTGGGAACCAAAACAATATCAACATTTTCAATTACCTCAGGTTCCACCTCGCTTGTGACCGTGGGTGCTGGAGGTACAAAACGATGTCGCAATTTCTTTTTCATCTCCTCCCATGTGTATATATAGTGGAACTCGAGATTCGACCACCAATGTTGAACATCACCAATCAACGCCGTCCTTGCCATGCTCATCTTCTCATAAGGATCAAGATCTTGTCTTTCAAAGTAGCTATCCATCATAGTAACCCACAAGAAGTAGTCCGACGATGTACTCTCAGCGGTGAGTGGCAAGATATATACTGGTAATTGTTTCCCTTCAAGTTCAAATCTGCCCGCGATGACATCATAATCCACCAATTTTCTCAAGCCTGTCATTGTTAGTAGAAAACAAGGAAACAAATCACAAATAAATGTTCCTATCAACTACTAGGATATGGAGGCTCAAATCAAGTCACACATCTCTCAAACTCTTACCAAATTCTTACAAGTTCTTACCAAAGCAAACAGGGGGTGCAACCGGTGGCTGGTTCGTGATAAATCTAACTCAAGTGATGAGTAAAGCGATTGCAAGGTTCAGCGAGACCTGTTCGGTTAGTAGAAAAGTGGAGCTTGGATAGGCTATGTATTTTGTAGCAAAGGAAAACAATCAATTAATTTCAGAAATTGCACAGAATTGAATTATAGTTCGTATCTAGCACTTAGCCTATGTTGCTGATCAACCAAGGATGGAAGAAGGCTAAAATATGTGTATGGTAATGTATAGGAGTGGTAAATGCAAGATAATTCAATTGAATACAATCTGGAATTGAAGAGCACAAGGATTGACCCAAAACTTGAAATCTGGAGATTTCTGTCCACTGGACAGCACGTCGGTATTTCGGCCGTAACTTTTTGTCAGTTGCCTTTTTTTCAATGATTCTTTTTTTCTCAGTTTGCTGACGGCTTTTTCTACCACTTTGGTTTTGGGGCCAAGTTCTAGAAACCGACGGACAAATTCGCACAAAATTCACAAGTTCCGACTGTTGCAGATTCAATCTGGTATTTTAGGTCAACTTTCACCGCATATATCTCTTAACTGCCTTTCTGGAAAGACGTGAAATTTTACAGATAGGTGAAAAATGAAGTTTTGAATCCAATGGCGGTGGTCTCACTCAAAAATAATCTCGGAATCAAAAGTTATGGCTTTTTTGGTGGCGGCTGCAGAGAAAGGAAAATTCAGCCGAAATTGGAATTAGGGTTTGTGATGGGGAATTTTTTTTTGTTTGGATTTTTATAGGAACAAAGATATGACCAGCAACTAGACAAAGCTAAAACGGACACAAATTCAATTTAGCAAACCAAAACTAATAGATGGAAAGGCACAACGGGGTTTGGACAGCGGGAATTAACTCTTTTTGTGGGGCAATTTTTCTGGACTATAGGAAATAAAAACCAATCTACTAACTAGAGATACAAGAAATTCCTACCGGTCAACTGAAGCTCTGATACCAACTGATGAGGCGATGGGGTCCCGATCTTCCGATAGGATGATAACTATCGATTTTGGTGGAGATGACTCTTGCGATCCGACTACAACCGTACGAGACGTCACTTGCGCCTTAGCAATCGCTGAACCACATCCAAGTCGTTATCAACCGTGCCAAGAACGCGGTTGACCTGACCACGAAGGTCTATTCCTGCATGCAATCGAAGAACAAGCAAGAACAAGGATAGTGAGCAACCCGAATTTGCTAGATATAAAAGTCGCACAAGGGTAGTTGAGGTTCTGTAACACGAATCTGTTGGTCTAGCCGACACAAGAGAACGTGGAGTTTGCACAAGGGCTAAACTGATCTAAACAAAACCTAAGTCCTAGAAACGGAGGCGGCGGCTCCTATATAGTGAAAACAACCAGGAGGCGTCCCAAAGGGTACACCCTAGGGTTACAAGGCCCATGGGCCCAAGTGGAGGTGGCGCAGCACCCTTTGACTCGGACTCAGAAACCTACGTGAATTGTTTTGATGATTCCGGCCGACTCGGATGGAATTTGAAGATGAGGTTGGATCCATTGGAAAGTAGACTTGATAAGCTTTCCATGAAGTACAAGAACGTCCCAAACGGAGTCCGTATGAGGAAGTTATGTCCGTTTAAACTTGCACCATTGCAGCAGTCCGAATCCGATTCCAGTACGTGACCAACGTGGACTCTTTTGACGATTGCGGCCGGCTTGGATAGAATTGGAAGATGAGGTTAAATCCGTTGGAAAGTAGACTTCATAAGCTTTCCATGAAGTACAAGAACGTCCCAAACGGAGTCCGTATGAGGAAGTTATGCCCGTTTGAACTTGGTACCATCGCAGCAGTCCGAGTCTGATTCCAAAACGTGTCCAACTCGAATTCGTGCTTGACTTGGTCCCAAAGTGACGTGGTGACCTCCATTATTCCTTCCATGCATGTCCAGGACTCCATGTCCCTTTCCTTCATCCTTTCCCAAGTTCCTAAGCACAATTAAATCACTTGCATTAGGTAGCGGTCTATTCTTAGTAGCATATGAAGGCTGAAGAAACGAATTCACCTTTAGTTCAATCTTGATATTGGGCGCTATTGTCGTATGTGTTTGTGGCGTGGTCACATCATCCTCCCCTTCTTGATAGAAAAACCGTCCTCGGTTTTAGCATATGTGTAGCCTCACGTATTGCATGATCTTCATCATAAATGTCGGTACATAATAACAAACGCAACAAACTCTCATTATGTAATATCATAAGTTCTTTGTCAAACAAAGTGAAGCCTCTTTGAAACGAGCTCACCTTATAATTTAAGCGATGCGTAGGAACTCTTGTAATTATGACAACAAGCATAGCAAATATGGTTGTATCCATAGGGGTCATGTCCTCATCAGCTAAACCTAAATTCAACGAAATCCAAGTCTTAGCAACGGAGGCGGCGGCTCCTTTATAGGGAGAACCACCAGGGGGGCGTCCAAGGGCACGCCCTAGGGTTACAAGGCCCATGGGCCCAAGTGGAGGTGGCGCAGCACCCTTTTTGACTCGGACTCAGAAACCAACGTGGAGTCTTTTGACGATTGCGGTTGGCTCCGATGGAATTTGAAGATGAGGTTGGATCCGTTGGAAAATAGACTTCCTAAGCTTTCCATGAAGTACAAGAACGTCCCAATCGGAGTCCGTATGAGGAAGTTATGCCCATTTGAACTTGGTACCATCGCAGCAGTCCGAATCTGATTCCAGAACGTGTCCAACTCGAATTCTTGTTTGGCTTGGCCCCAAAGTGTCGTGGTGAACTCCATTATTCCATCCAGGCATGTCCATGACTCCACGTCCCTCTCCTTCATCCTTTCCCAGGTTCCTAAGCACAATTAAATCACTTGCATTAGGTAGCGGTCTATTCTCAGTAATATATGAACCTAGGAATGAATTCACCTGGTAATTAAGTTGACGAGCACGAGCTCGAGTGAGTGGCCCTTGTAACACTTGTTGTGGCTGAGTTGTATCCATGGAAGGGATGTCCTCATCACTTTCACACCGACCAGGATGGTTTGGAAATGCATACCAAAATGAGTAGGGCGCATATGAGGTCCGCTCGTTGTGTGTGGCACTCAGTTTCATTTCATGCCATGATTTCGTCCGCACGGAGTTTATATTGCCCGACGGAACCTGATATGGAGGATAGATCCACACCAACTCGGACGGATTCAAAATGCATGCTGTAGTAAGCTAGGGCACAAATGAAGTACATTCAGGATGTTCGGCACGCTTTTCATTTCGTGCCACGATTTCGTCCACGTGTAGTTTATAGCACCCGTCGGAACCGATGTAGGGGAAAGTTCCGCACAGACCCAAACGGATTCGAAATGCCGGCCAGAATGATATTGGGCGTGTGGGAAGTCCATTCTACTGGCTGGGACTCAGTTTCATTTCATGCCATCACTTTGTTCGAGTAGAGTTTATAGTACCCGATGCAACCCGTCGTGGCAGAAAGTTTCGCACTGTCTCGGACATATTTGGAATGTATGCCGGAATGAGCTTGGTGGCATAGGAAAGTTCATTCGGGACGTTTGGCAGTCTTTTTGATTCGTTCCTTGATTTCCTCCCACAGTGCTTGTGTCACCCGTCGGAACCTTTCGTGGTGGGTGCATTCACACCGACTCGGACAGTTTGGAAATGCATACCGAAACAAGCTAGGACGCATACGAAGTCCACTCGCGACGTGTCGCACTCAGTTTCATTTCATGACACGATTTCGTCTGCACGGAGTTTATAGTACCCGTCGAAACCCGATTTGGAGTACAGAATCACACTGACACGAACGGATTCGAAATGCATGCCGAGTAAACTAGGGCGCAAATAAAGTCAATTCAGGGTGTCCAACACGCTGTTTTATTTCATGTCTCGATTTTGTCGCGTGGAGTTTGTTGTACCCTTCGGAACCTGATGTGCAGGAAAGTTTCACGCCAACTCAGATAGGCTCGAATGCACGCCAGAATAAGCTAGGGCGCACATGAAATCCATTCACGGTGCCTGGCACCCAGTTTCACTTTGCGCCTAGAATTTGTACGAGTGGAGTCGTAGTACCAGACGGAAACCGTTGACGAGGAAAGTATCGCACTGGCTCGCACGATTTGAAATGCTTGCCGAAATGAGCTAGGGTGCATAAGAAGTCCACCTGGAGTGTTGGCACTCAGTTTCATTTCGTACCTCGATTTAGTCCACAGGGAGTTATAGAGCCAGTTGGATCCGTTGTGGTGGAAAGCTTCACACCGAATCGGATTGACTTGAATTGCATACCGAAATGACCTGCGGTGCATGTAAATCCATTCGGGATGTTTGTCATTAGTTTTATTTCGATCCACGATTTTGTCCGCACGGGGTTTATTATATCCGTCGGAACCTGACGTGCAGAAAAGTTCCACACCAACTCGGACTAATGCGATACGAACGCCGAAATGAGCTAGGGCATTTATGTGCCATTCGTCATGCTTGGCACTTAGATTCATTTCCTTCCTTGTTTCGGCCGCTCGGAATTTATAGTACCATTCGGAACACATTGTCGAGGATACTTTCACACCGACTCGGACGGATTCAAAATGCATTCCAAAATGAGATAGGGTGCAGATGAGGCCCACTCAGGGTGTGTAGCACTCGATTTTATTTCGTACCACGATTTCCTCCGCATTGAGTTTATAGAACCCGAAGTGGAGGACAGTTTCGCTCCGACTAGGACGTATTCCAAATATATGTTCAACAAGCTAGGGCACATATGAAATCCATTTGGGATGTCTGGCACTCAATTTCTTTTCTTGCCCCGATCTCGTCCGCGTGGAGTTTATAGCACTCGTCAGAACCCGACGTAGAGGAAATCGTAACACCGACTGATGAGGCGATGGGGTCCCGATCTTCCGATAAGATGATAACTATCGATTTCGGTGGAGATGACTCTTGCGATCCGACTACAACCGTACGAGACGTCACTTGCGCCTTAGCAATCGCTGAACCAACCCCAAGATGTTATCAACCGTGCCAAGAACGCGGTTGACCTGACCACGAAGGTCTATTCCTGCATGCAACCGAAGAACGCGCAAGAACAAGGATAGTGAGCAACCTGAAACTTGCTAGATATAAAAGTCGCACAAGGATAGTTGAGGTTCTGTAACACGAATCTGTTGGTCTAGCCGACACAAGAGAACGTGGAGTTTGCACAAGGGGCTAAACTGATCTAAACAAAACCTAAGTCCTAGAAACGGAGGCGGCGGCTCCTATATAGCGAAAACAACCAGGGGAGGCGTCCCAAAGGGTACACCCTAGGGTTACAAGGCCCATGGGCCCAAGTGGAGGTGGCGCAGCACCCTTTTGACTCGGACTCAGAAACCTACGTGAATTATTTTGATGATTCCGGCCGTCTCGGATGGAATTTGAAGATGTGGTTGGATCCATTGGAAAGTAGACTTGATAAGCTTTCCATGAAGTACAAGAACGTCCCAAACGGAGTCCGTATGAGGAAGTTATGTCCGTTTAAACTTGCACCATTGCAGCAGTCCGAATCCGATTCCAGTACGTGACCAACGTGGACTCTTTTGACGATTGCGACCGGCTCGGATAGAATTTGAAGATGAGGTTGGATCCGTTGGAAAGTAGACTTCATAAGCTTTCTATGAAGTACAAGAACGTCCCAAACGGAGTCCGTATGAGGAAGTTATGCCCGTTTGAACTTGGTACCATCACAGCAGTCCGAGTCTGATTCCAAAATGTGTCCAACTCGAATTCGTGCTTGACTTGGTCCCAAAGTGACGTGGTGACCTCCATTATTCCTTCCATGCATGTCCAGGACTCCATGTCCCTTTCCTTTATCCTTTCCCAAGTTCCTAAGCACAATTAAATCACTTGCATTAGGTAGCGGTCTATTCTTAGTAACATATGAAGGCTGAAGAAACGAATTCACCTTTAGTTCAATCTTGATATTGGGCGCTATTGTCATATGTGTTTGTGGCGTGGTCACATCATCCTCCCCTTCTTGATAGAAAACCGTCCTCGGTTTTAGCATATGTGTAGCCTCACGTATTGCATGATCTTCATCATAAATGTCGGTACATAATAACAAACGCAACAAACTCTCATTATGCAATATCATAAGTTCTTTGTCAAACAAAGTGAAACCTCTTTGAAACGAGCTCACCTTATAATTTAAGCGATGCGTAGGAACTCTTGTAATTTGGACAACAAGCATAGCAAATATGGTTGTATCCATAGGGGTCATGTCCTCCTCATCCTCCCCTTCTTGAAAACAAAGCCGTCCTCGGCTTTTGATAAACTGAAAGTATGGTAACAAAGAAGCCAAGGTGTATGCATGGTATATGTATATGTCATCCATTTTAACGGTTCTTCGTTGTTGCACAATTAATGCTATAACACAGCAGGAATCATAAAAGCTCATTGTATTATTAACCCAAAAGTAATCATATATGTCAATGACCAAATTAAAATTTCTCACACAACAATTATTGCAACTAGATTTGCAAATGTAAGTGAAGCATTTATGCAATTGAAATATCTGAAGTTGTAAACTTGAAGTGGTGGCACATATGGGCAAAGCAACAACTTTTGGAATTAAGCATAGTTCATCCATATAATCATATCCCAATGGAGCAATAGCAAATTTATCCAGCAAGGGTGAAGAGATTTGTGTGTTCTTCCATAATTCATCATCTTTATTCAGATTGTCCATACTAGATGATGCAAAAAGAGATGAACATATAGGCATTGGATGCATACTAAATTTTACTTCCCTCTCATATTGAACAAGATTCAACACACAAGAATTGTTGTCTAAAACAGCAAGCTTCAATTCATCCATGTGATCACAAGTTATGCATATTCGATATACAAAAAATTGATTGTCTACACCATAATCTCCAATCAAATTAAACTTATACCCAGGGGTGTAGGCGCTAAACAAGAATTTCGAACATGCAAGTTCAGAAACTTTTTCCATAGCACAATCCAAACTAACGGCCTCATTAAGCATGATATAGCACAATGCATCAGCAGGGGATATTCTATCAAATACTTCCTTATGTGTAATTAATTCGACATGTGCAAAATTATGAGAATTTAGATCAGCACATGGTTCGTCCAAGTCAACACAAGGAATATCAAAAGATTGCACTACATCAGGTATATACTCACAAGGTTGCCCTATGTCTTGTTGTAGCACCAAATCAGTACCTTTGCTTTTATCGTCCTCATCAGATACTGTAGGTAACTCAAACTTCTCCTCTAATGGCATAGGATGCACTAGATCATCCTTCACCTCTTCAAGTATCTCGGTGGTATCTGTAGATGGAGTAGGAACCAAAACAATATCAACATTTTCAGTTACCTCAGGTTGCACCTCGCTTGTGACCTTGGGTGCTGGAGGTACAAAACGATGTCGCAATTTCTTTTTCATCTCCTCCCATGTGTATATATAATGGAACTCGAGATTTGACCACCAATGTTGAACATCACCAATCAGCGCCGTCCTTGCCATGCTCATCTTCTCATAAGGATCAAGATCTTGTCTTTCAAAGTAGCTATCCATCATAGTAACCCACAAGAAGTAGTCCGACGACGTACTCTCAGCGGTGAGTGGCAAGATATATACCTGTAATTGTTTCCCTTCAAGTTCAAATCTGCCCGCGATGACATCATAATCTACCAATTTTCTCAAGCCTGTCATTGTTAGTAGAAAACAAGGAAACAAATCACAAGTAAATGTTCCTATCAACTACTAGGTTATGGAGGCTCAAATCAAGTCACGCATCTCTCAAGCTCTTACCAAATTTTTACAAGTTCTTACCAAAACAAACAGGTGGTGCAACCGGTGGCTGGTTCGTGATAAATCTAACTCAAGTGATGAGTAAAGCGATTGCAAGGTACAGCGAGACCAGTTCGGTTAGTAGAAAAGTGGAGCTTGGATAGGCTATGTATTTTGTAGCAAAGGAAAACAATCAATTAATTTCAGAAATTGCACAGAACTGAATTATAGTTCGTATCTTGCACTTAGCCTATGTTGCTGATCAACCAAGGATGGAAGAAGGCTAAAATATGTGTATGGTAATGTATAGGAGTGGTAAATACAAGATAATTCAATCAAATGCAATCTGGAATTGAAGGGCACAAGGATTGACCCAAAACTTGGAAACTGAAGATTTCTGTCCACTAGACAGCAAGTCGGTATTTCGGCCGTAACTTTTTGTCAGTTGCCTTTTTCAATGATTCTTTTTCTCCGTTTCCTGACGGCTTTTTCTACAACTTTTGTTTTGGGGCCAAGTTCTGGAAACCGACCGACAAATTCGCACAAAATTCACAAGTGCCGGCTGTTGCAGATTCAATCTGGATTTTTAGGTGAACTTGCACCGCAGATATCTCTTAACTGCCTTGCTGGAATGACGTGAAATTTTACAGATAGATGGAAAATGAAGTTTTGAATCTAATGGCGGTGGTCTCACTCAAAAATAATCTTGGAATCAAAAGTAATGACATTTTTGGTGGCTGCTGCAGAGAAAGGAAAAATCAGCCGAAATTGGAATTAGGGTTTGTGATAGGGAATTTTTTTGTTTGGATTTTTATGGAATCAAGGATATGACCAGCAACTAGACAAAGCTAAAACGGACACAAATTCAATTTAGCAAACCAAAACTAACAGATTGAAAGGCACAACGGGTTTGGACAGCGGAAATTAAGTCTTTTGTGGGGCAATTTTTCTGGACTATAGGAAATAAAAACCAATCTACTAACTAGGGATACAAGAAATTCCTACCGGTCAACTGAAGCTCTGATACCAACTGATGAGGCGATGGGGTCCCGATCTTCCGATAAGATGATAACTATCGATTTCGGTGGAGATGACTCTTGCGATCCGACTACAACCGTACGAGACGTCACTTGCGCCTTAGCAATCGCTGAACCAACCCCAAGATGTTATCAACCGTGCAAGAACGCGGTTGACCTGACCACGAAGGTCTATTCCTGCATGCAACCGAAGAACGCGCAAGAACAAGGATAGTGAGCAACCTGAAACTTGCTAGATATAAAAGTCGCACAAGGATAGTTGAGGTTCTGTAACACGAATCTGTTGGTCTAGCCGACACAAGAGAACGTGGAGTTTGCACAAGGGCTAAACTGATCTAAACAAAACCTAAGTCCTAGAAACGGAGGCGGCGGCTCCTATATAGCGAAAACAACCAGGGGAGGCGTCCCAAAGGGTACACCCTAGGGTTACAAGGCCCATGGGCCCAAGTGGAGGTGGCGCAGCACCCTTTTGACTCGGACTCAGAAACCTACGTGAATTGTTTTGATGATTCCGGCCGGCTCGGATGGAAGTTGAAGATGAGGTTGGATCCATTGGAAAGTAGACTTGATAAGCTTTCCATGAAGTACAAGAACGTCCCAAACGGAGTCCGTATGAGGAAGTTATGTCCGTTTAAACTTGCACCATTGCAGCAGTCCGAATCCGATTCCAGTACGTGACCAACGTGGACTCTTTTGACGATTGCGACCGGCTCGGATAGAATTTGAAGATGAGGTTGGATCCGTTGGAAAGTAGACTTCATAAGCTTTCTATGAAGTACAAGAACGTCCCAAACGGAGTCCGTATGAGGAAGTTATGCCCGTTTGAACTTGGTACCATCACAGCAGTCCGAGTCTGATTCCAAAATGTGTCCAACTCGAATTCGTGCTTGACTTGGTCCCAAAGTGACGTGGTGACCTCCATTATTCCTTCCATGCATGTCCAGGACTCCATGTCCCTTTCCTTTATCCTTTCCCAAGTTCCTAAGCACAATTAAATCACTTGCATTAGGTAGCGGTCTATTCTTAGTAACATATGAAGGCTGAAGAAACGAATTCACCTTTAGTTCAATCTTGATATTGGGCGCTATTGTCATATGTGTTTGTGGCGTGGTCACATCATCCTCCCTTCTTGATAGAAAACCGTCCTCGGTTTTAGCATATGTGTAGCCTCACGTATTGCATGATCTTCATCATAAATGTCGGTACATAATAACAAACGCAACAAACTCTCATTATGCAATATCATAAGTTCTTTGTCAAACAAAGTGAAACCTCTTTGAAACGAGCTCACCTTATAATTTAAGCGATGCGTAGGAACTCTTGTAATTTGGACAACAAGCATAGCAAATATGGTTGTATCCATAGGGTCATGTCCTCCTCATCCTCCCTTCTTGAAAACAAAGCCGTCCTCGGCTTTTGATAAACTGAAAGTATGGTAACAAAGAAGCCAAGGTGTATGCATGGTATATGTATATGTCATCCATTTTAACGGTTCTTCGTTGTTGCACAATTAATGCTATAACACAGCAGGAATCATAAAAGCTCATTGTATTATTAACCCAAAAGTAATCATATATGTCAATGACCAAATTAAAATTTCTCACACAACAATTATTGCAACTAGATTTGCAAATGTAAGTGAAGCATTTATGCAATTGAAATATCTGAAGTTGTAAACTTGAAGTGGTGGCACATATGGGCAAAGCAACAACTTTTGGAATTAAGCATAGTTCATCCATATAATCATATCCCAATGGAGCAATAGCAAATTTATCCAGCAAGGGTGAAGAGATTTGTGTGTTCTTCCATAATTCATCATCTTTATTCAGATTGTCCATACTAGATGATGCAAAAAGAGATGAACATATAGGCATTGGATGCATACTAAATTTTACTTCCCTCTCATATTGAACAAGATTCAACACACAAGAATTGTTGTCTAAAACAGCAAGCTTCAATTCATCCATGTGATCACAAGTTATGCATATTCGATATACAAAAAATTGATTGTCTACACCATAATCTCCAATCAAATTAAACTTATACCCAGGGTGTAGGCGCTAAACAAGAATTTCGAACATGCAAGTTCAGAAACTTTTTCCATAGCACAATCCAAACTAACGGCCTCATTAAGCATGATATAGCACAATGCATCAGCAGGGGATATTCTATCAAATACTTCCTTATGTGTAATTAATTCGACATGTGCAAAATTATGAGAATTTAGATCAGCACATGGTTCGTCCAAGTCAACACAAGGAATATCAAAAGATTGCACTACATCAGGTATATACTCACAAGGTTGCCCTATGTCTTGTTGTAGCACCAAATCAGTACCTTTGCTTTTATCGTCCTCATCAGATACTGTAGGTAACTCAAACTTCTCCTCTAATGGCATAGGATGCACTAGATCATCCTTCACCTCTTCAAGTATCTCGGTGGTATCTGTAGATGGAGTAGGAACCAAAACAATATCAACATTTTCAGTTACCTCAGGTTGCACCTCGCTTGTGACCTTGGGTGCTGGAGGTACAAAACGATGTCGCAATTTCTTTTTCATCTCCTCCCATGTGTATATATAATGGAACTCGAGATTTGACCACCAATGTTGAACATCACCAATCAGCGCCGTCCTTGCCATGCTCATCTTCTCATAAGGATCAAGATCTTGTCTTTCAAAGTAGCTATCCATCATAGTAACCCACAAGAAGTAGTCCGACGACGTACTCTCAGCGGTGAGTGGCAAGATATATACCTGTAATTGTTTCCCTTCAAGTTCAAATCTGCCCGCGATGACATCATAATCTACCAATTTTCTCAAGCCTGTCATTGTTAGTAGAAAACAAGGAAACAAATCACAAGTAAATGTTCCTATCAACTACTAGGTTATGGAGGCTCAAATCAAGTCACGCATCTCTCAAGCTCTTACCAAATTTTTACAAGTTCTTACCAAAACAAACAGGTGGTGCAACCGGTGGCTGGTTCGTGATAAATCTAACTCAAGTGATGAGTAAAGCGATTGCAAGGTACAGCGAGACCAGTTCGGTTAGTAGAAAAGTGGAGCTTGGATAGGCTATGTATTTTGTAGCAAAGGAAAACAATCAATTAATTTCAGAAATTGCACAGAACTGAATTATAGTTCGTATCTTGCACTTAGCCTATGTTGCTGATCAACCAAGGATGGAAGAAGGCTAAAATATGTGTATGGTAATGTATAGGAGTGGTAAATACAAGATAATTCAATCAAATGCAATCTGGAATTGAAGGGCACAAGGATTGACCCAAAACTTGGAAACTGAAGATTTCTGTCCACTAGACAGCAAGTCGGTATTTCGGCCGTAACTTTTTGTCAGTTGCCTTTTTCAATGATTCTTTTTCTCCGTTTCCTGACGGCTTTTTCTACAACTTTTGTTTTGGGGCCAAGTTCTGGAAACCGACCGACAAATTCGCACAAAATTCACAAGTGCCGGCTGTTGCAGATTCAATCTGGATTTTTAGGTGAACTTGCACCGCAGATATCTCTTAACTGCCTTGCTGGAATGACGTGAAATTTTACAGATAGATGGAAAATGAAGTTTTGAATCTAATGGCGGTGGTCTCACTCAAAAATAATCTTGGAATCAAAAGTAATGACATTTTTGGTGGCTGCTGCAGAGAAAGGAAAAATCAGCCGAAATTGGAATTAGGGTTTGTGATAGGGAATTTTTTTGTTTGGATTTTTATGGAATCAAGGATATGACCAGCAACTAGACAAAGCTAAAACGGACACAAATTCAATTTAGCAAACCAAAACTAACAGATTGAAAGGCACAACGGGTTTGGACAGCGGAAATTAAGTCTTTTGTGGGGCAATTTTTCTGGACTATAGGAAATAAAAACCAATCTACTAACTAGGGATACAAGAAATTCCTACCGGTCAACTGAAGCTCTGATACCAACTGATGAGGCGATGGGGTCCCGATCTTCCGATAAGATGATAACTATCGATTTCGGTGGAGATGACTCTTGCGATCCGACTACAACCGTACGAGACGTCACTTGCGCCTTAGCAATCGCTGAACCAACCCCAAGATGTTATCAACCGTGCCAAGAACGCGGTTGACCTGACCACGAAGGTCTATTCCTGCATGCAACCGAAGAACGCGCAAGAACAAGGATAGTGAGCAACCTGAAACTTGCTAGATATAAAAGTCGCACAAGGATAGTTGAGGTTCTGTAACACGAATCTGTTGGTCTAGCCGACACAAGAGAACGTGGAGTTTGCACAAGGGGCTAAACTGATCTAAACAAAACCTAAGTCCTAGAAACGGAGGCGGCGGCTCCTATATAGCGAAAACAACCAGGGGAGGCGTCCCAAAGGGTACACCCTAGGGTTACAAGGCCCATGGGCCCAAGTGGAGGTGGCGCAGCACCCTTTTGACTCGGACTCAGAAACCTACGTGAATTGTTTTGATGATTCCGGCCGGCTCGGATGGAAGTTGAAGATGAGGTTGGATCCATTGGAAAGTAGACTTGATAAGCTTTCCATGAAGTACAAGAACGTCCCAAACGGAGTCCGTATGAGGAAGTTATGTCCGTTTAAACTTGCACCATTGCAGCAGTCCGAATCCGATTCCAGTACGTGACCAACGTGGACTCTTTTGACGATTGCGACCGGCTCGGATAGAATTTGAAGATGAGGTTGGATCCGTTGGAAAGTAGACTTCATAAGCTTTCTATGAAGTACAAGAACGTCCCAAACGGAGTCCGTATGAGGAAGTTATGCCCGTTTGAACTTGGTACCATCACAGCAGTCCGAGTCTGATTCCAAAATGTGTCCAACTCGAATTCGTGCTTGACTTGGTCCCAAAGTGACGTGGTGACCTCCATTATTCCTTCCATGCATGTCCAGGACTCCATGTCCCTTTCCTTTATCCTTTCCCAAGTTCCTAAGCACAATTAAATCACTTGCATTAGGTAGCGGTCTATTCTTAGTAACATATGAAGGCTGAAGAAACGAATTCACCTTTAGTTCAATCTTGATATTGGGCGCTATTGTCATATGTGTTTGTGGCGTGGTCACATCATCCTCCCCTTCTTGATAGAAAACCGTCCTCGGTTTTAGCATATGTGTAGCCTCACGTATTGCATGATCTTCATCATAAATGTCGGTACATAATAACAAACGCAACAAACTCTCATTATGCAATATCATAAGTTCTTTGTCAAACAAAGTGAAACCTCTTTGAAACGAGCTCACCTTATAATTTAAGCGATGCGTAGGAACTCTTGTAATTTGGACAACAAGCATAGCAAATATGGTTGTATCCATAGGGGTCATGTCCTCCTCATCCTCCCCTTCTTGAAAACAAAGCCGTCCTCGGCTTTTGATAAACTGAAAGTATGGTAACAAAGAAGCCAAGGTGTATGCATGGTATATGTATATGTCATCCATTTTAACGGTTCTTCGTTGTTGCACAATTAATGCTATAACACAGCAGGAATCATAAAAGCTCATTGTATTATTAACCCAAAAGTAATCATATATGTCAATGACCAAATTAAAATTTCTCACACAACAATTATTGCAACTAGATTTGCAAATGTAAGTGAAGCATTTATGCAATTGAAATATCTGAAGTTGTAAACTTGAAGTGGTGGCACATATGGGCAAAGCAACAACTTTTGGAATTAAGCATAGTTCATCCATATAATCATATCCCAATGGAGCAATAGCAAATTTATCCAGCAAGGGTGAAGAGATTTGTGTGTTCTTCCATAATTCATCATCTTTATTCAGATTGTCCATACTAGATGATGCAAAAGAGATGAACATATAGGCATTGGATGCATACTAAATTTTACTTCCTCTCATATTGAACAAGATTCAACACACAAGAATTGTTGTCTAAAACAGCAAGCTTCAATTCATCCATGTGATCACAAGTTATGCATATTCGATATACAAAAATTGATTGTCTACACCATAATCTCCAATCAAATTAAACTTATACCCAGGGTGTAGGCGCTAAACAAGAATTTCGAACATGCAAGTTCAGAAACTTTTCCATAGCACAATCCAAACTAACGGCCTCATTAAGCATGATATAGCACAATGCATCAGCAGGGATATTCTATCAAATACTTCCTTATGTGTAATTAATTCGACATGTGCAAAATTATGAGAATTTAGATCAGCACATGGTTCGTCCAAGTCAACACAAGGAATATCAAAAGATTGCACTACATCAGGTATATACTCACAAGGTTGCCCTATGTCTTGTTGTAGCACCAAATCAGTACCTTTGCTTTTATCGTCCTCATCAGATACTGTAGGTAACTCAAACTTCTCCTCTAATGGCATAGGATGCACTAGATCATCCTTCACCTCTTCAAGTATCTCGGTGGTATCTGTAGATGGAGTAGGAACCAAAACAATATCAACATTTTCAGTTACCTCAGGTTGCACCTCGCTTGTGACCTTGGGTGCTGGAGGTACAAAACGATGTCGCAATTTCTTTTTCATCTCCTCCCATGTGTATATATAATGGAACTCGAGATTTGACCACCAATGTTGAACATCACCAATCAGCGCCGTCCTTGCCATGCTCATCTTCTCATAAGGATCAAGATCTTGTCTTTCAAAGTAGCTATCCATCATAGTAACCCACAAGAAGTAGTCCGACGACGTACTCTCAGCGGTGAGTGGCAAGATATATACCTGTAATTGTTTCCCTTCAAGTTCAAATCTGCCCGCGATGACATCATAATCTACCAATTTTCTCAAGCCTGTCATTGTTAGTAGAAAACAAGGAAACAAATCACAAGTAAATGTTCCTATCAACTACTAGGTTATGGAGGCTCAAATCAAGTCACGCATCTCTCAAGCTCTTACCAAATTTTTACAAGTTCTTACCAAAACAAACAGGTGGTGCAACCGGTGGCTGGTTCGTGATAAATCTAACTCAAGTGATGAGTAAAGCGATTGCAAGGTACAGCGAGACCAGTTCGGTTAGTAGAAAAGTGGAGCTTGGATAGGCTATGTATTTTGTAGCAAAGGAAAACAATCAATTAATTTCAGAAATTGCACAGAACTGAATTATAGTTCGTATCTTGCACTTAGCCTATGTTGCTGATCAACCAAGGATGGAAGAAGGCTAAAATATGTGTATGGTAATGTATAGGAGTGGTAAATACAAGATAATTCAATCAAATGCAATCTGGAATTGAAGGGCACAAGGATTGACCCAAAACTTGGAAACTGAAGATTTCTGTCCACTAGACAGCAAGTCGGTATTTCGGCCGTAACTTTTGTCAGTTGCCTTTTTCAATGATTCTTTTTCTCCGTTTCCTGACGGCTTTTTCTACAACTTTTGTTTTGGGGCCAAGTTCTGGAAACCGACCGACAAATTCGCACAAAATTCACAAGTGCCGGCTGTTGCAGATTCAATCTGGATTTTTAGGTGAACTTGCACCGCAGATATCTCTTAACTGCCTTGCTGGAATGACGTGAAATTTTACAGATAGATGGAAAATGAAGTTTTGAATCTAATGGCGGTGGTCTCACTCAAAAATAATCTTGGAATCAAAAGTAATGACATTTTTGGTGGCTGCTGCAGAGAAAGGAAAAATCAGCCGAAATTGGAATTAGGGTTTGTGATAGGGGAATTTTTTTTTGTTTGGATTTTTTTATGGAATCAAGGATATGACCAGCAACTAGACAAAGCTAAAACGGACACAAATTCAATTTAGCAAACCAAAACTAACAGATTGAAAGGCACAACGGGGTTTGGACAGCGGAAATTAAGTCTTTTTGTGGGGCAATTTTTCTGGACTATAGGAAATAAAAAACCAATCTACTAACTAGGGATACAAGAAATTCCTACCGGTCAACTGAAGCTCTGATACCAACTGATGAGGCGATGGGGTCCCGATCTTCCGATAAGATGATAACTATCGATTTCGGTGGAGATGACTCTTGCGATCCGACTACAACCGTACGAGACGTCACTTGCGCCTTAGCAATCGCTGAACCAACCCCAAGATGTTATCAACCGTGCCAAGAACGCGGTTGACCTGACCACGAAGGTCTATTCCTGCATGCAACCGAAGAACGCGCAAGAACAAGGATAGTGAGCAACCTGAAACTTGCTAGATATAAAAGTCGCACAAGGATAGTTGAGGTTCTGTAACACGAATCTGTTGGTCTAGCCGACACAAGAGAACGTGGAGTTTGCACAAGGGCTAAACTGATCTAAACAAAACCTAAGTCCTAGAAACGGAGGCGCGGCTCCTATATAGCGAAAACAACCAGGAGGCGTCCCAAAGGGTACACCCTAGGGTTACAAGGCCCATGGGCCCAAGTGGAGGTGGCGCAGCACCCTTTTGACTCGGACTCAGAAACCTACGTGAATTGTTTTGATGATTCCGGCCGGCTCGGATGGAAGTTGAAGATGAGGTTGGATCCATTGGAAAGTAGACTTGATAAGCTTTCCATGAAGTACAAGAACGTCCCAAACGGAGTCCGTATGAGGAAGTTATGTCCGTTTAAACTTGCACCATTGCAGCAGTCCGAATCCGATTCCAGTACGTGACCAACGTGGACTCTTTTGACGATTGCGACCGGCTCGGATAGAATTTGAAGATGAGGTTGGATCCGTTGGAAAGTAGACTTCATAAGCTTTCTATGAAGTACAAGAACGTCCCAAACGGAGTCCGTATGAGGAAGTTATGCCCGTTTGAACTTGGTACCATCACAGCAGTCCGAGTCTGATTCCAAAATGTGTCCAACTCGAATTCGTGCTTGACTTGGTCCCAAAGTGACGTGGTGACCTCCATTATTCCTTCCATGCATGTCCAGGACTCCATGTCCCTTTCCTTTATCCTTTCCCAAGTTCCTAAGCACAATTAAATCACTTGCATTAGGTAGCGGTCTATTCTTAGTAACATATGAAGGCTGAAGAAACGAATTCACCTTTAGTTCAATCTTGATATTGGGCGCTATTGTCATATGTGTTTGTGGCGTGGTCACATCATCCTCCCTTCTTGATAGAAAACCGTCCTCGGTTTTAGCATATGTGTAGCCTCACGTATTGCATGATCTTCATCATAAATGTCGGTACATAATAACAAACGCAACAAACTCTCATTATGCAATATCATAAGTTCTTTGTCAAACAAAGTGAAACCTCTTTGAAACGAGCTCACCTTATAATTTAAGCGATGCGTAGGAACTCTTGTAATTTGGACAACAAGCATAGCAAATATGGTTGTATCCATAGGGTCATGTCCTCCTCATCCTCCCTTCTTGAAAACAAAGCCGTCCTCGGCTTTTGATAAACTGAAAGTATGGTAACAAAGAAGCCAAGGTGTATGCATGGTATATGTATATGTCATCCATTTTAACGGTTCTTCGTTGTTGCACAATTAATGCTATAACACAGCAGGAATCATAAAAGCTCATTGTATTATTAACCCAAAAGTAATCATATATGTCAATGACCAAATTAAAATTTCTCACACAACAATTATTGCAACTAGATTTGCAAATGTAAGTGAAGCATTTATGCAATTGAAATATCTGAAGTTGTAAACTTGAAGTGGTGGCACATATGGGCAAAGCAACAACTTTTGGAATTAAGCATAGTTCATCCATATAATCATATCCCAATGGAGCAATAGTAAATTTATCCAGCAAGGGTGAAGAGATTTGTGTGTTCTTCCATAATTCATCATCTTTATTCAGATTGTCCATACTAGATGATGCAAAAGAGATGAACATATAGGCATTGGATGCATACTAAATTTTACTTCCTCTCATATTGAACAAGATTCAACACACAAGAATTGTTGTCTAAAACAGCAAGCTTCAATTCATCCATGTGATCACAAGTTATGCATATTCGATATACAAAAAATTGATTGTCTACACCATAATCTCCAATCAAATTAAACTTATACCCAGGGGTGTAGGCGCTAAACAAGAATTTCGAACATGCAAGTTCAGAAACTTTTCCATAGCACAATCCAAACTAACGGCCTCATTAAGCATGATATAGCACAATGCATCAGCAGGGGATATTCTATCAAATACTTCCTTATGTGTAATTAATTCGACATGTGCAAAATTATGAGAATTTAGATCAGCACATGGTTCGTCCAAGTCAACACAAGGAATATCAAAAGATTGCACTACATCAGGTATATACTCACAAGGTTGCCCTATGTCTTGTTGTAGCACCAAATCAGTACCTTTGCTTTTATCGTCCTCATCAGATACTGTAGGTAACTCAAACTTCTCCTCTAATGGCATAGGATGCACTAGATCATCCTTCACCTCTTCAAGTATCTCGGTGGTATCTGTAGATGGAGTAGGAACCAAAACAATATCAACATTTTCAGTTACCTCAGGTTGCACCTCGCTTGTGACCTTGGGTGCTGGAGGTACAAAACGATGTCGCAATTTCTTTTTCATCTCCTCCCATGTGTATATATAATGGAACTCGAGATTTGACCACCAATGTTGAACATCACCAATCAGCGCCGTCCTTGCCATGCTCATCTTCTCATAAGGATCAAGATCTTGTCTTTCAAAGTAGCTATCCATCATAGTAACCCACAAGAAGTAGTCCGACGACGTACTCTCAGCGGTGAGTGGCAAGATATATACCTGTAATTGTTTCCCTTCAAGTTCAAATCTGCCCGCGATGACATCATAATCTACCAATTTTCTCAAGCCTGTCATTGTTAGTAGAAAACAAGGAAACAAATCACAAGTAAATGTTCCTATCAACTACTAGGTTATGGAGGCTCAAATCAAGTCACGCATCTCTCAAGCTCTTACCAAATTTTTACAAGTTCTTACCAAAACAAACAGGTGGTGCAACCGGTGGCTGGTTCGTGATAAATCTAACTCAAGTGATGAGTAAAGCGATTGCAAGGTACAGCGAGACCAGTTCGGTTAGTAGAAAAGTGGAGCTTGGATAGGCTATGTATTTTGTAGCAAAGGAAAACAATCAATTAATTTCAGAAATTGCACAGAATTGAATTATAGTTCGTATCTTGCACTTAGCCTATGTTGCTGATCAACCAAGGATGGAAGAAGGCTAAAATATGTGTATGGTAATGTATAGGAGTGGTAAATACAAGATAATTCAATCAAATGCAATCTGGAATTGAAGGGCACAAGGATTGACCCAAAACTTGGAAACTGAAGATTTCTGTCCACTAGATAGCAAGTCGGTATTTCGGCCGTAACTTTTTGTCAGTTGCCTTTTTTTCAATGATTCTTTTTTTCTCCGTTTCCTGACGGCTTTTTCTACAACTTTTGTTTTGGGGCCAAGTTCTGGAAACCGACCGACAAATTCGCACAAAATTCACAAGTGCCGGCTGTTGCAGATTCAATCTGGATTTTTAGGTGAACTTGCACCGCAGATATCTCTTAACTGCCTTGCTGGAATGACGTGAAATTTTACAGATAGATGGAAAATGAAGTTTTGAATCTAATGGCGGTGGTCTCACTCAAAAATAATCTTGGAATCAAAAGTAATGACGTTTTTGGTGGCTGCTGCAGAGAAAGGAAAAATCAGCCGAAATTGGAATTAGGGTTTGTGATAGGGGAATTTTTTTTTGTTTGGATTTTTTTATGGAATCAAGGATATGACCAGCAACTAGACAAAGCTAAAACGGACACAAATTCAATTTAGCAAACCAAAACTAACAGATTGAAAGGCACAACGGGGTTTGGACAGCGGAAATTAAGTCTTTTTGTGGGGCAATTTTTCTGGACTATAGGAAATAAAAAACCAATCTACTAACTAGGGATACAAGAAATTCCTACCGGTCAACTGAAGCTCTGATACCAACTGATGAGGCGATGGGGTCCCGATCTTCCGATAAGATGATAACTATCGATTTCGGTGGAGATGACTCTTGCGATCCGACTACAACCGTACGAGACGTCACTTGCGCCTTAGCAATCGCTGAACCAACCCCAAGATGTTATCAACCGTGCCAAGAACGCGGTTGACCTGACCACGAAGGTCTATTCCTGCATGCAACCGAAGAACACGCAAGAACAAGGATAGTGAGCAACCTGAAACTTGCTAGATATAAAAGTCGCACAAGGATAGTTGAGGTTCTGTAACACGAATCTGTTGGTCTAGCCGACACAAGAGAACGTGGAGTTTGCACAAGGGCTAAACTGATCTAAACAAAACCTAAGTCCTAGAAACGGAGGCGGCGGCTCCTATATAGTGAAAACAACCAGGAGGCGTCCCAAAGGGTACACCCTAGGTTACAAGGCCCATGGGCCCAAGTGGAGGTGGCGCAGCACCCTTTGACTCGGACTCAGAAACCTACGTGAATTGTTTTGATGATTCCGGCCGGCTCGGATGGAAGTTGAAGATGAGGTTGGATCCATTGGAAAGTAGACTTGATAAGCTTTCCATGAAGTACAAGAACGTCCCAAACGGAGTCCGTATGAGGAAGTTATGTCCGTTTAAACTTGCACCATTGCAGCAGTCCGAATCCGATTCCAGTACGTGACCAACGTGGACTTTGAGGTGCTTTCTATGAAGTACAAGAAGACGAGCTGCCCGTTTGAACTTGGCACATATGAAGTCCATTCGGGGTTTGGGACTCATGCATGTCCAGGACTCCATGTCCCTTTCCTTTATCCTTTCCCAAGTTCCTAAGCTTGCTCGACATCGCTGAAGAAACGAATTCACCTTTAGCTTGAGTGCATGTGTTTGTGGCGTTTATAGTACCGCACATATGACCCATCGACATCGGAGGAAAGTCTCGCACTGAATCAGATGGATGCGGAATGTATGTCGAAACGAGCTAGGGCACAAATGATGTTCGTTGAAGGTGTTCGGCATGTAGTTTAATTGCGTGCCTCGATTTCATTTCCACGGCGGTTATATTACCTATCTGAACCAACTGTGGAGGACACTTTCACACCGACCAGGATGGTTTGGAAATGCATACCAAAATGAGTAGGGCGCATATGAGGTCCGCTCGTTGTGTGTGGCACTCAGTTTCATTTCATGCCATGATTTCGTCCGCACGGAGTTTATATTGCCCGACGGAACCTGATATGGAGGATAGATCCACACCAACTCGGACGGATTCAAAATGCATGCTGTAGTAAGCTAGGGCACAAATGAAGTACATTCAGGATGTTCGGCACGCTTTTCATTTCGTGCCACGATTTCGCCCACGTAGTTTATAGCACCCGCCGGAACCGATGTAGGGAAAGTTCCGCACAGACCCAAACGGATTCAAATGCCGCCAGAATGATATTGGGCGTGGGAAGTCCATTCTACTGGCTGGGACTCAGCCATTTCATGCCATCACTTTGTTCGAGTAGAGTTTATAGTACCCGATGCAACCCGTCGTGGCGAAAGTTTCGCACCGTCTCGACATATTTGGAATGTATGCCGAATGAGCTTGGTGGCATAGGAAAGTTCATTCGACGCTTGGCGTCTTTTTGATTCGCTCCTTGATTTCCTCCCAAGTGCTTGTGTCACCCGTCGAACCTTTCGTGGTGGGTGCATTCACACCGACTCGGACAGTTTGGAAATGCATACCAAACAAGCTAGACGCATACGAAGTCCACTCGCGACGTGTCGCACTCAGTTTCATTTCATGACACGATTTCGCTCGCACGGAGTTTATAGTACCCGCCGAAACCCGATTTGGAGTACAGAATCACACCGACACGAACGGATTCAAATGCATGCCGAGTAAACTAGGCACAAATAAAGTCAATTCAGGTGTCCAACACGCTGTTTTATTTCATGTCTCGATTTTGTCGCGTGGAGTTTGTTGTACCTTCGAACCTCGATGTGCAGGAAAGTTTCACGCCAACTCGATAGGCTCGAATGCACGCCAGAATAAGCTAGGCGCACATGAAATCCATTCACGTGCCTCGCACCCGCCACTTTGCGCCTAGAATTTGTACGAGTGGAGTCGAGTACCGCACGGAAACCGCTGACGAGGAAAGTATCGCACCGCTCGCACGATTTGAAATGCTTGCCGAAATGAGCTAGGTGCATAAGAAGTCCACTGGAGTGTTGGCACTCAGTTTCATTTCGCACTCGATTTAGTCCACAGGAGTTATAGAGCCGCTTGATCCGCTGTGGTGGAAAGCTTCACACCGAATCGGATTGACTTGAATTGCATATCAAATGACTGCGGTGCATGTAAATCCATTCGGATGTTTGTCATTAGTTTTATTTCGATCCACGATTTTGTCCGCACGGGTTTATTATATCCGCCGGAACTCGACGCGCAGAAAAGTTCCACACCAACTCGGACTAATGCGATACTTAACGCCGAAATGAGCTAGGCATTTATGTGCCATTCGTCATGCTTGGCACTTAGATTCATTTCCTTCCTTGTTTCGCCGCCGAATTTATAGTACCATTCGAACACATTGTCGAGGATACTTTCACACCGACTTGACGGATTCAAAATGCATTCCAAAATGAGATAGGTGCAGATGAGGCCCACTCAGGTGTGTAGCACTCGATTTTATTTCGCACCACGATTTCTCCGCATTGAGTTTATAGAACCCGAAGTGGAGGACAGTTTCATCCGACTAGGACGTATTCCAAATATATGTTCAACAAGCTAGGCACATATGAAATCCATTTGGGATGTCCGCACTCAATTTCTTTTCTTGCCCGATCTCGTCCGCGTGGAGTTTATAGCACTCGCCGTAACCCGACGAGAGGAAATCGTAACACCGACTCGCATTTAATTTGAGGTGCCTCGCGAAGACGAGCTAGGCACATATGAAGTCCATTCGGGGTTTGGGACTCAGTTTCATTTCGTGCCTCGACATCGTGGCGAGTGCAGTTTATAGTACCGCACATGACCCATCGTGGAGGAAAGTCTCGCACTGAATCAGATGGATGCGGAATGTATGTCGAAACGAGCTAGGGCACAAATGATGTTCGTTGAAGGTGTTCGGCATGTAGTTTAATTGCGTGCCTCGATTTCATTTCCACGGCGGTTATATTACCTATCTGAACCAACTGTGGAGGACACTTTCACACCGACCAGGATGGTTTGGAAATGCATACCAAAATGAGTAGGGCGCATATGAGGTCCGCTCGTTGTGTGTGGCACTCAGTTTCATTTCATGCCATGATTTCGTCCGCACGGAGTTTATATTGCCCGACGGAACCTGATATGGAGGATAGATCCACACCAACTCGGACGGATTCAAAATGCATGCTGTAGTAAGCTAGGGCACAAATGAAGTACATTCAGGATGTTCGGCACGCTTTTCATTTCGTGCCACGATTTCGCCCACGTAGTTTATAGCACCCGCCGGAACCGATGTAGGGAAAGTTCCGCACAGACCCAAACGGATTCAAATGCCGCCGAATGATATTGGGCGGTGGGAAGTCCATTCTACTGGCTGGGACTCGCCATTTCATGCCATCACTTTGTTCGAGTAGAGTTTATAGTACCCGATGCAACCCGTCGTGGCGTAAAGTTTCGCACCGTCTCGACATATTTGGAATGTATGCCGAATGAGCTTGGTGGCATAGGAAAGTTCATTCGACGCTTGGCGTCTTTTTGATTCGCTCCTTGATTTCCTCCCAAAGTGCTTGTGTCACCCGTCGAACCTTTCGTGGTGGGTGCATTCACACCGACTGACAGTTTGGAAATGCATACCAAACAAGCTAGACGCATACGAAGTCCACTCGCGACGTGTCGCACTCAGTTTCATTTCATGACACGATTTCGCTCGCACGGAGTTTATAGTACCCGCCGAAACCCGATTTGGAGTACAGAATCACACCGACACGAACGGATTCAAATGCATGCCGAGTAAACTAGGCACAAATAAAGTCAATTCAGGTGTCCAACACGCTGTTTTATTTCATGTCTCGATTTTGTCGCGTGGAGTTTGTTGTACCTTCGAACCTCGATGTGCAGGAAAGTTTCACGCCAACTCAGATAGGCTCGAATGCACGCCAGAATAAGCTAGGCGCACATGAAATCCATTCACGTGCTCGCACCCGCCACTTTGCGCCTAGAATTTGTACGAGTGGAGTCGAGTACCGCACGGAAACCGCTGACGAGGAAAGTATCGCACCGCTCGCACGATTTGAAATGCTTGCCAAATGAGCTAGGTGCATAAGAAGTCCACCGGAGTGTTGGCACTCAGTTTCATTTCGCACTTCGATTTAGTCCACAGGAGTTATAGAGCCGCTTGATCCGCTGTGGTGGAAAGCTTCACACCGAATCGGATTGACTTGAATTGCATATCAAATGACTGCGGTGCATGTAAATCCATTCGGATGTTTGTCATTAGTTTTATTTCGATCCACGATTTTGTCCGCACGGGTTTATTATATCCGCTGAACTCGACGTGCAGAAAAGTTCCACACCAACTCGGACTAATGCGATACTAACGCCGAAATGAGCTAGGCATTTATGTGCCATTCGTCATGCTTGGCACTTAGATTCATTTCCTTCCTTGTTTCGCCGCCGAATTTATAGTACCATTCGAACACATTGTCGAGGATACTTTCACACCGACTTGACGGATTCAAAATGCATTCCAAAATGAGATAGGTGCAGATGAGGCCCACTCAGTGGTGTGTAGCACTCGATTTTATTTCGCACCACGATTTCTCCGCATTGAGTTTATAGAACCCGAAGTGGAGGACAGTTTCATCCGACTAGGACGTATTCCAAATATATGTTCAACAAGCTAGGCACATATGAAATCCATTTGGGATGTCCGCACTCAATTTCTTTTCTTGCCCCGATCTCGTCCGCGTGGAGTTTATAGCACTCGCCGAACCCGACGAGAGGAAATCGTAACACCGACTCTGATTTAATTTGAGGTGCCGCGAAGACGAGCTAGGCACATATGAAGTCCATTCGGGGTTTGGGACTCAGTTTGCTTTCGTGCCTCGACATCGTGCGAGTGCAGTTTATAGTACCGCATATGACCCATCGTGGAGGAAAGTCTCGCACTGAATCAGATGGATGCGGAATGTATGTCGAAACGAGCTAGGCACAAATGATGTTCGTTGAAGGTGTTCGCATGTAGTTTAATTGCGTGCCTCGATTTCATTTCCACGGCGGTTATATTACCTATCTGAACCAACTGTGGAGGACACTTTCACACCGACTGTGATGGTTTGGAAATGCATACCAAAATGAGTAGGGCGATATGAGGTCCGCCGCTGTGTGTGGCACTCAGTTTCATTTCATGCCATGATTTCGCCCGCACGGAGTTTATATTGCCCGACGGAACCTGATATGGAGGATAGATCCACACCAACTCGGACGGATTCAAAATGCATACTGTAGTAAGTTAGGCACAAATGAAGTACATTCAGGATGTTCGCACGCTTTTCATTTCGTACACGATTTCGCCCACGTAGTTTATAGCACCCGCCGGAACCGATGTAGGGAAAGTTCCGCATGCACCCAAACGGATTCAAATGCCGCCAGAATGATATTGGGCGGTGGGAAGTCCATTCTACTGGCTGGGACTCGCCATTTCATGCCATCACTTTGTTCGAGTAGAGTTTATAGTACCCGATGCAACCCGTCGTGGCGTAAAGTTTCGCACCGCTCTGACATATTTGGAATGTATGCCGAATGAGCTTGGTGGCATAGGAAAGTTCATTCGACGCTTGGCGTCTTTTTGATTCGCTCCTTGATTTCCTCCCAAAGTGCTTGTGTCACCCGTCGAACCTTTCGTGGTGGGTGCATTCACACCGACTTGACAGTTTGGAAATGCATACCAAACAAGCTAGACGCATACGAAGTCCACTCGCGACGTGTCGCACTCAGTTTCATTTCATGACACGATTTCGCTCGCACGGAGTTTATAGTACCCGCCGAAACCCGATTTGGAGTACAGAATCACACCGACACGAACGGATTCAAATGCATGCCGAGTAAACTAGGCACAAATAAAGTCAATTCAGGTGTCCAACACGCTGTTTTATTTCATGTCTCGATTTTGTCGCGTGGAGTTTGTTGTACCTTCGAACCCGATGTGCAGGAAAGTTTCACGCCAACTCAGATAGGCTCGAATGCACGCCGAATAAGCTAGGCGCATATGAAATCCATTCACGTGCTCGCACCCGCCACTTTGCGCCTAGAATTTGTACGAGTGGAGTCGAGTACCGCACGGAAACCGCTGATTTGGAAAGTATCGCACCGCTCGCACGATTTGAAATGCTTGCCGAAATGAGCTAGGTGCATAAGAAGTCCACTGGAGTGTTGGCACTCGTTTCATTTCGCACTCGATTTAGTCCACAGGAGTTATAGAGCCGCTTGATCCGCTGTGGTGGAAAGCTTCACACCGAATCGGATTGACTTGAATTGCATATCAAATGACTGCGGTGCATGTAAATCCATTCGGATGTTTGTCATTAGTTTTATTTCGATCCACGATTTTGTCCGCACGGGTTTATTATATCCGCTGAACTCGACGCAGAAAAGTTCCACACCAACTCGACTAATGCGATACTTAACGCCTAAATGAGCTAGGCATTTATGTGCCATTCGTCATGCTTGGCACTTAGATTCATTTCCTTCCTTGTTTCGCCGCCGAATTTATAGTACCATTCGAACACATTGTCGAGGATACTTTCACACCGACTTGACGGATTCAAAATGCATTCCAAAATGAGATAGGTGCAGATGAGGCCCACTCAGTGGTGTGTAGCACTCGATTTTATTTCGCACCACGATTTCTCCGCATTGAGTTTATAGAACCCGAAGTGGAGGACAGTTTCGATCCGACTAGGACGTATTCCAAATATATGTTCAACAAGCTAGGGCACATATGAAATCCATTTGGGATGTCTGGCACTCAATTTCTTTTCTTGCCCCGATCTCGTCCGCGTGGAGTTTATAGCACTCGTCAGAACCCGACGTAGAGGAAATCGTAACACCGACTCAGACGAATTTGAGGTGCCTGCGAAGACGAGCTAGGGCACATATGAAGTCCATTCGGGGGTTTGGGACTCAGTTTCGTTTCGTGCCTCGACATCGTGCGAGTGCAGTTTATAGTACCGCATATGACCCATCGTGGAGGAAAGTCTCGCACTGAATCGATGGATGCGGAATGTATGTCGAAACGAGCTAGGCACAAATGATGTTCGTTGAAGGTGTTCGCATGTAGTTTAATTATGTGCCTCGATTTCATTTCCACGGCGGTTATATTACCTATCTGAACCAACTGTGGAGGACACTTTCACACCGACTAGGATGGTTTGGAAATGCATACCAAAATGAGTAGGGCGCATATGAGGTCCGCTCGTTGTGTGTGGCACTCAGTTTCATTTCATGCCATGATTTCGTCCGCACGGAGTTTATATTGCCCGACGGAACCTGATATGGAGGATAGATCCACACCAACTCGGACGGATTCAAAATGCATACTGTAGTAAGCTAGGGCACAAATGAAGTACATTCAGGATGTTCGGCACGCTTTTCATTTCGTACACGATTTCGCCCACGTAGTTTATAGCACCCGCCGGAACCGATGTAGGGAAAGTTCCGCACAGCACCCAAACGGATTCAAATGCCGCCGAATGATATTGGGCGGTGGGAAGTCCATTCTACTGGCTGGGACTCGCCATTTCATGCCATCACTTTGTTCGAGTAGAGTTTATAGTACCCGATGCAACCCGTCGTGGCGAAAGTTTCGCATCGTCTCTGACATATTTGGAATGTATGCCGAATGAGCTTGGTGGCATAGGAAAGTTCATTCGACGCTTGGCGTCTTTTTGATTCGCCTTGATTTCCTCCCAAAGTGCTTGTGTCACCCGTCGAACCTTTCGTGGTGGGTGCATTCACACCGACTTGACAGTTTGGAAATGCATACCAAACAAGCTAGACGCATACGAAGTCCACTCGCGACGTGTCGCACTCAGTTTCATTTCATGACACGATTTCGCTCGCACGGAGTTTATAGTACCCGCCGAAACCCGATTTGGAGTACAGAATCACACCGACACGAACGGATTCAAATGCATGCCGAGTAAACTAGGCACAAATAAAGTCAATTCAGGTGTCCAACACGCTGTTTTATTTCATGTCTCGATTTTGTCGCGTGGAGTTTGTTGTACCTTCGAACCTGATGTGCAGGAAAGTTTCACGCCAACTCGATAGGCTCGAATGCACGCCAGAATAAGCTAGGCGCACATGAAATCCATTCACGTGCTCGCACCCGCCACTTTGCGCCTAGAATTTGTACGAGTGGAGTCGAGTACCGCACGGAAACCGCTGATTTGGAAAGTATCGCACCGCTCGCACGATTTGAAATGCTTGCCAAATGAGCTAGGTGCATAAGAAGTCCACTCGGAGTGTTGGCACTCGTTTCATTTCGCACTCGATTTAGTCCACAGGAGTTATAGAGCCGCTTGATCCGCTGTGGTGGAAAGCTTCACACCGAATCGGATTGACTTGAATTGCATATCAAATGACTGCGGTGCATGTAAATCCATTCGGATGTTTGTCATTAGTTTTATTTCGATCCACGATTTTGTCCGCACGGGTTTATTATATCCGCTTGAACTCGACGCAGTAAAAGTTCCACACCAACTCGACTAATGCGATACTAACGCCTAAATGAGCTAGGCATTTATGTGCCATTCGTCATGCTTGGCACTTAGATTCATTTCCTTCCTTGTTTCGCCGCCGAATTTATAGTACCATTCGAACACATTGTCGAGGATACTTTCACACCGACTTGACGGATTCAAAATGCATTCCAAAATGAGATAGGTGCAGATGAGGCCCACTCGTGGTGTGTAGCACTCGATTTTATTTCGCACTACGATTTCTCCGCATTGAGTTTATAGAACCCCAAGTGGAGGACAGTTTCATCCGACTAGGACGTATTCCAAATATATGTTCAACAAGCTAGGCACATATGAAATCCATTTGGGATGTCTGGCACTCAATTTCTTTTCTTGCCCCGATCTCGTCCGCGTGGAGTTTATAGCACTCGTCAGAACCCGACGTAGAGGAAATCGTAACACCGACTCAGACGAATTTGAGGTGCCTGCGAAGACGAGCTAGGGCACATATGAAGTCCATTCGGGGGTTTGGGACTCAGTTTCTTTCGTGCCTCGACATCGTGGCGAGTGCAGTTTATAGTACCGCACATGACCCACTGTGGAGGAAAGTCTCGCACTGAATCAGATGGATGCGGAATGTATGTCGAAACGAGCTAGGGCACAAATGATGTTCGTTGAAGGTGTTCGGCATGTAGTTTAATTGCGTGCCTCGATTTCATTTCCACGGCGGTTATATTACCTATCTGAACCAACTGTGGAGGACACTTTCACACCGACCAGGATGGTTTGGAAATGCATACCAAAATGAGTAGGGCGCATATGAGGTCCGCCGTTGTGTGTGGCACTCAGTTTCATTTCATGCCATGATTTCGTCCGCACGGAGTTTATATTGCCCGACGGAACCTGATATGGAGGATAGATCCACACCAACTCGGACGGATTCAAAATGCATACTGTAGTAAGCTAGGGCACAAATGAAGTACATTCAGGATGTTCGGCACGCTTTTCATTTCGTACACGATTTCGCCCACGTAGTTTATAGCACCCGCCGGAACCGATGTAGGGAAAGTTCCGCAGCACCCAAACGGATTCAAATGCCGCCGAATGATATTGGGCGGTGGGAAGTCCATTCTACTGGCTGGGACTCGCCATTTCATGCCATCACTTTGTTCGAGTAGAGTTTATAGTACCCGATGCAACCCGTCGTGGCGTAAAGTTTCGCACCGTCTCGACATATTTGGAATGTATGCCGGAATGAGCTTGGTGGCATAGGAAAGTTCATTCGACGCTTGGCGTCTTTTTGATTCGCCTTGATTTCCTCCCAAAGTGCTTGTGTCACCCGTCGAACCTTTCGTGGTGGGTGCATTCACACCGACTTGACAGTTTGGAAATGCATACCAAACAAGCTAGACGCATACGAAGTCCACTCGCGACGTGTCGCACTCAGTTTCATTTCATGACACGATTTCGCCTCGCACGGAGTTTATAGTACCCGCCGAAACCCGATTTGGAGTACAGGATCACACCGACACGAACGGATTCAAATGCATGCCGAGTAAACTAGGCACAAATAAAGTCAATTCAGGTGTCCAACACGCTGTTTTATTTCATGTCTCGATTTTGTCGCGTGGAGTTTGTTGTACCTTCGAACCCGATGTGCAGGAAAGTTTCACGCCAACTCAGATAGGCTCAATGCACGCCGAATAAGCTAGGCGCACATGAAATCCATTCACGGTGCTCGCACCCGCCACTTTGCGCCTAGAATTTGTACGAGTGGAGTCGAGTACCGCACGGAAACCGCTGACGAGGAAAGTATCGCACCGCTCGCACGATTTGAAATGCTTGCCGAAATGAGCTAGGTGCATAAGAAGTCCACTGGAGTGTTGGCACTCGTTTCATTTCGCACTCGATTTAGTCCACAGGAGTTATAGAGCCGCTTGATCCGCTGTGGTGGAAAGCTTCACACCGAATCGGATTGACTTGAATTGCATATCAAATGACTGCGGTGCATGTAAATCCATTCGGATGTTTGTCATTAGTTTTATTTCGATCCACGATTTTGTCCGCACGGGTTTATTATATCCGCTGAACTCGACGTGCAGAAAAGTTCCACACCAACTCGACTAATGCGATACTTAACGCCGAAATGAGCTAGGCATTTATGTGCCATTCGTCATGCTTGGCACTTAGATTCATTTCCTTCCTTGTTTCGCCGCGGAATTTATAGTACCATTCGAACACATTGTCGAGGATACTTTCACACCGACTTGACGGATTCAAAATGCATTCCAAAATGAGATAGGTGCAGATGAGGCCCACTCGTGGTGTGTAGCACTCGATTTTATTTCGCACCACGATTTCTCCGCATTGAGTTTATAGAACCCGAAGTGGAGGACAGTTTCATCCGACTAGGACGTATTCCAAATATATGTTCAACAAGCTAGGCACATATGAAATCCATTTGGGATGTCCGCACTCAATTTCTTTTCTTGCCCCGATCTCGTCCGCGTGGAGTTTATAGCACTCGCCGTAACCCGACGAGAGGAAATCGTAACACCGACTCGATTTAATTTGAGGTGCTCGCGAAGACGAGCTAGGCACATATGAAGTCCATTCGGGGTTTGGGACTCAGTTTCGCTTTCGTGCCTCGACATCGCGGCGAGTGCAGTTTATAGTACCGCATATGACCCATCAGGAGGAAAGTCTCGCACTGAATCAGATGGATGCGGAATGTATGTCGAAACGAGCTAGGCACAAATGATGTTCGTTGAAGGTGTTCGCATGTAGTTTAATTGCGTGCCTCGATTTCATTTCCACGGCGGTTATATTACCTATCTGAACCAATCGTGGAGGACACTTTCACACCGACTGTGATGGTTTGGAAATGCATACCAAAATGAGTAGGGCGATATGAGGTCCGCTGCTGTGTGTGGCACTCAGTTTCATTTCATGCCATGATTTCGCCCGCACGGAGTTTATATTGCCCGACGGAACCTGATATGGAGGATAGATCCACACCAACTCGGACGGATTCAAAATGCATACTGTAGTAAGTTAGGCACAAATGAAGTACATTCAGGATGTTCGCACGCTTTTCATTTCGTACACGATTTCGCCCACGTAGTTTATAGCACCCGCCGGAACCGATGTAGGGAAAGTTCCGCACAGACCCAAACGGATTCAAATGCCGCCAGAATGATATTGGGCGGTGGGAAGTCCATTCTACTGGCTGGGACTCGCCATTTCATGCCATCACTTTGTTCGAGTAGAGTTTATAGTACCCGATGCAACCCGTCGTGGCGTAAAGTTTCGCACCGTCTCGACATATTTGGAATGTATGCCGAATGAGCTTGGTGGCATAGGAAAGTTCATTCGACGCTTGGCGTCTTTTTGATTCGCCTTGATTTCCTCCCAAAGTGCTTGTGTCACCCGTCGAACCTTTCGTGGTGGGTGCATTCACACCGACTTGACAGTTTGGAAATGCATACCAAACAAGCTAGACGCATACGAAGTCCACTCGCGACGTGTCGCACTCAGTTTCATTTCATGACACGATTTCGCTCGCACGGAGTTTATAGTACCCGCCGAAACCCGATTTGGAGTACAGAATCACACCGACACGAACGGATTCAAATGCATGCCGAGTAAACTAGGCACAAATAAAGTCAATTCAGGTGTCCAACACGCTGTTTTATTTCATGTCTCGATTTTGTCGCGTGGAGTTTGTTGTACCTTCGAACCTCGATGTGCAGGAAAGTTTCACGCCAACTCAGATAGGCTCAATGCACGCCAGAATAAGCTAGGCGCACATGAAATCCATTCACGGTGCTCGCACCCGCCACTTTGCGCCTAGAATTTGTACGAGTGGAGTCGAGTACCGCACGGAAACCGCTGACGAGGAAAGTATCGCACCGCTCGCACGATTTGAAATGCTTGCCAAATGAGCTAGGTGCATAAGAAGTCCACCGAGTGTTGGCACTCGTTTCATTTCGCACTCGATTTAGTCCACAGGAGTTATAGAGCCGCTTGATCCGCTGTGGTGGAAAGCTTCACACCGAATCGGATTGACTTGAATTGCATATCAAATGACTCGCGTGCATGTAAATCCATTCGGATGTTTGTCATTAGTTTTATTTCGATCCACGATTTTGTCCGCACGGGTTTATTATATCCGCTGAACTCGACGTGCGAAAAGTTCCACACCAACTCGACTAATGCGATACTAACGCCTAAATGAGCTAGGCATTTATGTGCCATTCGTCATGCTTGGCACTTAGATTCATTTCCTTCCTTGTTTCGCCGCCGAATTTATAGTACCATTCGAACACATTGTCGAGGATACTTTCACACCGACTTGACGGATTCAAAATGCATTCCAAAATGAGATAGGTGCAGATGAGGCCCACTCAGGTGTGTAGCACTCGATTTTATTTCGCACTCACGATTTCTCCGCATTGAGTTTATAGAACCCGGTGGAGGACAGTTTCATCCGACTAGGACGTATTCCAAATATATGTTCAACAAGCTAGGCACATATGAAATCCATTTGGGATGTCCGCACTCAATTTCTTTTCTTGCCCCGATCTCGTCCGCGTGGAGTTTATAGCACTCGCCGAACCCGACGAGAGGAAATCGTAACACCGACTCGCATTTAATTTGAGGTGCTCGCGAAGACGAGCTAGGCACATATGAAGTCCATTCGGGGTTTGGGACTCAGTTTCGTTTCGTGCCTCGACATCGCGGCGAGTGCGTTTATAGTACCGCATATGACCCATCGTGGAGGAAAGTCTCGCACTGAATCAGATGGATGCGGAATGTATGTCGAAACGAGCTAGGCACAAATGATGTTCGTTGAAGGTGTTCGCATGTAGTTTAATTGCGTGCCTCGATTTCATTTCCACGGCGGTTATATTACCTATCTGAACCAACTGTGGAGGACACTTTCACACCGACTGTGATGGTTTGGAAATGCATACCAAAATGAGTAGGGCGATATGAGGTCCGCTGCTGTGTGTGGCACTCAGTTTCATTTCATGCCATGATTTCGCCCGCACGGAGTTTATATTGCCCGACGGAACCTGATATGGAGGATAGATCCACACCAACTCGGACGGATTCAAAATGCATACTGTAGTAAGTTAGGCACAAATGAAGTACATTCAGGATGTTCGCACGCTTTTCATTTCGTGCACGATTTCGCCCACGTAGTTTATAGCACCCGCCGGAACCGATGTAGGGAAAGTTCCGCACATGCACCCAAACGGATTCAAATGCCGCCAGAATGATATTGGGCGGTGGGAAGTCCATTCTACTGGCTGGGACTCGCCATTTCATGCCATCACTTTGTTCGAGTAGAGTTTATAGTACCCGATGCAACCCGTCGTGGCGTAAAGTTTCGCACCGTCTCGACATATTTGGAATGTATGCCGAATGAGCTTGGTGGCATAGGAAAGTTCATTCGACGCTTGGCGTCTTTTTGATTCGCTCTTGATTTCCTCCCAAGTGCTTGTGTCACCCGTCGAACCTTTCGTGGTGGGTGCATTCACACCGACTGACAGTTTGGAAATGCATACCAAACAAGCTAGACGCGATACGAAGTCCACTCGCGACGTGTCGCACTCAGTTTCATTTCATGACACGATTTCGCTCGCACGGAGTTTATAGTACCCGCCGAAACCCGATTTGGAGTACAGAATCACACCGACACGAACGGATTCAAATGCATGCCGAGTAAACTAGGCACAAATAAAGTCAATTCAGGTGTCCAACACGCTGTTTTATTTCATGTCTCGATTTTGTCGCGTGGAGTTTGTTGTACCTTCGAACCCGATGTGCAGGAAAGTTTCACGCCAACTCAGATAGGCTCAATGCACGCCGAATAAGCTAGGCGCACATGAAATCCATTCACGTGCCTCGCACCCGCCACTTTGCGCCTAGAATTTGTACGAGTGGAGTCGAGTACCGCACGGAAACCGCTGACGAGGAAAGTATCGCACCGCTCGCACGATTTGAAATGCTTGCCAAATGAGCTAGGTGCATAAGAAGTCCACCGGAGTGTTGGCACTCGTTTCATTTCGCACTCGATTTAGTCCACAGGAGTTATAGAGCCGCTTGATCCGCTGTGGTGGAAAGCTTCACACCGAATCGGATTGACTTGAATTGCATATCAAATGACTGCGGTGCATGTAAATCCATTCGGATGTTTGTCATTAGTTTTATTTCGATCCACGATTTTGTCCGCACGGGTTTATTATATCCGCTGAACCCGACGTGCGAAAAGTTCCACACCAACTCGACTAATGCGATACTAACGCCTAAATGAGCTAGGCATTTATGTGCCATTCGTCATGCTTGGCACTTAGATTCATTTCCTTCCTTGTTTCGCCGCCGAATTTATAGTACCATTCGAACACATTGTCGAGGATACTTTCACACCGACTTGACGGATTCAAAATGCATTCCAAAATGAGATAGGTGCAGATGAGGCCCACTCAGTGGTGTGTAGCACTCGATTTTATTTCGCACTCACGATTTCTCCGCATTGAGTTTATAGAACCCGGTGGAGGACAGTTTCGCTCCGACTAGGACGTATTCCAAATATATGTTCAACAAGCTAGGCACATATGAAATCCATTTGGGATGTCCGCACTCAATTTCTTTTCTTGCCCCGATCTCGTCCGCGTGGAGTTTATAGCACTCGCCGTAACCCGACGAGAGGAAATCGTAACACCGACTGCATTTAATTTGAGGTGCTCGCGAAGACGAGCTAGGCACATATGAAGTCCATTCGGGGTTTGGGACTCAGTTTGCTTTCGTGCCTCGACATCGTATGCGAGTGCAGTTTATAGTACCGCATATGACCCATCGTGGAGGAAAGTCTCGCACTGAATCGATGGATGCGGAATGTATGTCGAAACGAGCTAGGCACAAATGATGTTCGTTGAAGGTGTTCGCATGTAGTTTAATTGCGTGCCTCGATTTCATTTCCACGGCGGTTATATTACCTATCTGAACCAACTGTGGAGGACACTTTCACACCGACTGTGATGGTTTGGAAATGCATACCAAAATGAGTAGGGCGATATGAGGTCCGCCGCTGTGTGTGGCACTCAGTTTCATTTCATGCCATGATTTCGCCCGCACGGAGTTTATATTGCCCGACGGAACCTGATATGGAGGATAGATCCACACCAACTCTGACGGATTCAAAATGCATGCTGTAGTAAGTTAGGCACAAATGAAGTACATTCAGGATGTTCGCACGCTTTTCATTTCGTACACGATTTCGCCCACGTAGTTTATAGCACCCGCCGGAACCGATGTAGGGAAAGTTCCGCATGCACCCAAACGGATTCAAATGCCGCCAGAATGATATTGGGCGTGGGAAGTCCATTCTACTGGCTGGGACTCGCCATTTCATGCCATCACTTTGTTCGAGTAGAGTTTATAGTACCCGATGCAACCCGTCGTGGCGTAAAGTTTCGCACCGTCTCGACATATTTGGAATGTATGCCGAATGAGCTTGGTGGCATAGGAAAGTTCATTCGACGCTTGGCGTCTTTTTGATTCGCTCCTTGATTTCCTCCCACAGTGCTTGTGTCACCCGTCGGAACCTTTCGTGGTGGGTGCATTCACACCGACTTGACAGTTTGGAAATGCATACCAAACAAGCTAGACGATACGAAGTCCACTCGCGACGTGTCGCACTCAGTTTCATTTCATGACACGATTTCGCCTCGCACGGAGTTTATAGTACCCGCCGAAACCCGATTTGGAGTACAGAATCACACCGACACGAACGGATTCAAATGCATGCCGAGTAAACTAGGCACAAATAAAGTCAATTCAGGTGTCCAACACGCTGTTTTATTTCATGTCTCGATTTTGTCGCGTGGAGTTTGTTGTACCTTCGAACCTCGATGTGCAGGAAAGTTTCACGCCAACTCAGATAGGCTCGAATGCACGCCGAATAAGCTAGGCGCACATGAAATCCATTCACGTGCTCGCACCCGCCACTTTGCGCCTAGAATTTGTACGAGTGGAGTCGAGTACCGCACGGAAACCGCTGACGAGGAAAGTATCGCACCGCTCGCACGATTTGAAATGCTTGCCGAAATGAGCTAGGTGCATAAGAAGTCCACCGGAGTGTTGGCACTCGTTTCATTTCGCACTCGATTTAGTCCACAGGAGTTATAGAGCCGCTTGATCCGCTGTGGTGGAAAGCTTCACACCGAATCGGATTGACTTGAATTGCATATCAAATGACTGCGGTGCATGTAAATCCATTCGGATGTTTGTCATTAGTTTTATTTCGATCCACGATTTTGTCCGCACGGGTTTATTATATCCGCTGAACTCGACGTGCGAAAAGTTCCACACCAACTCGACTAATGCGATACTTAACGCCTAAATGAGCTAGGCATTTATGTGCCATTCGTCATGCTTGGCACTTAGATTCATTTCCTTCCTTGTTTCGCCGCCGAATTTATAGTACCATTCGAACACATTGTCGAGGATACTTTCACACCGACTTGACGGATTCAAAATGCATTCCAAAATGAGATAGGTGCAGATGAGGCCCACTGTGGTGTGTAGCACTCGATTTTATTTCGCACTCACGATTTCTCCGCATTGAGTTTATAGAACCCGGTGGAGGACAGTTTCATTCCGACTAGGACGTATTCCAAATATATGTTCAACAAGCTAGGCACATATGAAATCCATTTGGGATGTCCGCACTCAATTTCTTTTCTTGCCCCGATCTCGCCCGCGTGGAGTTTATAGCACTCGCCGTAACCCGACGAGAGGAAATCGTAACACCGACTCAGCATTTAATTTGAGGTGCTCGCGAAGACGAGCTAGGCACATATGAAGTCCATTCGGGGTTTGGGACTCAGTTTCGCTTTCGTGCCTCGACATCGCGGCGAGTGCAGTTTATAGTACCGCATATGACCCATCAGGAGGAAAGTCTCGCACTGAATCGATGGATGCGGAATGTATGTCGAAACGAGCTAGGCACAAATGATGTTCGTTGAAGGTGTTCGCATGTAGTTTAATTGCGTGCCTCGATTTCATTTCCACGGCGGTTATATTACCTATCTGAACCAACTGTGGAGGACACTTTCACACCGACTGTGATGGTTTGGAAATGCATACCAAAATGAGTAGGGCGATATGAGGTCCGCTGCTGTGTGTGGCACTCAGTTTCATTTCATGCCATGATTTCGCCCGCACGGAGTTTATATTGCCCGACGGAACCTGATATGGAGGATAGATCCACACCAACTCTGACGGATTCAAAATGCATACTGTAGTAAGTTAGGCACAAATGAAGTACATTCAGGATGTTCGCACGCTTTTCATTTCGTGCCACGATTTCGCCCACGTAGTTTATAGCACCCGCCGGAACCGATGTAGGGAAAGTTCCGCAGCACCCAAACGGATTCAAATGCCGCCGAATGATATTGGGCGGTGGGAAGTCCATTCTACTGGCTGGGACTCGCCATTTCATGCCATCACTTTGTTCGAGTAGAGTTTATAGTACCCGATGCAACCCGTCGTGGCGAAAGTTTCGCACCGTCTCTGACATATTTGGAATGTATGCCGAATGAGCTTGGTGGCATAGGAAAGTTCATTCGACGCTTGGCGTCTTTTTGATTCGCCTTGATTTCCTCCCAAAGTGCTTGTGTCACCCGTCGAACCTTTCGTGGTGGGTGCATTCACACCGACTTGACAGTTTGGAAATGCATACCAAACAAGCTAGACGCATACGAAGTCCACTCGCGACGTGTCGCACTCAGTTTCATTTCATGACACGATTTCGCCTCGCACGGAGTTTATAGTACCCGCCGAAACCCGATTTGGAGTACAGAATCACACCGACACGAACGGATTCAAATGCATGCCGAGTAAACTAGGCACAAATAAAGTCAATTCAGGTGTCCAACACGCTGTTTTATTTCATGTCTCGATTTTGTCGCGTGGAGTTTGTTGTACCTTCGAACCTCGATGTGCAGGAAAGTTTCACGCCAACTCAGATAGGCTCGAATGCACGCCGAATAAGCTAGGCGCACATGAAATCCATTCACGTGTGCTCGCACCCGCCACTTTGCGCCTAGAATTTGTACGAGTGGAGTCGAGTACCGCACGGAAACCGCTGACGAGGAAAGTATCGCACCGCTCGCACGATTTGAAATGCTTGCCAAATGAGCTAGGTGCATAAGAAGTCCACTGGAGTGTTGGCACTCGTTTCATTTCGCACTCGATTTAGTCCACAGGAGTTATAGAGCCGCTTGATCCGCTGTGGTGGAAAGCTTCACACCGAATCGGATTGACTTGAATTGCATATCAAATGACTGCGGTGCATGTAAATCCATTCGGATGTTTGTCATTAGTTTTATTTCGATCCACGATTTTGTCCGCACGGGTTTATTATATCCGCTGAACTCGACGCGAAAAGTTCCACACCAACTCGGACTAATGCGATACTAACGCCTAAATGAGCTAGGCATTTATGTGCCATTCGTCATGCTTGGCACTTAGATTCATTTCCTTCCTTGTTTCGCCGCCGAATTTATAGTACCATTCGAACACATTGTCGAGGATACTTTCACACCGACTTGACGGATTCAAAATGCATTCCAAAATGAGATAGGTGCAGATGAGGCCCACTCAGTGGTGTGTAGCACTCGATTTTATTTCGCACTCACGATTTCTCCGCATTGAGTTTATAGAACCCGGTGGAGGACAGTTTCATCCGACTAGGACGTATTCCAAATATATGTTCAACAAGCTAGGCACATATGAAATCCATTTGGGATGTCCGCACTCAATTTCTTTTCTTGCCCCGATCTCGTCCCGTGGAGTTTATAGCACTCGCCGAACCCGACGAGAGGAAATCGTAACACCGACTCGATTTAATTTGAGGTGCTGCGAAGACGAGCTAGGCACATATGAAGTCCATTCGGGGTTTGGGACTCAGTTTGCTTGCGTGCCTCGACATCGTGGCGAGTGCAGTTTATAGTACCGCATATGACCCATCAGGAGGAAAGTCTCGCACTGAATCGATGGATGCGGAATGTATGTCGAAACGAGCTAGGCACAAATGATGTTCGTTGAAGGTGTTCGCATGTAGTTTAATTGCGTGCCTCGATTTCATTTCCACGGCGTTATATTACCTATCTGAACCAACTGTGGAGGACACTTTCACACCGACTGTGATGGTTTGGAAATGCATACCAAAATGAGTAGGGCGATATGAGGTCCGCTGCTGTGTGTGGCACTCAGTTTCATTTCATGCCATGATTTCGTCCGCACGGAGTTTATATTGCCCGACGGAACCTGATATGGAGGATAGATCCACACCAACTCGGACGGATTCAAAATGCATACTGTAGTAAGTTAGGCACAAATGAAGTACATTCAGGATGTTCGCACGCTTTTCATTTCGTACACGATTTCGCCCACACGTAGTTTATAGCACCCGCCGGAACCGATGTAGGGAAAGTTCCGCATGCACCCAAACGGATTCAAATGCCGCCAGAATGATATTGGGCGGTGGGAAGTCCATTCTACTGGCTGGGACTCGCCATTTCATGCCATCACTTTGTTCGAGTAGAGTTTATAGTACCCGATGCAACCCGTCGTGGCGTAAAGTTTCGCACCGTCTCTGACATATTTGGAATGTATGCCGAATGAGCTTGGTGGCATAGGAAAGTTCATTCGACGCTTGGCGTCTTTTTGATTCGCCTTGATTTCCTCCCAAAGTGCTTGTGTCACCCGTCGAACCTTTCGTGGTGGGTGCATTCACACCGACTTGACAGTTTGGAAATGCATACCAAACAAGCTAGGACGCATACGAAGTCCACTCGCGACGTGTCGCACTCAGTTTCATTTCATGACACGATTTCGCTCGCACGGAGTTTATAGTACCCGCCGAAACCCGATTTGGAGTACAGAATCACACCGACACGAACGGATTCAAATGCATGCCGAGTAAACTAGGCACAAATAAAGTCAATTCAGGTGTCCAACACGCTGTTTTATTTCATGTCTCGATTTTGTCGCGTGGAGTTTGTTGTACCTTCGAACCTCGATGTGCAGGAAAGTTTCACGCCAACTCAGATAGGCTCAATGCACGCCGAATAAGCTAGGCGCACATGAAATCCATTCACGTGCTCGCACCCGCCACTTTGCGCCTAGAATTTGTACGAGTGGAGTCGAGTACCGCACGGAAACCGCTGACGAGGAAAGTATCGCACCGCTCGCACGATTTGAAATGCTTGCCAAATGAGCTAGGTGCATAAGAAGTCCACGGAGTGTTGGCACTCGCCATTTCGCACTCGATTTAGTCCACAGGAGTTATAGAGCCGCTTGATCCGCTGTGGTGGAAAGCTTCACACCGAATCGATTGACTTGAATTGCATATCAAATGACTCGCGTGCATGTAAATCCATTCGGATGTTTGTCATTAGTTTTATTTCGATCCACGATTTTGTCCGCACGGGTTTATTATATCCGCTTGAACTCGACGCAGAAAAGTTCCACACCAACTCGGACTAATGCGATACTTAACGCCTAAATGAGCTAGGCATTTATGTGCCATTCGTCATGCTTGGCACTTAGATTCATTTCCTTCCTTGTTTCGCCGCCGAATTTATAGTACCATTCGAACACATTGTCGAGGATACTTTCACACCGACTTGACGGATTCAAAATGCATTCCAAAATGAGATAGGTGCAGATGAGGCCCACTGTGGTGTGTAGCACTCGATTTTATTTCGCACTCACGATTTCTCCGCATTGAGTTTATAGAACCCGGTGGAGGACAGTTTCATCCGACTAGGACGTATTCCAAATATATGTTCAACAAGCTAGGCACATATGAAATCCATTTGGGATGTCCGCACTCAATTTCTTTTCTTGCCCCGATCTCGTCCGCGTGGAGTTTATAGCACTCGCCGTAACCCGACGAGAGGAAATCGTAACACCGACTCGCATTTAATTTGAGGTGCTCGCGAAGACGAGCTAGGCACATATGAAGTCCATTCGGGGTTTGGGACTCAGTTTGCTTTCGTGCCTCGACATCGCATGCGAGTGCGCTTTATAGTACCGCATATGACCCATCGTGGAGGAAAGTCTCGCACTGAATCGATGGATGCGAATGTATGTCGAAACGAGCTAGGCACAAATGATGTTCGTTGAAGGTGTTCGCATGTAGTTTAATTGCGTGCCTCGATTTCATTTCCACGGCGGTTATATTACCTATCTGAACCAACTGTGGAGGACACTTTCACACCGACTGTGATGGTTTGGAAATGCATACCAAAATGAGTAGGGCGATATGAGGTCCGCGCTGTGTGTGGCACTCAGTTTCATTTCATGCCATGATTTCGCCCGCACGGAGTTTATATTGCCCGACGGAACCTGATATGGAGGATAGATCCACACCAACTCTGGACGGATTCAAAATGCATGCTGTAGTAAGTTAGGCACAAATGAAGTACATTCAGGATGTTCGCACGCTTTTCATTTCGTACACGATTTCGCCCACGTAGTTTATAGCACCCGCCGGAACCGATGTAGGGAAAGTTCCCACAGCACCCAAACGGATTCAAATGCCGCCGAATGATATTGGGCGGTGGGAAGTCCATTCTACTGGCTGGGACTCGCCATTTCATGCCATCACTTTGTTCGAGTAGAGTTTATAGTACCCGATGCAACCCGTCGTGGCGTAAAGTTTCGCGATCGTCTCGACATATTTGGAATGTATGCCGAATGAGCTTGGTGGCATAGGAAAGTTCATTCGACGCTTGGCGTCTTTTTGATTCGCCTTGATTTCCTCCCAAAGTGCTTGTGTCACCCGTCGAACCTTTCGTGGTGGGTGCATTCACACCGACTCGACAGTTTGGAAATGCATACCAAACAAGCTAGACGATACGAAGTCCACTCGCGACGTGTCGCACTCAGTTTCATTTCATGACACGATTTCGCTCGCACGGAGTTTATAGTACCCGCCGAAACCCGATTTGGAGTACAGAATCACACCGACACGAACGGATTCAAATGCATGCCGAGTAAACTAGGCACAAATAAAGTCAATTCAGGTGTCCAACACGCTGTTTTATTTCATGTCTCGATTTTGTCGCGTGGAGTTTGTTGTACCTTCGAACCCGATGTGCAGGAAAGTTTCACGCCAACTCAGATAGGCTCGAATGCACGCCGAATAAGCTAGGCGCATATGAAATCCATTCACGTGCTCGCACCCGCCACTTTGCGCCTAGAATTTGTACGAGTGGAGTCGAGTACCGCACGGAAACCGCTGACGAGGAAAGTATCGCACCGCTCGCACGATTTGAAATGCTTGCCAAATGAGCTAGGTGCATAAGAAGTCCACCGGAGTGTTGGCACTCGCCATTTCGCACTCGATTTAGTCCACAGGAGTTATAGAGCCGCTTGATCCGCTGTGGTGGAAAGCTTCACACCGAATCGGATTGACTTGAATTGCATATCAAATGACTCGCGGTGCATGTAAATCCATTCGGATGTTTGTCATTAGTTTTATTTCGATCCACGATTTTGTCCGCACGGGTTTATTATATCCGCTGAACTCGACGCGAAAAGTTCCACACCAACTCGGACTAATGCGATACTTAACGCCTAAATGAGCTAGGCATTTATGTGCCATTCGTCATGCTTGGCACTTAGATTCATTTCCTTCCTTGTTTCGCCGCCGAATTTATAGTACCATTCGAACACATTGTCGAGGATACTTTCACACCGACTTGACGGATTCAAAATGCATTCCAAAATGAGATAGGTGCAGATGAGGCCCACTCAGTGGTGTGTAGCACTCGATTTTATTTCGCACTCACGATTTCTCCGCATTGAGTTTATAGAACCCGGCGGAGGACAGTTTCATCCGACTAGGACGTATTCCAAATATATGTTCAACAAGCTAGGCACATATGAAATCCATTTGGGATGTCCGCACTCAATTTCTTTTCTTGCCCCGATCTCGTCCGCGTGGAGTTTATAGCACTCGCCGTAACCCGACGAGAGGAAATCGTAACACCGACTGCATTTAATTTGAGGTGCTCGCGAAGACGAGCTAGGCACATATGAAGTCCATTCGGGGTTTGGGACTCAGTTTGCTTTCGTGCCTCGACATCGCGGCGAGTGCAGTTTATAGTACCGCACATGACCCATCGTGGAGGAAAGTCTCGCACTGAATCAGATGGATGCGGAATGTATGTCGAAACGAGCTAGGCACAAATGATGTTCGTTGAAGGTGTTCGCATGTAGTTTAATTGCGTGTCTCGATTTCATTTCCACGGCGGTTATATTACCTATCTGAACCAATCGTGGAGGACACTTTCACACCGACTGTGATGGTTTGGAAATGCATACCAAAATGAGTAGGGCGATATGAGGTCCGCCTGTGTGTGGCACTCAGTTTCATTTCATGCCATGATTTCGCCCGCACGGAGTTTATATTGCCCGACGGAACCTGATATGGAGGATAGATCCACACCAACTCTGGACGGATTCAAAATGCATGCTGTAGTAAGTTAGGCACAAATGAAGTACATTCAGGATGTTCGCACGCTTTTCATTTCGTACACGATTTCGCCCACGTAGTTTATAGCACCCGCCGGAACCGATGTAGGGAAAGTTCCGCACAGCACCCAAACGGATTCAAATGCCGCCGAATGATATTGGGCGGTGGGAAGTCCATTCTACTGGCTGGGACTCGCCATTTCATGCCATCACTTTGTTCGAGTAGAGTTTATAGTACCCGATGCAACCCGTCGTGGCGTAAAGTTTCGCATCGTCTCGACATATTTGGAATGTATGCCGGAATGAGCTTGGTGGCATAGGAAAGTTCATTCGGACGCTTGGCGTCTTTTTGATTCGCTCTTGATTTCCTCCCAAAGTGCTTGTGTCACCCGTCGAACCTTTCGTGGTGGGTGCATTCACACCGACTTGACAGTTTGGAAATGCATACCAAACAAGCTAGACGATACGAAGTCCACTCGCGACGTGTCGCACTCAGTTTCATTTCATGACACGATTTCGCTCGCACGGAGTTTATAGTACCCGCCGAAACCCGATTTGGAGTACAGGATCACACCGACACGAACGGATTCAAATGCATGCCGAGTAAACTAGGGCACAAATAAAGTCAATTCAGGTGTCCAACACGCTGTTTTATTTCATGTCTCGATTTTGTCGCGTGGAGTTTGTTGTACCTTCGAACCCGATGTGCAGGAAAGTTTCACGCCAACTCGATAGGCTCAATGCACGCCGAATAAGCTAGGCGCATATGAAATCCATTCACATCTTGTTCTTGCTTGTTCTTCGATTGCTTGCAGGAACAAGAACCTCGTGGTTAGGTTGATCGTGCGCCGACAAGGTCACGAACAATCTCTCGAGTTGGTGTATCGATCGCTAAGGCGCAACGCCCCTGGATGGTTGTAGTCGGTCGCCAACGCCATCTCTTTCCCCAATCGATCTACCACTCTCATCGAAAGATCGGGACCCCTAGGGCTATCGGGTTGGTATCGAGCTCAAGGTTGATCGGTGAGAGATCTTATCTAGTCTTTGCAATTTTTACCTACAGTCCAGAAAACCAAAAAAATAGCAGATCAGATCTATTCCCAAATTCAAACAATTTGAGCCTTTATCTATTGCTGCATAGTCCTTGTTTGTTGAGTCTTGGTTGCATCGTCGTGTCCTTTGCTGGTCTTAGTGTCTAGTTCCTTTAGAGTTTGAAGTTCTGTTCACGTTTTGGACTCACCGCTGCGCTTAGATCCGAACTGTCATAGGAGGGCAAAAAAAGAGGAGGACTCGGTTGCTGCCTAATTGGTCTTGGAGTAGGACTGGTTTCGCCTAATTGGACTTGGAGTAGGACTCGGTTTCGCCTAATTGGTATTGGAGTAGGGCACGAGTCGGATTCAACTACATCGTGTGTGAAAAAAAAAGAGAAAAGAAGGAACAGGCAGCGCATCTAGAAGAGCCGCGGCATAAAAAAAAAGAAAAAAAGAAGAAAAAAACAGAGGAGAGAGAAACAGCTAACTTTTGCATACGACTCCGATTGAGGCGATTCTTGATCCGTTGGAAAGGAAATCGAAGATAGAGTAAAAAAAGAAGTCTGGAAAACTGGAGATTTCAGAGCCGCGTAAGCCATCGGGCACATACGCGGCAGCTTCGACCCAAAAACGTCGCTTAGGGCCTCAAAACGGGCCCGCAAACCGAGGAAAATCAAGTTTTCAGAATTCGCTCAAAATTGACAGAGCCCTTCTGCACGTGATTCTAAGGTACCCTGTGAAGACGGCACCTTTTTCGAGCTCCGAACTCCGTGTGCAACGCCATCTAGTTTCTTTCTCGCACGGTGTGTCTTCGCTTGTGTTCTAGGCTCGCCTCTAGTACGGTCCAGCCTAGACCAGCACGGTGCCGTCGTTGAGCGATCATTCAACTTGCTTTGACTAATGTGGTTCTAGTTATCCTTTGTTCTCTCGGCCCACCTATAGCTCCACAGATTTGGCTACCACCTCACAGGACTAGCGACCAAGGCAGCGATACACCCAATTTCCAGGAGATATTGTCTTGACTTGTCGGCTGCCATCACCTCCTGCTCGCTGTGGTAAGAACTTGTAAGAGCTTGACAAAACAGGTTGAGAGTGTGCGACTTGATTTAACCACATCCCAGTAGTTGCGAGGGTATAACCTGCAGTTTTATTATTTTTATCTTCTTGGTTTGTTTCTTGTGTTCTTCTAACAATGTCGAGAACCGGAGGACTGCGGGCAGCGCAACATTCCCCTCGGACTAGGGCATCATACAACACTTTGAGCGCCAAATGAAGCTGCACATGAAGGACTTGATGAGGATGTACGGGTCACCAACGAACGCCTTGGCCAATTGGAGGCCGCGCAGATCGACACCAACACTACGCTTGCAACATTGGAGGCTTCGTTGGCACCATCAACACCTCACTTGCTGAGATTTTGAGACGCCTTGATGAGAGGGGCGTGCATCTCCCGCTGCACCGACTCAGCGTACTCGTGCCAACATTGGTGTCTTGGGCAGCAGGGTGGACGAAAATGGTGGAGACGATTATGCGGCCGACATCGAGATTGATGATGATGAGGACGCCACCGCCAACGCCAACCACGCCGGCTGAGGTACGTGACAATGATGAATCGCTTGGTAAGATTAAGTTCACTATGCCACTTTTTGATGGAAAATATAACCCTGATGCTTATATCACTTGGGAATTGGCTGTTGATCAGAAATTTGCTTGTCATGCATTCCCGAAAACAAAAGGGTTAGGGCTGCTACTAGTGAGTTTACTGATTTTGCGTCTGTTTGGTGGAGTGAATATTCTAAGAAAAATCCTTTCACCATACCACAAACTTGGGATGCATTAAAAGAATCATGCGAGCTAGATTTGTTCCTCATATTATGCACGTGATTTGTTACATAAGTTGCAACAATTGAGGCAAGGTAGTAAAAGCGTAGAGGAATATTTTCAAGAATTGCAAACAGGCATGCTGCGTTGTGACTTAGAGGAAACTGAGGAAGCCGCTATGGCTAGGTTTATGGGTGGTTTGAATCGGAAATTCAGGATATCTTAGCTTACAAGGAATATAATTTATCACTCGCTTATTTCATCTTGCTTGTAAAGCTGAAAGAGAAGTACAGGACGACGCGCGAGCACTAGGACTAACGCTTCTGCAGGTCGTGGAAACATTTGGTCTCAACGCATCCGCCGCACCATCAAGCCAACCCCTGCACCTTCTTCCACCAACAGCAAGCCACGGTTGTCATCATCAAATTCGCATCTCGGGCATCCGGCAACAAAGGGGCAGCCCAAGCACATGCAAAGAGCTCTTCGTCCGTTGCATCTACGGGACGAACAAGGGATATCCAATGTCATCAATGCAAGGGTATGGCCATGTGAGGAGTGAGTGCCCAACCAAGCGTGTTCTGATTGTGAGAGATGATGGTGGGTATTCTTCTGCTAGTGATTTGGATGAGGATACATATGCTATGCTTGCAGCTGACCATGCAGGTAGTGGGAAGGAGCAAGAAGAAGAGCACATTGGTGCTGAAGATGCAGAGCGCTATGAGAGCCTCATTGTGCAGCGTGTGTTGAGTGCACAAATGGAGAGGGCGGAGCAAAATCAGCGGCACATCCTTTTCCAAACAAAGTGCGTCGTGAAGGAACGCTCATGCCGAGTGATAATTGATGGAGGGAGCTGCAACAACTTGGTGAGCTCCGATATGGTGGAGAAGCTTATGTTGAACACCAAACCTCACCCACACCCTTACTACATTCAATGGTTCAATAACAGCGGCAAGGTGAAGGTAACACGAATGGTGAGAGTAAATTTTGCTATTGGTTCTTATCACGATGTTGTAGAATGCGATGTTGTCCCTATGCAAGCATGCTCTATGCTGTTAGGTAGACCGTGGCAATATGATAAAGATTCACTGCATCATGGTAAGACAAACCAATATTCTTTTGTGCATCATGACAAGAAAATTGTGTTACATCCTATGTCTCCTGAAGCTATTTTCAAAGATGAGATTGCTAGAGCTAGTAGAGAGAAAAATCAGGAGCATAATAGGAGTGAAAATCAGATTGTTGCAAGTGAACTTGAGCAACATAAAAGAAAACTCTAAATCTGTTCATGAGAATAAAACTGAGATTAAATTGCAAGGTGCATGTTTTCTTGCTACTAAGTCTGATGTGAATGAGCTGGATGCTAGTACTTCTATTTGCTATGCCTTACTTTGCAAACAAGCTTTATTTTCATTTGAGGAGGTACTTCTTCTTCAGTGCCTCCTGCTGTCACTAATCTTTGCAGGAGTACATGGATGTCTTTCCAAAGGACGTGCCACCAGGGCTACCACCAGTGCGAGGGATTGAGCACCAGATTGATTTGATTCCGGGGCATCTTTGCCCAATCGTGCGCCATACAGGACCAATCCGAAGAAACTAAGGAGATTCAGCGTCAAGTTCAAGAATTGCTTGATAAAGGTTATGTGCGTGAGTCTCTTAGCCCTTGTGCTGTTCCGGTAATTTTAGTGCCTAAGAAAGATGGATCATGGCGTATGTGTGTGGACTGTAGAGCGATCAATAACATTACCATTAGATATCGCCACCCTATTCCTAGGTTAGATGATATGCTTGATGAATTAAGTGGCTCTATTGTCTTCTAAAGTTGATTTATGAGTGGGTACCACCAAATTCGCATGAAATTGGGAGATGAATGGAAAACAGCATTTAAAACTAAGTTCGGTTTGTATGAGTGGTTAGTAATGCCATTTGGTTTAACTAATGCACCTAGCACATTCATGAGATTAATGAACGAGGTTTTGCGTGCTTTCATTGGTAAATTTGTAGTGGTCTATTTTGATGATATATTGATATATAGCAGATCACTAGAGGAACACCTTTGCCATTTACGTGCTGTTTTTGATGCTTTACGTAATGCACGCTTATTTGGTAACGCTGAGAAGTGCACATTTTGCACGGATCGAGTCTCTTTCTTGGCTATGTTGTTACTCCACAGGGCATAGAAGTTGATCAAGCCAAGGTTGAGGCAATACAGAGTTGGCCGACTCCTAAAACGGTCACGCAGGTGCTAAGTTTTCTAGGACTTGCTGGATTCTATCGTCGTTTTGTGAAGGATTTCAGCACCATCGCTGCACCATTGAATGAGCTCACTAAAAGGGGGTGCCGTTTACTTGGGAATGCACAGGAAGACGCCTTCAACACATTGAAAGATAAGTTAACACATGCACCATTACTCCAACTTCCAGATTTTAGTAAGACTTTTGAGCTAGAATGTGATGCTAGTGGAATTGGATTGGGTGGTGTGCTGTTGCAAGAAGGTAAACCTGTGGCATACTTTAGTGAAAAATTGAGTGGGCCTAGTTTGAACTATTCTACTTATGATAAGGAATTATATGCTCTAGTTCGAACTTTAGAGACATGGCAACATTATTTATGGCCCAAAGAATTTGTCATTCATTCTGATCATGAGTCATTAAAGCATATTAGAAGTCAAGCAAAATTGAACCGTAGGCATGCAAAGTGGGTTGAATTCATAGAGTCTTTTCCTTATGTCATAAAACACAAAAAGGAAAGGAGAATGTTATTGCTGATGCATTGTCTAGAGATATACCATGCTCTCACAACTTGACTTCAAAATTTTTGGATTGGAAACAATTAAGGAGCATTATGTTCATGATGATGATTTTAAAGACGTGTTGCTGAATTGCCAAGAGGGAAAACGTGGAATAAATTTGTTCTAAATGATGGATTTGTGTTTAGAGCTAACAAACTATGCATTCCAGCTAGCTCCGCTCGCTTGTTGTTGTTACAGGAAGCGCATGGAGGTGGGCTGATGGGGCATTTGGAGCGAAGAAGACGGAAGACATACTTGGTAGTCATTTCTTTTGGCCAAAGATGAGACGTGATGTGGAACGTTTTGTTGCTCGCTGCACTACGTGTCAAAAGGCTAAGTCACGACTTAATCCTCACGGTTTGTATATGCCTCTACCTGTTCCTAGTGTGCCTTGGGAAGATATTTCTATGGACTTTGTTTTAGGACTGCCTAGGACAAAGAAGGGAGGGATAGCATATTTGTTGTTGTGGATAGATTTTCTAAGATGGCACACTTCATACCATGTCATAAAAGTGATGATGCTTCCAATATTGCTGATTTGTTCTTTCGTGAAGTTGTTCGCTTGCATGGTGTGCCAAATACAATAGTTTCCGATCGTGACACTAAATTCCTTAGCCATTTTTGGAGAACTTTATGGGCTAAATTGGGGACTAAGCTGTTATTTTCGACTACGTGTCATCCCCAAACTGATGGGCAAACTGAAGTTGTGAATAGAACTTTATCTACCATGCTTAGGCTGTTTTGAAAAAGAACATTAAAGTGTGGGAAGAATGCTTGCCTCATATTGAATTTGCTTATAATCGTTCGCTGCATTCTACTACAAAGTTGTGCCCTTTTGAGATTGTCTATGGCTTTGTGCCTCGTGCTTCTATTGATTTGCTACCACTTCCATCTTCGGAGAAGTTAAATTTTGATGCTAAACAGCGTGCTGACTTGATGTTGAAATTGCATGAGACAACCAAAGAAAATATTGAACGCATGAATGCTAAATATAAACTTGCTGGTAGTAAAGGAAGGAGGCATTTAACTTTTCAACCGGGTGATTTAGTTTGGTTGCATTTGAGAAAAGAAAGATTTCCTGAATTGAGGAGGTCTAAGTTGATGCCTAGAGCTGATGGTCCTTTCAAAGTGTTGGAAAAGATTAATGACAATGCATATAAACTTGAGTTGCCTGCAGATTTTGGGGTTAGTCCCACCTTTAACATTGCAGATTTGAAGCCATACTTGGGAGAAGAAGATGAGCTTGAGTCGCGGACGACTCAAATGCAAGAAGGGGAGGATGATGAGGACATCCTTTCCATGCATACAACCATGCCGACTCCATATCAAACTGAAACTATGATACAAGGACCAATGACTAGAGCGCGAGCACGTCTGCTTAACCATCAGGTGAATGCGTTCCTAAGTTTGCATACAAATGTTTCAAAGAATGGAATACTACTTAATTCTTGTGATGATTTAATTGTCCTTAGGAACCATGGGGAAGAACCACATGAGCTCAAGTATAGAAGTGGAACCGTCAAGCGCAAACCAAGTCCTGTTCACGAGTTTGACTCGGATTCGGCCTTGTTGACAGCGCCTACTTCAAACGGCCGTAACTTTTGATCCAGAAGGTTTCTCGGGGCCCATGAGTACTTGTTGGAAAGCTCTTGAAGTCTACTTTCAGATGGATCCGGCCTCACCTACAAATTCCATCCGAGTCGACCAGAAACTGCAAAACAATTCACGTCGCTTTTCCAGTCCGAGTCAAAGTGGGCCTTGGGCCTTGTAATTCGAGTCCTATTCGGCTTCCTTGTGTTTTGGCCGACCCTCCACCTTCCGTGACCCTTAAATAGGCAGCCGCACCCTCTTCTAGGGTTTGGGGTTTTGTTTAGACTAAGTTAGCTTTTGCTGCTTTGCCTTGTACTCGCGTGTCGGCTAGACCGCCCGAATACTTGTCTTCGAACCCCACCGTTTCTCTGTTTTGGATTGAATCTTACATCGTTATTTGCAATTGAGTTGCTGTTCATCTTGTTCTTGCTTGTTCTTGATTGCTTGCAGGAAGAAGAACCCTCGTGGTTAGGTTGATCGTGCGCCGACAAGGTCACGAACAATCTCTGGAGTTGGTGTATCGATCGCTAAGGCGCAACGCCCCTGGATGGTTGTAGTCGGGTCGCCAACGTCATCTCTTTCCCCAATCGAATCTACCACTCTCATCGAAAGATCGGGACCCTAGTGCTATCAAGCGTGGTGACCTCTATTATTCCTTCCATGCATGTCCAGGACTCCATGTCCCTTTCCTTCTCCTCTTTCCCAAATTCCTAAGCACAATTAAATCACTTGTATTAGGTAGCGTTCATTCTCAGTAACATATGAAGGCTGAAGAAACGAATTCACCTTTAGTTCAATCTTGATATTGGGCGCGATTGTCGATGTGTTTGTGGCGTCACATCATCCTCCCCTTCTTGATAGAAAACCGCCCCTCGTTTTAGCATATGTGTAGCCTCACGTATTGCATGATCATCATAAATCTCGGTACATAACAACAAACGCAACAAACTCTCATTATGTAATATCATACGTTTTATCACACAAAGTAAAACCTTTGAAACGAGCTCACCTTATAATTTAAGTGATGCGTAGAGTTGTAATTGGAACAACAAGCATAGCAAATATGGTTGTATCCATAGGGTCGTGTCCTCATCATCCTCCCTTGTTGAAAACAAAGCCGTCCCTCGCTTTTGATAAACTGAAAGTATGGTAACAAAGAAGCCAAGGTGTATGCATGGTATATGTATATGTCATCCGCTTTAACAGTTCTTCGTTGTTGCACAATTAATGTTATAACACAGCAGCAATCATAAAAGCTCATTGTATTATTAACCCAAAAGTAATCATATATGTTAATGAACAAATCAAAATTTCTCACGCAGTAATTATCAGAACTTGTTTTGCAAATGTAAGTGAAGCATTTATGCAATTCAAATCCTTGAAGTTGTAAACTTGTTGTGGTGGCACATATAGGCAAAGTTACAACTTTTGGAATCAAACAAAGTTTATCCATATAATCAGATTTACATTGAGCAATAGCAAATTTATCTAGTAAGGGTGAAAATATTTGCAAGTTCTTCCATACATCAATTTCATTATTCAGATTGCCAATGTTAGATGGTTCAATAAGAGAAGAACACATAGGCATTGAATGATCACTAAAATTTATTTTTCTTTCATAATGAACAAGATTGAGTATACAAGAGTTGTTGTTCAAAACAACAAGCTGCAATTCATCCATGTGGTCACAAGTTATGCATATTCGATATACAAGAAATTGATTTCCTACACCATAATCTCCAATCAAATTAAACTTATACCCAGGGTGTAGGCACTAAACAAGAATTTTGAACATGTAAGTTCAGAAACTTTCCAAAGCATGTGATAATTTCATAGGAAGATCCAACATGATGTAACACAATGAATTGGCAGGAGAAATTCTAGTTAAAACTTCTTTATGTCTAACCAAAGTCACATGATCATTGTAGGTGATTAATTCATCACATGAATCACTCAAAACAGTAGGCAATTCAATTATTTTTGACAAGGTGCACTCAACGATTCTCAACACTCAAATCAATGCAGTGTGAATTTCTACTTGAAATATGGGCATGTCAGAATTGTTTTCCACTAAGTTTTGCTCTAAAATAGCATGAACGGTGCATAATTGTTGTTCTTCACAAGCATACTCACCGCGAAAGTGATGATAGCACCATGATCTTTACCTTTGGCCTCTCAGATGATGTAGGTGCATCCATCTCCTCATCTGCTCTCAACGAATGGAATCGATGGTTCAATCAACTCATGCCCTTTTTGACATGGTTCTCAACTGCCTGCAAGTTGTTAGTCACGTAAAAGGCACAAACATGGGTTTGCTCTCATGTTTCTTATCATCAAGCACTCTCAATTTCTTTCTCAATCTGACGCTCAACATTACATGCAAGTATAAACAAATGAGGAGAGAATTATATTCTTTGTGAATGAGAAGGTCCTGAATTCTTTATTAAGGCCACGAAGAATCTATTCTCTGTACCTTCATGTTCTCTAAGCCACAACGCAACAAAAGAGCTTTCAATTCTTCATAGTATTCACTTAGAGTTCTCCTACCTTGTTCTAAACGTTGCAATCTGTTTAATGTCAGTGAATAATATGAAGGAACAAATGTAGATCTCATCACTGCTTTCAAAACATTCCAAGTTTTAGGTACATGGTAGTCTACATTGTTTTCTCCACCAAAATAATGCGAATCAGTGAATTCACTAGTAGCAGCCCTAACTCTTTCATCATCAGAAAATCATAGCATGCAAAATTTCATCTAATTGTATTTCCCAATCAAGATAAGTTTCATGGTCATATCTACCAGCAAATGACGGAATTGTAAACTTGGCATCATCATCACATACCTCTCTTTGTTAACCCACCTGTGCCTTGTTGATTTTGTCGGTTTACAACGGTCGGATCATTGATCCTCAATTCTGTTGTTGATGGTGAGGGTCTTATTAATAACGATCCAACAAGTTGTTGGTCTCAAAAATTGCTACAATGTGATCTGAACCTGTCATGGTTAGTAGAAACAAGGAAATACACTAGAATTATGTAAGTCCCTATAAACTACTAGGAGGTGGAGTCAGAAGTCACACATCTCTCGAACTCTTACCAAGCTCTACAAGTTCTTACCAATGCAAAACAGGTGGTGCAACTGGTGGCTGGTTCAGATAACTTAACTCAAGTGATGAGTATAGCGATTGCAAGGTACAGCGACCTGTCTGGTTGTAGAAAAGTGAGCTTGATAGGCTATGTATTTTGTAGCAAAGAAAACAATCAATTAATTTCAGAAATTGCACAATTGAATTATAGTTCAGATCTAGCACTTAGCCTATGTTGATCAACCAAAGATGGAAGAAGGCTAAAATAAGTGTATGGCAATGTATGGAGTGGTAAATACAAGATAATTCGATCGAATGCAATCTGGAATTGAAGAACACAAGGATTGTTCCAAAACTTGAAACTGAAGATTTCTGTCCACTGGACAGCTACGGAATTTCGGCCGAATTTTTGTCAGTTGCCTTTTTCAATGATTCTTTTTTCTCCGCTCTGACGCTTTTCTACAACTTTGTTTTCGGGCCAAGGTCTGCAAACCGACCTAAAAATTCGCCCAAAATTCACAAGTGCCGACTGTTGCAGATTCAATCTGAATTTAGGTCAACTTCCACCGCAGATATCTTAACTGCCTTGCTGGAATGACGGGAAATTTACAGATAGATGGATGATAAATTTTGAATCTAAAGGAGGTGGTCTCACTCAAAATAATCTAGGAATCAAAAGATATGTATGTTTTTGGTATGTCTGCAGAGAAAGGACAGATCAGCGAAATTGGAATTAGGGTTTGGGTGTGGGGAATTTTTTTATTTGGATTTTTCTTGGAACAAAGATATGACCAGCAACTAGACAAGCTAAACGGACACAAATTCAAATTAGCAAACCAAAACTAACAGATTGAAAAGCACAACGGGGTTTGACAGCGGAAATTAACTCTTTTGTGGGGCAATTTTTCTGGACTATGGGAAATAAAAATCAATCTACTAACTAAGGATACAAGAAATTCACCGTCAACTGAAGCTCGATACCAACTGATGAGGCGATGGAGTCCCGATCTTCCATAGGATGATAACTATCGATTTTGGCGGAGGCGACCTTTGCGATCCGGACCACAACCGAACGGACGCCGCTGGCGCCTTTAGCAATCGGCAGAACCACACTCCGTTGTTATCAACCGTGCTAAGAACGCGTTGACCTGACCATCGAAGGTCTATTCCTGCATGCAACCAAGAACACGCAAGAACAAGATAACAAGCAATCTGAAATTACAAATATTGATATGAAGATCAAAAGGTGGATTCCAAGGCTGTCTTGACAGGTGGTCGTCCGACACAACTGAAGAACAGAAGTTTGCATAATAGCTAAACCTAAACTCAACAAAATCCAAGTCCTAACAAGGGAGGCGGTGGCTCCTTTATAGGAGAACAACCAGGAGGGGCGTCATGCGTATGCTCTAGGGTTACAAGGCCCATGGGCCCAATTGGTGGTGGCGCAGCACCCTTTAACTCGGACTCAAAAACCAACGGATTGTTTTGATGATTGCAGCCGGCTCGATGGAATTTGAAGATGAGGTTGATCCGTTGAAAGTAGACTCTCATAAGCTTTCCATGAAGTACAAGAACGTCCCAAACGGAGTCCGTATGAGAAAGTTACGCTCGTTTCAACTTGCACCATTGCAGCAGTCCGAACCTGATTCCAGTACGTGACCAACACGGACTCTTTTGATGATTGCGGCTGTCTCGGATAGAATTTGAATATGTTGAACTTAGAAAGTAGACTGATAAGCTTCCATCAAGTCCAAGAACGTCCCAAACGGAGTCCGTATGAGAATGTTACGTCCGTTTAAACTTGCAAATTCATTGCAGCAGTCCGAGTCTGATTCCAAAACGTGTCCAACTCGAATTCGTGCTTGACTTGGTCTCAAAGTGACGTGGTGACCTCCATTATTCCTTCCATGCATGTCCAGGACTTCATGTCCCTTTCCTTCATCCTTTCCCAAATTCCTAAGCACAATTAAATCACTTGTATTGGGTAGCGGTCTATTCTCAGAACATATGAAGGCTAAGAAACGAATTCACCTTTAGTTCAATCTTGATATTGGGCGCGATTGTCGTATGTGTTTGTGGCGTGGTCACATCAGGAGGAGGACTTGTTTCTAGGGAGGCTTTGGCTCTAGTTGGTTTCGGAGTAGGACACGATCTCGGAGTTGGTTTTAACCGCACGTGTGAAAAACAAAAACAAAAACAAAAAAGAGGAGAGAGAAACACCTAACTTTCTTTGATCCGATTGAGGCGCTTGATCCGCTGGAAAGGAAACAGAAGATAGAGCGAAAAAAGAAGTCCGGGAAATCTGGAGATTTTAGATCCGCGTGAAACCTCCAGGTACACACGCGCAAATCTCGACCCCATCGCCATGCTTAGGCCCCAAAACGGCCCGCAAACCAGAAAATTCAAGTTTCTCGAATTCGCCAAAATTGACAGCCCTTCTACGCTGATTCTAAGGTTCCCGTGAAGATGCATCCTTTTTCAAGCTCCCGAACTCCGTGTGCAACATCATCTAGTTTCTTCTCGCACGTGTGCTTTTCGCTGTGTTCTAGGCTCGCGTCTCTAGAACGGTTTAGCCTAGGACCAGCACAGTGCCGCGCTGAGCGATTATTCAACTTGCTTTGACTAATGTGGTTCTAGTTATCCTTTGTTCACTCAGCCCATGATGAGGCGATGGGTCCCATCTTCCGATAGGATGATAACTATCGACGCGGAGGCACTTTGCGATCCGACTACAACCGAACGACGCCGCTTTGCGCCCGCAATCGCTGAACCACACCTGTTGTTATCAACCCGTGCAAGAACGCGTTGACCTGACCACGGTCTATTCCTGCATGCAACCAAGAACACGCAAGAACAAGATAACAAGCAATCTGAAATTGCAAATATTGATATGAAGATCAAAAGGTGGGATTCCAAGGCTGTCTTGACAGGTGGTCGTCCGACACAACTGGAAGAACAGAAGTTTGCATAATAGCTAAACCTAAACTCAACAAAATCTAAGTCTCAGCAACGGAGGCGGCGGCCTATAGGGAGAACAACCAGAGGGGCGTCCAAAGTGCATGCTCGGGGTCACGCAGGCCCATGGGCCCAATGGTGGTGGCGTAGCACCCTTTGACTCGGACTCAAAACCAACGTGGATTGTTTTGATGATTACAGCCGGCTCAGATGGAATTTGAAGATGCGGTTGATCCGTTGGAAAGTAGACTTCATAAGCTTTCCATGAAGTACAAGAACGTCCCAAACGGAGTCCGTATAAGAAAGTTACGTTCGTTTCAATCTTGCACCATTGCAGCAGTCCGAATCTGATTCCAGTACATGACCAACACGGACTCTTTTTGATGATTACGGCTGTCTCGGATAGAATTTGAAGATGGTTGAATCTTTAGAAAGTAGACTTGATAAGCTTTCCATCAAGTCCAAGAACGTCTCAAACGGAGTCCGTATGAGAAAGTTACGCCTGTTTAAACTTGCACCATTGCAGCAGTCCGAGTCTGATTCCAAACGTGTCCAACTCGAATTGCGCTGACTTGGTCTCAAAGTGACGTGGTGACCTCCATTATTCCTTCCATGCATGTCCAGGACTCTCCTTCCTTCATCCTTTCCCAAATTCCTAAGCACAATCAAATCACTTGTATTAGGTATGGTCTATTCTCGTGAACATATGAAGGCTGAAGAAACTAATTCACCTTTAGTTCAATCTTGATATTGGGCGCGATTGTCGATGTGTTTGTGGCGTGGTCACATCATCCTCCCTTTCTTGATAGAAACCGCCCCTCGAGCATATGTGTAGCCTCACGTATTGCATGATCTTCATCATAAATCTCGGTACATAATAACAAACACAACAAACTCTCATTGTGTAATATCACATGCCTTTTTATCACACAAAGTAAAACCTTTTTGAAACGAGCTCACCTTATAATTTAAGTGATGCGAGGAGCTCTTGTAATTGGAACAACAAGCATAGCAAATATGGTTGTACCCATAGGTCGTGGTCCTCATCATCCTCCTTCTTGAAAACAAAGTCGTTCTCGGCTTTTGATAAACTGAAAGTATGGTAACAGCAGCAAGGTGTATGCATGGTATATGTATATGTCATCTGTTTTATCAGTTATTCGTTGTTGCACAATTAATGTTATAACACAGCAGCAATCATAAAAGCTCATTGTATTATTAACCCAAAAGTAATCATATATGTTAATGAACAAATCAAAATTTCTCACCAGTAATTATCGCAACTTGTTTTGCAAATGTAAGTGAAGCATTTATGCATTCAAACTTGAAGTTGTAAACTTGTTGTGGTGGCACATATAGGCAAAGCTACAACTTTTGGAATCAGACAAAGTTTATCCATATAATCAGATTTCAATTGAGCAATAGCAAATTCATCTAGTAAGGGTGAAAATATTTGCAAGTTCTTCCATACATCAGTTTCATTATTCAGATTGCAATGTTAGATGGTTCAATAAGAGAAGAACACATAGGCATTGAATGATCACTAAAATTTATTTTTCTTTCATAATGAACAAGATTGAGATACAAGAGTTGTTGTTCAAAACAACAAGCTGCAATTCATCCATGTGGTCACAAGTTATGCATATTCGATATACAAGAAATTGATTTCCTACACCATAATCTCCAATCAAATTAAACTTATACCCAGGGGTGTAGGCACTAAACAAGAATTTTGAACATGTAAGTCAGAAACTTTCAAAGTATGTGACAATTTACAGAAAGATCCAACATGATGTAACACAATGAATTGGCAGGAGAAATTCTAGTTAAAACTTCTTTATGTCTAACCAAAGCCACATGATCATTGTATGTGATTAATTCATCACATGAATCACTCAAACAGTAGACAATTCAATTATTTTTTGACAAGGTGCACTCAACGATTCTCAACACTCAAATCAATGCAGGAATTTCACTTGAAATATGGGCATGTCAGAATTGTTTTCCACTAAGTTTTGCTCTAAAATAGCATGAACGTGCATAATTGTTGTTCTTCACAAGCATACCACCGAGTGATGATAGCACCACAGATCTTTACCTTTTGGCTCCTCAAATGATGGTAGGTGCATCCATCTCCTCATCTTCGCTCAACGAATGGAATCGATGGTTCAATCAACTCATGCTCCTTTTTGACATGGTTCTCAACTGCCTGCAAGTTGTTAGTCACGTAAAAGGCACAAACATGGGTTTGCTCTCATGTTTCTTATCATCACACTCCTCAATTTCTTCTCAATCTGACGTCAACATTACATGCAAGTATAAACAAATGAGAGAGAGAATTATATTCTTTGTGAATGAGAAGATCCTGAATTTCTTTTTATTAAGGCCACGTAAGAATCTATTCTGTACCTTCAGCATGTTCCTCAAGCCAACGCAACAAAAGAGCTTTCAATTCTTCATAGTATTCACTTACAGCTCCTACCTTGTTCTAAACGTTGTAAATCTGTTTAACAAGTCACGTGAATAATATGAAGGAACAAATGTAGATCCATCACCGTTTCAAAACATTCCAAGTTTTAGGTACATGTGGTAGTCTGGCATTGCTCTCCACCAAAATAATACTAAATCAGTGAATTCACTAGTAGCAGCCCTAACTCTTTCATCATCAGGAAATCATAGCATGCAAAATTTCCATCTAATTGTATTTCCCAATCAAGATAAGCTTCAGGTCATATCTACCAGAAATGACGGAATTGTAAACTTGGCATCATCATCACATACCTCTTTGTTAACCTACCTGTGCCTTGTTGATTTTGTCGGTCCACAACGGTCGTGACTCATTGATCCTCAATTCTGTTGTTGATGGTGGTGAGGGTCTTATTAATACGATCCAACAAGTTGTTGGTCCTACAAAATTGCTACAATGTGATCTTGAACCTGTCATGGTTAGTAGAAAACAAGGAAATACACTAGAATTATGTAAGTCCCTATAAATACTATTAGAGGTGGAGCCTAAGTCACACATCTCGAACTCTTACCAAGCTCTACAAGTTCTTACCAATGCAAAACAGGTGCAACTGGTGGCTGGTTCGTGATAACTTAACTCAAGTGATGAGTATAGCGATTGCAAGGTACAGCGAGACCTGTTCGAGTTGTAGAAAAGTGGAGCTTGGATAGGCTATGTATTTTGTAGCAAAGGAAAACAATCAATTAATTTCAGAAATTGCATAGAATTGAATTATAGTTCGTATCTAGCACTTAGCCTATGTTGCTGATCAACCAAAGATGAAGAAGGCTAAAATAAGTGTATGGTAATGTATGGGAGTGGTAAATACAAGATAATTCGATCGAATACAATCTGGAATTGAAGAACACAAGGATTGTTCCAAAACTTGAAACTGAAGATTTCGTCCACTGGACAGCGCGTCGGTATTTTGGCCGTAACTTTTTGTCAGTTGCCTTTTTTCAATGATTCTTTTTTCTCCGTTTTCTGACGGCTTTTCTACAACTTTTGTTTTTAGCCAAGGTCTGGAAACTGACCTAAAAATTCGCACAAAATTCACAAGTGCCGACTGTTGCAGATTCAATCTGGAATTTTAGTCAACTTCCACCGCAGATATCTCTTAACTGCCTTGCTGGAATGACGTGAAATTTACAGATAGATGGATGATAAATTTGAATCTACTGGCGGTGGTCTCACTAAAAATAATCTCGGAATCAAAAGATATGGCGTTTTGGTGGCGGCTGCAGAGAAAGGACAGATCAGCCGAAATTGGAATTAGGGTTTGGGTGGGGGAATTTTTTTTATTTGGATTTTTCTTGAACAAAGATATGACCAGCAACTAGACAAAGCTAAACGGACACAAATTCAATTTAGCAACCAAAACTACTAGATTGAAAAGCACAACGGGTTTGGACAGCGGAAATTAACTCTTTTTGTGGGCAATTTTTCTGGACTATGGGAAATAAAATCAATCTACTAACTAAGGATACAAGAAATTCCACCGTCAACTGGAAGCTCGATACCAACTGATGAGGCGATGGTCCCGATCTTCTCCGATAGGATGATAACTATCGATTTGGCGGAGGCGACTCTGCGATCCGACTACAACCGAACCGACGCTTGCGCCTTAGCAATCGCTGAACCACACTCCGTTGTTATCAACCGTGCTAAGAACGCTGCTGACCTGACCATTTAAGGTCTATTCCTGCATGCAACCGAAGAACACGCAAGAACAAGATAACAAGCAATCTGAAATTGCAAATATTGATATGAAGATCAAAAGGTGGATTCAATTGTCTTGACAGGTGGTCGTCCGACACAACTGAAGAACAGAAGTTTGCATAATAGCTAAACCTAAACTCAACAAAACTAAGTCCTAGCAACGGAGGCGGTGTCTTTTATAGGAGAACAACCAGAGGGGCGTCCAAAGTGCATGCTCTAGGTTACAGGCCCATGGGCCCAATTGGTGGTGGCGCAGCACCCTTTGACTCGACCCAAACCAACGTGGATTGTTTTGATGATTACAGCCGGCTCAGATGGAATTTGAAGATGCGGTTGATCCGTTGAAAGTAGATCATAAGCTTTCCATGAAGTACAAGAACGTCCCAAACGGAGTCCGTATAAGAAAGTTACGCTCGTTTCAACTTGCACCATTGCAGCAGTCCGAATCTGATTCCAGTACATACGACCAACACGGACTCTTTTGATGATTACGGCTGTCTCGGATAGAATTTGAAGATGGGTTGAACTTTAGAAAGTAGACTTGATAAGCTTTCCATCAAGTCCAAGAACGTCCAAACGGAGTCCGTATGAGAAAGCTACGCTCTGTTTAAACTTGCACCATTGCAGCAGTCCGAGTCTGATTCCAAAACGTGTCCAACTCGAATTCGTGCTTGACTTGGTCTCAAAGTGACGTGGTGACCTCCATTATTCCTTCCATGCATGTCCAGGACTCTCCTTTCCTTCATCCTTTCCCAAATTCCTAAGCACAATCAAATCACTTGTATTAGGTAGCTGTCTATTCTCAGTAACATATGAAGGCTGAAGAAACTAATTCACCTTTAGTTCAATCTTGATATTGGGCGCGATTGTCGATGTGTTTGTGGCGTGGTCACATCATCCTCCCTTTCTTGATAGAAAACCGTCCTGGTTTTAGCATATGTGTAGCTCACGATTGCATGATCTTCATCATAAATCGTACATACAACAAACAACAAACTCATGTGTAATATCATACGCTCTTTATCACACAAAGTAAAACCTTTTTGAAACGAGCTCACCTTATAATTTAAGTGATGCGTAGGAGCTTTGTAATTGGAACAACAAGCATAGCAATATGGTTGTACCCAGGGTCGTGGTCCTCATCAGCCCACCTATAGCTCCACAGATTTGGCTACCACATCACAGACTAGCGACGAGGCAGCGATACACCCAATTTTCAGGAAATATTGTCTTGACTTGTCGGCTGCCATCACCTCCCGCTTCTGTGGTAAGATCTTGTAAGAGCTTGACAGAACAGGCTGAGAGTGTGCGACTTGATTTAACCACATCCCAGTAGTTGTGAGGGCATAAATGTAGTTTTATTATTTTTTCTTGGTTTGTTTCTTGTGTTCTTCTAACAATGTCGAGAACCAGTGGACTCGGGCATCATACAACACTTTGAGCGCCAAATGAAGCTGCACACTGAAGGACTTGATGAGGATGTATGGGTCACTAATGAACGCCTTGGTCAATTGGAGGTCACAGAGATCGACACCAACACTATGCTTGCAACATTGAGGCTTCCGTTGGTACCACAACACCACTTGCTGAGATTTTGAGACGCCTTGATGAGATGGGTCGGCATCTCCCACTACACCAACTCAGCGCATCACGCCAACATTGGCGTCTTGGGCAGCAGGGTGGATGAAAATGGTGAGACGCAGTATGCGGCTGATACTGAGATCGATGATGATGAGACGCCACCGCCATTGTCAACCACGCCGGAATGAGGCACGGAGAATGATGAATCACTTGGTAAGATTAAGTTCACTATGCCAATTTTTGATGGAAAATATAACCCTGAAGCTTATATCACTTGGGAATTGGCTGTTGATCAGAAATTTGCTTGTCATGCATTTCCTGAAAACAAAAGGGTTAGGGCTGCACTACTGAGTTTACTGATTTTGCATCTATTTGGTGGAGTGAATATTGTAAGAAAATCCTTTAACCATACCACCAACTTAGGAAGCATTAAAAAGAATCATGCGAGCCAGATTTGTTCCTTTATATTATGCACATCATTTGTTACATAAATTGCAACAATTGTAGTAAAGCGTAGAGGAATATTTTCAAGAATTGCAAACAGAATGCTATGCTGTGACTTAGAGGAAACTGAGGAAGCTGTTATGGCTAGCTTATGGGTTTGGATCGTGAAATTCAGGACATTTTAGCTACAAGGAATATAATTCTATCACTTGTTTATTTCATCTTGCTTGTAAAGCTGAAAAAGAAGTTACGTGGACGACGCTACGTAGCACTAGGACTAACGCTTCTGCAGGACGGTAACATTTGGTCTCAACGCGCATCTGCTGTACCATCAAGCCGACCTCCTGCACCTTCTTCCTCCAGCAGCAAGCCATGGTTTTCATCATCAAATTCAGCATCTCAGGCATTCGGCAACAAAGGGTCAGCCCAAGCACATGCAAAGAGCTCTTCATCCGTTGCATCTACGGACGAACGAGGATATCCAATGTCATCAATGCAAGGGGTATGGCTATGTGCGGAGTGAATGCCCAAGCAAGCGATTTTGATTAGAGAGATGATGGTGAGTATTCTTCTGCTAGTGATTTGGATAAGGATACATATGCTATCCTTACAGCTGACCATGCAGGTAGTGGGAAGGAGCAAGAACAAGAGCACATTGGTGCTGAAGATGCAGAGCGCTATGAGAGCCTCATTGTGTAGCGTGTGTTGAGGAACAAATGGAGAGGACGGAGCAAAATCAGCGGCACATCATTTTCCAAACAAAGTGTGTCATGAAGGAATGCTCATGCCGTGTGATCATTGATGGAGGGAGCTGCAACAACTTGGCGAGCTCCGATATGGTGAGAAGCTTGTTGAAACACCAAACCTCACCCACAACCTTACTACATTCAATGGTTCAATAACAGTGGCTAGGTGAAGGTAACACCAATGCTGAGAGTAAATTTTGCTGGTTCTTATCATGGTGTTGTAGAATGCGAATGTTGTTCCTATGCAAGCATGCTCTATGCTGTTAGGTAGACCGTGGCGATAAAGATTCACTGCATCATGGTAAGACAAACCAATATTCATTTGTGCATCATGACAAGAAAATTGTGTCTTGGCAGCAGGTGGACGAAAATGGTGGAGACGAATATGCGGCTGACACTGAGATTGATGATGATGAGGACGCCACCGTCATCGCCAACCACACCAGAATGAGGCAACGCAGAATGATGAATCGCTTGGTAAGATTAAGTTCACTATGCCACCTTTTGATGGAAAATATAACCCAGATGCTTATATCACTTGGGAATTGGCTGTTGATCAGAAATTTGCTTGTCATGCATTCCCTGAAAACAAAAGGGTTAGGGCTGCTACTAGTGATGAGCGACGGATTTTGCGCCTGCTTTGGTGGAGTGAATATTGTAAGAAAATCCTTTCACCATACCACAAACTTGGGATGCATTAAAAGAATCATGCGAGCAGATTTGTTCCTCATGTTATGCACGTGATTTGTTACATAAGTTGCAACAATTGAGGCAAGGTAGTAAAAGCGTAGAGGAATATTTCCAAGAATTGCAACAGGCATGCTGCAAGTGTGACTTAGAGGAAACTGAGGAAGCCGCTATGGCTAGGTTTTTGGGTGGTTTGAATCGGGAAATTCAGGACATCTTAGCTTACAAGGAATATAATTCATCACTCGCTTATTTCATCTTGCTTGTAAAGCTGAAAGAGAAGTACAGGGACGACGCTACAGCACTAGGACTAACGCTTGCAGGTCGTGGAAACATTTGGTCTCAACGCGCATCTGCCGCACTATCAAGCCAACCCCTACACCTTCTTCCTCCAACAGCAAGCCATGGTTTTCATCATCACCCGCATCTCGCATCCGCAACAAAGGGGACAGCCCAAGCATTACGCAAAGAGCTCTTCGTCCGTTGCATCTACTGACTAACGAGGATATCCAATGTCATCAATGCAAGGGTATGGCCATGTGAGGAGTGAGTGCCCAACCAAGCGTGTTCTGATTGTGAGATGATGGTGAGTATTCTTCTGCTAGTGATTTGGATGAGGATACATATGCTATGCTTGCAGCTGACCAAGGTGTAGTGCGAAGGAGCAAGAAGAAGAGCACATTGGTGCTGAAGATGGAGCGCTATGAGAGCTTCCTATTGTGCAACGTGTTGAGTGCACAAATGGAGAGGGCGGAGCAAAATCAGCTGCACATCCTTTCCCAAACAAAGTGCGCCGTGAAGGAACGCTCATGCCGAGTGATAATTGATGGAGGGAGCTGCAACAACTTGGTGAGTCTGATATGGTGAGAAGCTTATGCTGAACACCAAACCTCACCTACAACCTTACTACATTCAATGGTTCAATAACAGCGGCAAGGTGAAGGTAACACTAATGGTAAGAGTAAATTTTGCTATTGGTTCTTATCATGATGTTGTAGAATGCGATGTTGTTCCTATGCAAGCATGCTCTATGCTGTTAGGTAGACCGGGCAATATGACAAAGATTCTACATCGTGGTAAGACAAGCCAATATTCAGATCCGCTGGAAAGGAAATCAGAAGATAAAGCAAAAAATGAGAAGCCTGGAAAAACTGGAGATTTTAGATCCGCAGAAGCCTTCGTGCACATACGCTGCAGCTTCGACCCCAAAACGCCTGCTTAGGCCCTCAAACGGGCCCGCAAAACCGATGAAAAATCAGGTTTCTCAGAATTCGCCAAAATTGACAGAGCCCTTCTACACGTGATTCTAAGGTTCTTGTGAAGACGGCATCCTTTTCGAGCTCGAACTCGTGTGTGAAACATCATCTAGTTTCTTTCTGCGACGGTGTGTTTTCGCTCGCTCTCAGTACGGCCTAGCTCTAGGACCAGCACGATTGTGCCGTTGAGCGATTATTCAACTTGCTTTGACTAATGTGGTTCTAGTTATCCTTTGTTCACTCTCAGCCCACCTATAGCTCCATGATTTGGCTACCACATCACAGGGACTAGCGATCGACGAGGCAGCGATACACCCAATTTCCGTGAGATATTGTCTTGATTTGCCGGCTGCCATCACCTCCTGCTCGCTGTAAGAATTGTAAGAGCTTGACAGAACAGGTTGAGAGTGTGCACTTAATTTAACCACATCCCAAAAGAGTTGTGAGGGCATAACCTTCAGTTTTATTATTTTTCTTCTTGGTTTGTTTCTTTGTGTTCTTCTAACAATGTCGAGAACTAGTGGACCTGCGGGCAACGCCACATTCTCGGACTAGGGGCATCATACAACACTTTGAGCGCCAAATGAAGCTGCACACTGAAGGACTTGATGAGGATGTACGGTCACAAACGAACGCCTTGGCTAATTGGAGGCATGCACATCGACACCAACACCACGCTTGCAACATTGGAGGCTTCGCTGGCACCGCCAACGCTTACTTGCTGAGATTATGAGACGCCTTGATGATAGCTGCATCTCGCTGCACGTGCATCTCCTGCTACACCAACTCAGCGCACTCGCCAATACTGGTGTCTTGGGCAGCAGGGTGGGACGAAAATGGTGGATTTAATATGGCTGACATCGAGATTGATGATGATGAGGACGCCACCGCCATCGCCAACCACGCCCGGAATGAGGTAACGTGAGAATGATGAATCGCTTATAAGATTAAGTTCACTATGCCACCTTTTGATGGAAAATATAACCCAGATGCTTATATCACTTGGGAATTGGCTGTTGATCAGAAATTTGCTTGTCATGCATTCCTGAAAACAAAAGGGTTAGGCTGCTACTAGTGAGTTTACTGACTTTAAGGCTCTGCTTGGTGGAGTGAATATTGTAAGAAAATCCTTTCACCATACCACAAACTTGGGATGCATTAAAAGAATCATGCGAAGCAGATTTGTTCTCATGTTATGCACGTGATTTGTTACATGTTGCAACAATTGAGGCAAGGTAGTAAAAGCGAGAGGAATATTTCCAAGAATTGCAAACAGGCATGCTGCGCTGTGACTTAGAGGAAACTGAGGAATCCGCTATGGCTAGGTTTATGGGTGGTTTGAATCGGGAAATTCAGGACATCTTAGCTTACAAGGAATATAATTCTATCACTGCTTATTTCATCTTGCTTGTAAAGCTGAAAGAGAAGTACACGACGCTACGAGCACTAGGACTAACGCTCGCAGGTCGTGGGAAACATTTGGTCTCAACGTGCATCTCTGCGCACCATCAAGCCAACCCCTACACCTTCTTCCTCCAACAGCAAGCCACTGCTTTCATCATCACCCGCATCTCGGCATCCGGCAACAAAGGGGACAGCCCAAGCACATGCAAGAGCTTCGTCCGCTGCATCTACGGACGAACGAGGGATATCCAATGTCATCAATGCAAGGGGTATGGCCATGTGAGGAGTGAGTGCCCAACCAAGCGTGTTCTGATTGTGAGAGATGATGGTGAGTATTCTTCTCGCTAGTGATTTGGATGAGGATACATATGCTATGCTTGCAGCTGACCAGGCAGTAGGAAGGAGCAAGAAGAAGAGCACATTGGTGCTGAAGATGGAGCGCTATGAGAGCCTCATTGTGCAACGTGTTGAGTGCACAAATGGAGAGGGCGGAGCAAAATCAGCGCACATCCTTTTCCAAACAAAGTGCGCCGTGGAAGGAACGCTCATGCCGAGTGATAATCTGATGGAGGAGCTGCAACAACTTGGTGAGTCTGATATGGTGGAGAAGATTGTTGAACACCAAACCTCACCCACAACCTTACTACATTCAATGGTTCAATAACAGCTGCAAGGTGAAGGTAAACACGAATGGCAGAGTAAATTTTGCTATTGGTTCTATCATGATGTTGTAGAATGCGATGTTGTTCCTATGCAAGCATGCTCTATGCTGTTAGGTAGACCGTAATATGACAAAGATTCACTACATCGTGGTAAGACAAGCCAATATTCAGATCCGTGGAAAGGAAATCAGAAGATTAAAAAAATGAGAAGCCTGAAAAACTGGAGATTTCAGATCCGCGAAGCCTTCAGGCACATACGCGCAGCTTCGAATCCCCAAAATGTCAAGCGAGGCCTTCAAAACGGGCCCGCAAACCGAGGAAAAATCAGGTTTCAGAATTCGCTCAAAATTGACAGAGCCCTCTACACGTGATTCTAAGGTTCCTGTGAAGACGGCATCCTTTTCGAGCCCGAACTCCATGTGCAACATCATCTAGTTTCTTTCTGCACGGTGCTGCTCGCCTCTAGTACTGGCCTAGCCTAGGACCAGCACGGGTGCCGCGTTGAGCGATTATTCAACTTGCTTTGACTAATGTGGTTCTAGTTATCCTTTGTTCACTCTCAGCCCACCTATAGCTCCACAGATTTGGCTACCACATCACAGGACTAGCGATCGAGGCAGCGATACACCCAATTTCCAGGAGATATTGTCTTGATTTGCCGGCTGCCATCACCTCCTGTCGCTGTGGTAAGAACTTGTAAGAGCTTGACAGAACAGGTTGAGAGGTGCGACGATTTAACCACATCCTAGCTGTGGAGGGCATAACCTGTTTTATTATTTTTCTCTTCTTGGTTTGTTTCTGTGTTCTTCTAACAATGTCAGAGAACAGTGGACCCAAGGCAACGCCACATTCCTCGGACTAGGGGCATCATACAACACTTTGAGCGCCAAATGAAGCTGCACACTGAAGGACTTGATGAGGATGTACGGGTCACAAACGAACGCCACAATTGGAGGCTGCGCACATCGACACCAACACTACGCTTGCAACATTGGAGGCTTCCGTTGGCACCGCCAACGCTTCACTTGCTGAGATTATGAGACGCCTTGATGATAGGGGCCGTAGACGCCGCTGCACGCGTGTATCTCCGCTCTGCGGCATCTCCTGCTACACCAACTCAGCGCATCGTGCCAACACCGTGTCTTGGGCAGCAGGGTGGACGTAAAATGGTGGAGACGAATATGCGGTTGACATCGAGATTGATGATGATGAGGACGCCACCGTCATCACAACCACCGGAATGAGGTACGGAGAATGATGAATCGCTTGGTAAGATTAAGTTCACTATGCCACCTTTTGATGGAAAATATAACCCGATGTTTATATCACTTGGGAATTGCTCGTTGATCAGAAATTTGCTTGTCATGCATTCCCTGAAACAAAAGGGTTAGGGCTGCTACTAGTGAGTTTACTGACTTTGCGTCTGTTTGTGGAGTGAATATTGTAAGAAAATCCTTTCACCATACCACAAACTTGGGATGCATTAAAAAGAATCATGCAGCTAGATTTGTTCCTCATGTTATGCACGTGATTTGTTACATAAGTTGCAACAATTGAGGCAAGGTAGTAAAAGTAGAGGAATATTTCCAAGAATTGCAAACAGCATGCTATGCAGGACTTAGAGGAAATCGAGGAACTGCTATGGCTAGGTTTATGGGTGGTTTGAATCGGGAAATTCAGGACATCTTAGCTTACAAGGAATATAATTTATCACTGCTTATTTCATCTTGCTTGTAAAGCTGAAAGAGAAGTACAGGACGACGCGCGAGCACTAGGACTAACGCTTCGCAGGTCGGAAACATTTGGTCTCAACGCATCCGCCGCACCATCAAGCCAACCCCACACCCTTCTTCCTCCAAACAGCAAGCCACGGTTTTCATCATCACCCGCATCTCGCATCCGGCAACAAAGGGGACAGCCCAAGCACATGCAAAGAGCTCTTCGTCCGCTGCATCTACTGGACTAACGAGGATATCCAATGTCATCATGCAAGGGTATGGCCATGGAGGAGTGAGTGCCCAACCAAGCGTGTTCTGATTGTGAGAGATGATGGAGTATTTTTCTCGCTAGTGATTTGGATGAGGATACATATGCTATGCTTGCAGCTGACCAGCAGTGGGAAGGAGTAAGAAGAAGAGCATATTGGTGCTGAAGATGCTGAGCGCTATGAGAGCCTCATTGTGCAACGTGTTGAGTGCACAAATGGAGAGGGCGGAGTAAAATCAGCGCACATCCTTTTCCAAACAAAGTGCGCCGTGAAGGAACGCTCATGCCGAGGATAATTGATGGAGGAGCTGCAACAACTTGGTGAGCTCCGATATGGTGGAGAAGATTATGCTGAACACAACCTCACCCACAACCTTACTACATTCAATGGTTCAATAACAGCGGCAAGGTGAAGGTACATAATGGTAAGAGTAAATTTTGCTATTGGTTCTTATCATGATGTTGTAGAATGCGATGTTGTTCCTATGCAAGCATGTCTCTATGCTGTTAGGTAGACCGTGGCAATATGACAAAGATTCACTACATCGTGGTAAGACAAGCCAATATTCAGATCCGTTGGAAAGGAAATCAGAAGATAAAGCGAAAAAATGAGAAGCCTGGAAAAACTGGAGATTTCAGATCCGCGTAAGGTTTCAGGCACATACGGTGCTTCGATCCCAAAAATGTCGTTAGGCCTTCAAACGGGCCCGCAAACCGAGGAAAATCAGGTTTCAGAATTCGCTCAAAATTGACAGAGCCCTTCTACACTGATTCTAAGGTTCCTTGTGAAGACGGCATCCTTTTTCGAGCTCCGAACTCCATGTGCAACATCATCTAGTTTCTTTCTCGCACGTGTGCTGTCGCCTCTAGTACTCCAGCCTAGGACCAGCACGTGCCGCCGTTGAGCGATTATTCAACTTGCTTTGACTAATGTGGTTCTAGTTATCCTTTGTTCTACTCTCACCACCTATAGCTCCACAGATTTGGCTACCACATCACAGTGACTAGCCACGAGGCAGCGATACACCCAATTTCCGTGAGATATTGTCTTGATTTGCCGCCTGCCATCACCTCCTGCCGCTGTGGTAAGAACTTGTAAGAGCTGATGCACAAGTTGGAGAGTGTGCGACTTGGATTTAACCACATCCCAAAGAGTTGTGAGGCATAACCTGCAGTTTTATTATTTTTCTCTTCTTGGTTTGTTTCTTGTGTTCTCTAACAATGTCAGGAGAACGACCTATGGCAACGCCACATTCTCGGACTAGGGGCATCATACAACACTTTGAGCGCCAAATGAAGCTGCACACCGGACTTGATGAGGATGTACGGGTCACAAACGAACGCCACAATTGGAGCGCGCACATCGACACCAACACCACGCTTGCAACATTGGAGGCTTCCGCACCGCCAACGCTCACTTGCTGAGATTATGAGACGCCTTGATGATAGCCGCAGATCGCCGCTGCACGCATCTCTCCGCTGCACGGCATCTCCTGCATACACCAACTCAGCGCATCGCGCAACATCGGTGTCTTGGGCGCAGGTGGACGAAAATGGTGGAGACGAATATGCGGCCGACAATCGAGATTGATGATGAGGACGCCACCGCCATCGCCAACCACGCCGAATGAGGTACGTGAGAATGATGAATCGCTGGTAAGATTAAGTTCACTATGCCACCTTTTGATGGAAAATATAACCATGCTTATATCACTTGGGAATTGGTGTTGATCAGAAATTTGCTTGTCATGCATTCCCGAAAACAAAAGGGTTAGGGCTACTAATAGTGAGTTTACTGACTTTTGCGCTGCTTGGTGGAGGAATATTGTAAGAAAAATCCTTTCACCATACCACAAACTTGGGATGCATTAAAAGAATCATGCGAGCTAGATTTGTTCATGTTATGCACGATTTGTTACATAAGTTGCAACAATTGAGGCAAGGTAGTAAAAGCGTAGGAATATTTCCAAGAATTGCAACAGGCATGCTGCGCTGTGACTTAGAGGAAACTCGAGAATCCGCTTATGGCTAGGTTTATGGGTGGTTTGAATCGAAATTCAGGACATCTTAGCTTACAAGGAATATAATTCTATCACTGCTTATTTCATCTTGCTTGTAAAGCTGAAAGAGAAGTACGTGGACGACGCACGAGCACCAGGACTAACGCTCGCAGGTCGTGGAAACATTTGGTCTCAACGCATCCGCCGCATCACCGCCAACCCCACACCTTTCTTCCTCCAACAGCAAGCCACGGTTTTCATCATCACCGCATCTCGCATCCGCTAACAGCGGGACAGCCGCCATTATGCAAAGAGCTCCTTCGTCCGCTGCATCTACTTCGGACGAACGAGGGATATCCAATGTCATCAATGCAAGGGTATGCCGGAGGAGTGAGTGCCCAACCAAGCGTGTTCTGATTGTGAGAGATGATGGGAGTATTCTTCGCTAGTGATTTGATGAGGATACATATGCTATGCTTGCAGGCTGACCAAGGTAGTGGAAGGAGCAAGAAGAAGAGCACATTGGTGCTGAAGATGCGGAGCTATGAGAGCCTCATTGTGCAACGTGTTGAGTGCACAAATGGAGAGGGCGAGCAAATCAGCGCACATCCTTTTCCAAACAAAGTGCGCCGTGGAAGGAACGCTCATGCGAGTGATAATTGATGGAGGGAGCTGCAACAACTTGGTGAGCTCCGATATGGTGGAGAAGATTGCGTTGAACACCAAACCTCACCCACAACCCACTACATTCAATGGTTCAATAACGGCAAGGTGAAGGTAACACGAATGGTAAGAGTAAATTTTGCTATTGGTTCTTATCATGATGTTGTAGAATGCGATGTTGTTCCTATGCAAGCATGCTCGCTGTTAGGTAGACCGTGGCAATATGACAAAGATTCACTACATCGTGGTAAGACAAGCCAATATTCAGATCCGTTGGAAAGGAAATCAGAAGATAAAGCTAAAAAAATGAGAAGCCTGGAAAACTGGACAGATCCGCGTAGAAGCCTTCAGGCACATACGCGCAGCTTCTCGACCCCAAAATGTCGTTAGGCCTTCAAACGGGCCCGCAAACCGAGGAAAATCAGGTTTCTCAGAATTCGCCAAAATTGACAGAGCCCTTCTACACGTGATTCTAAGGTTCCTTGTGAAGACGGCATCCTTTTCAGCCCGAACTCCATGTGCAACATCATCTAGTTTCTTTCTCGCACGTGTGCTTCGTCATTCTAGTACGGCCCAGCCTAGGACCAGCACGGTGCCGTCGCTGAGCCATTATTCAACTTGCTTTTGACTAATGTGGTTCTAGTTATCCTTTGTTCACTCTCAGCCCACCTATAGCTCCACTGTTTGGCTACCACATCACAGGGACTAGCGACCGAGGCAGCGATACACCCAATTTCCAGGAGATATTGTCTTGATTTGCCGCTGCCATCACCTCCTGCTCGCTGTGGTAAGAACTGTAAGAGCTTGACAGAACAGGTTGAGAGTGTGCGACTTGATTTAACCACATCCCAGAGTTGTGAGGGCATAACCTGCAGTTTAATATTTTTTCTCTTCTGGTTTGTTTCTTGTGTTCTTCTAACAATGTCAGAGAACCAGTGGACTCATGGGCAACGCCACATTCCTGACTAGGGCATCATACAACACTTTGAGCCAAATGAAGCTGCACAAGGACTTGATGAGGATGCACGGGTCACAAACGAACGCCTTGGCTAAACTGGAGCTGCGCACATCGACACCAACACTACGCTTGCAACATTGAGGCTTCCGTTACCGCCAACGCTTCACTTGCTGAGATTATGACGCCTTGATGATAGGGGCCGTAGACGCTGCACGCAGCATCTCCGCTGCACGTGCATCTCCTGCTACACCAACTCATTTCGCCAATACTGGTGTCTTGGGCAGCGGGTGACGAAAATGGTGGAGACGCATATGCGGCCGATTAATCGAGATTGATGATGATGAGGACGCCACCGCCATCGCCAACCACGCCGGAATGAGGTACGTGGAGAATGATGAATCGCTGGTAAGATTAAGTTCACTATGCCACCTTTTGATGGAAAATATAACCCGATGCTTATATCACTTGGGAATTGGCTGTTGATCAGCAAATTTGCTTGTCATGCATTCCTGAACAAAAGGGTTAGGGCTGCTACTAGTGAGTTTACTGACTTTGGCCTGCTTTGGTGGAGTGAATATTGTAAGAAAATCCTTTCACCATACCACAAACTTGGGATGCATTAAAAGAATCATGCGAGCTAGATTTGTTCTCATGTTATGCACGTGATTTGTTACAAGTTGCAACAATTGAGTGCAAGGTAGTAAAGCGAGGAATATTTCCAAGAATTGCAAACAGGCATGCTGCGTTGTGGACTTAGAGGAAACTGAGGAATCGCTATGGCTAGGTTTATGGGTGGTTTGAATCGGAAATTCAGGACATCTTAGCTTACAAGGAATATAATTCTATCACCGCTTATTTCATCTTGCTTGTAAAGCTGAAAGAGAAGTACAGGACGACGCGAGCACTAGGACTAACGCCTGCAGGTCGTGGAAACATTTGGTCTCAACGCATCTGCCGCACCATCAAGCCAACCCCTACACCTTCTTCCTCCAACAGCAAGCCACGGTTTTCATCATCACCCGCATCTCGCATCCGGCTAACAAAGGGACAGCCTCAAGCACGCAAAGAGCTCTTCGCCTGCATCACGGACGAACGAGGGATATCCAATACATCAACAAGGTATGGCATGTGAGGAGGAGTGCCAACCTGCGTGTTCTGATTGTGAGATGATGGTGAGTATTCTTCTCACTAGTGATTTGGATGAGGATACATATGCTATGCTTGCAGCTGACCACAGGTAGTGGAAGGAGCAAGAAGAAGATAACATTGGTGCTGAAGATGCGGAGCGCTATGAGAGCCTCATTGTGCAACGGTGTTGAGTGCACAAATGAGAGAGGCGAACGAAAAATCAGCGCACATCCTTTTCCAAACAAAGGCCGTGAAGGAACGCTCATGCCGAAAGTGATAATTGATGGAGGAGCTGCAACAACTTGGTGAGCCCGATATGGTGGAGAAGATTGGCGTTGAACACCAAACCTCACCCACAACCTTACTACATTCAATGGTTCAACAGCGGCAAGGTGAAGGTAACACGAATGGTAAGAGTAAATTTTGCTATTGGTTCTTATCATGATGTTGTAGAATGCGATGTTGTTCCTATGCAAGCATGCTCTATGCTGTTAGGTAGACCGTGGCAATATGACAAAGATTCACTACATCGTGGTAAGACAAGCCAATATTCAGATCCCTGGAAAGGAAATCAGAAGATAAAGCGAAATGAGAAGCCTGGAAAACTGAGATTTCAGATCCGCTGCAGTTTCTTCAGGCACATACGCGCAGCTTCGAATTCCAAAAACACTTAGGCCTTCAAAACGGGCCCGCAAACCGAGGAAAACAATGAACCGCCAAAATTGACAGAGCCCTTCACACGTGATTCTAAGGTTCCTTGTGAAGACGGCATCCTTTTTCGAGCCCGAACTCCATGTGCAACATCATCTAGTTTCTTTCTCGCACGGTGTGCTGCTCGTCTCTAGTACCGCTTCAGCCTAGGACCAGCACGGTGTCACGTGAGCGATTATTCAACTTGCTTTGACTAATGTGGTTCTAGTTATCCTTTGTTCACTCTCACCCACCTATAGCTCCGCATTGGCTACCACATCACAGGACTAGCGACTGAGGCAGCGATACACCCAATTTCAGGAGATATTGTCTTGATTTGCCGGCTGCCATCACCCCTGCTCCTGTGGTAAGAACTTGTAAGAGCTTGACGAACAGGTTGAGAGTGTGTGCGACTGATTTAACCACATCCCAGTAGTTGTGGGAGGGCATAACCTGCAGTTTTATTATTTTTCTTCTTGGTTTGTTTCTTGTGTTCTTCTAACAATGTCGAGAAAAGTGGACCAGGGGTAACGCCACATTCTCGGACTAGGGGCATCATACAACACTTTGAGCGCCAAATGAAGCTGCACATCAAGGACTTGATGAGGATGTACGTCACAAACGAACGCTTGGCCAATTGGAGGCTCGCGCATCGACACCAACACTACTTTGCAACATTGAGGCTTCCGTTGGCACCGCCAACGCTTCACTTGCTGAGATTATGAGACGCCTTGATGATAGGGGCCGCGCCGCTGCATCGCAGCATCTCCCGCCAGCATGCATCTCCGCTACACCAACTCAGCGCACTCGTCAACATGGTGTCTTGGGCAGCAGGTGGACGAAAATGGTGGAGACGAATATGCGGTCAATACTCGAGATTGATGATGATGAGGACGCCACCGCCATCGCCAACCACGCCGAATGAGGTAATGCGGAGAATGATGAATCGCTTGGTAAGATTAAGTCACTATGCCACCTTTTGATGGAAAATATAACCCAGATGCTTATATCACTTGGGAATTGGCTGTTGATCGAAATTTGCTTGTCATGCATTCTGAAAACAAAAGGGTTAGGGCTACTAGTTGAGTTTACTGACTTTATGTCTGTTTGGTGGAGTGAATATTGTAAGAAAAACTTTTCACCATACCACAAACTTGGGATGCATTAAAAGAATCATGCAGCTAGATTTGTTCCTCATGTTATGCACGTGATTTGTTACATAAGTTGCAACAATTGAGGCAAGGTAGTAAAAGCGTAGAGGAATATTTCCAAGAATTGCAAACAGGCATGCTTGTGACTTAGAGGAACTGAGGAATCCGCTATGGCTAGGTTTATGGGTGGTTTGAATCGGGAAATTCAGGACATCTTAGCTTACAAGGAATATAATTTATCACTGCTTATTTCATCTTGCTTGTAAAGCTGAAAGAGAAGTACAGGGACGACACGCGAGCACTAGGACTAACGCTTGCAGGTCGTGGAAACATTTGGTCTCAACCAGCATCTGCCGCACCATCAAGCCAACCCCTACACCTTCTTCCTCCAACAGCAAGCCACGGTTTTCATCATCAAATCTCGGCATCTGCATCCGGCAACAAAGGGGACAGCCCAAGCACATGCAAAGAGCTCTCGTCCGCTGCATCTACGGGACGAACGAGGATATCCAATGTCATCAATGCAAGGGGTATGGCCATGAGGAGGAGTGCCCAACCAAGCGTGTTCTGATTGTGAGAGATGATGGTGAGTATTCTCTCGCTAGTGATTTGATGAGGATATATGCTATGCTTGCAGCTGACCACAGGTAGTGGGAAGGAGCAAGAAGAAGAGCACATTGGTGCTGAAGATGCGAGCGCTATGAGAGCCTCATTGTGCAACGTGGTGTTGAGTGCACAAATGGAGAGGGCGGAGCAAAATCAGCGGCACATCCTTTTCAAACAAAGTGCCGTGAAGGAACGCTCATGCCGAGTGATACTGATGGAGGAGCTGCAACAACTTGGTGAGCTCCGATATGGTGGAGAAGATTGCGTTGAACACCAACCTCACCCACAACCTTACACATTCAATGGTTCAATAACAGCTGCAAGGTGAAGGTAACACGAATGGTAAGAGTAAATTTTGCTATTGGTTCTATCATGATGTTGTAGAATGCGATGTTGTTCCTAATGCAAGCATGCTCTATGCTGTTAGGTAGACCGTGGCAATATGACAAAGATTCACTACATCGGGTAAGACAAGCCAATATTCAGATCCGCTGGAAAGGAAATCAGAAGATAAAGCGAAAATGAGAAGCCTGGAAAACTGAGATTTCAGATCCGCGTAAGCTTCAGGCACATACGCCGCAGTCACCCCAAAAATGTCGTTAGGGCCTTCAAAACGGGCCCGAAAACCGGAGAAAATCAGGTTTCAGAATCGCTCAAAATTGACAGAGCCCTTCTACACGCAGATTCTAAGGTTCCTGTGAAGACGGCATCCTTTTTCGAAGCCCGAACCCATGTGCAACATCATCTAGTTTCTTTTCGCATCGTGTTCGCTCGTTTCTAGTAATGTTCAGCCTAGACCAGCACGTGCCGTGCTGGAGCATTATTCAACTTGCTTTGACTAATGTGTTCTAGTTATCCTTTGTTCACTCACCCACCTAGCTCCACAGATTTGGCTACCACATCACAGGGACTAGCGACTCCAGGCAGCGATACACCCAATTTCCAGGAGATATTGTCTTGATTTGCCGGCTGCCATCACCTCCTGTCGCTGTGGTAAGAACTTGTAAGAGCTTGACAGAACAGTTGATGCTGTGCGTACTTGATTTAACCACATCCCAGTAGTTGTGAGGCATAACCTGCAGTTTTATTATTTTTCTTCTTGGTTTGTTTCGTGTTCTTCTAACAATGTCAGAGAACCAGTGGACTCGCGGGCAACGCCACATTCCTGACTAGGGGCATCATACAACACTTTGAGCGCCAAATGAAGCTGCACACTGAAGGACTTGATGAGGATGTACGGGTCACAAACGAACGCCAATTGGAGGCTGCGCACATCGACACCAACACTACGCTGGCAACATTGAGCTTCGCTGGCACCGCCAACGCCACTTGCTGGAGATTATGAGACGCCTTGATGATAGCCGCGGACGCCGGGCTGCACGCGCATCCCGCTGCACGGCATCTCCTGCTACACCAACTCAGCGCACTCGCCAATACCGTGTCTTGGGCAGCAGGTGGACGAAAATGGTGGAGACGAATATGCGGCCGACACTGAGATTGATGATGATGAGGACGCCACCGCCATCGCCAACCACGCCGAATGAGGTACGTGAGAATGATGAATCGCTTGGTAAGATTAAGTTCACTATGCCACCTTTTGATGGAAAATATAACCCGATGCTTATATCACTTGGGAATTGGCTGTTGATCAGAAATTTGCTTGTCATGCATTCCCTGAAAACAAAAGGGTTAGGCTGCTACTAGTGAGTTTACGACTTTATGCGCCTGCTTGGCGGAGTGAATATTGTAAGAAAAACCTTTCACCATACCACAAACTTGGGATGCATTAAAAGAATCATGCGAGCTAGATTTGTTCCTCATGTTATAACGTGATTTGTTACATAAGTTGCAACAATTGAGGCAAGGTAGTAAAAGCGAGAGGAATATTTCCAAGAATTGCAAACAGGCATGTGCGCTGTGACTTAGAGAAATCGAGAATCCGCTATGGCTAGGTTTATGGGTGGTTTGAATCGGGAAATTCAGGACATCTTAGCTACAAGGAATATAATTTATCACTGCTTATTTCATCTTGCTTGTAAAGCTGAAAGAGAAGTACAGGGATCACGCGAGCACTAGGACTAACGCTCTTCACAGGTCGTGAAACATTTGGTCTCAACGCCATCTGTCGCACATCAAGCCAACCCTACACCTTCTTCCTCCAACAGCAAGCCACGGTTTTCATCATCAAATTCGCATCTCGGCATCCGGCAACAGGGGACAGCCCAAGAATATGCAAAGAGCTCTTCGTCCGCTGCACTACGGGATCGAACGGAGGATATCCAATGTCATCAATGCAAAGGGTATGGCCATGTGAGGAGTGAGTGCTCAAACCAAGCGTGTTCTGATTGTGAGAGATGATGGTGAGTATTTTCTGCTAGTGATTTGATGAGGATATATATGCTATGCTTGCAGCTGACCAAGGTGTGGGAAGGAGTGAAGAAGAAGAGCACATTGGTGCTGAAGATGCGGAGCTATGAGAGCCTCATTGTGCAACGGTGTTGAGTACAAATGGAGAGGGCGGAGCAAAATCAGCGCACATCCTTTCCAAACAAAGTGCGTCGAAGGAACGCTCATGCCGAGTGATAATTGATGGAGGAGCTGCAACAACTTGGTGAGCCCGATATGGTGGAGAAGATTGCGTGGAACACCAAAACTCACCCACAACCTTACTCATTCAATGGTTCAATAACAGCCGCAAGGTGAAGGTAATACGAATGGTAAGAGTAAATTTTGCTATTGGTTCTTATCATGATGTTGTAGAATGCGATGTTGTTCCTATGCAAGCATGCTCTATGCTGTTAGGTAGACCGTGGCAATATGACAAAGATTCACTACATGATAAGACAAACCAATATTCTTTTGTGCATCATGACAAGAAAATTGTGTTACATCCTATGTCTCCTGAAGCTATTTTCAAAGATGAGATTGCTAGAGCTAGTAGAGAGAAAATCAGGAGCATAATAGAGTGAAAATCAGATTGTTGCAAGTGAACTTGAGCAACAAAAAGAAAAACTCTAAATCTGTTCATGAGAATAAAACTGAGATTAAATTGCAAGGTGCATGTTTTCTTGCTACTAAGTCTGATGTGAATGAGCTGGATGCTAGTACTTCTATTTGCTATGCCTTACTTTGCAAACAACTTTATTTTCATTTGAGGAGGTACTCTTCAGGCCTCCTGCTGTCACTAATCTTTTGCAGGAGTACATGGATGTCTTTCCAAAGGACGTGCCCACTGTGCTACCACTATGAGGGGATTGAGCACCAGATTGATTTGATTCCGGCATCTTTGCCCAATCGCGCCATACAGGACCAATCCGAAGAAACTAAGGAGATTCAGCGCCAAGTTCAAGAATTGCTTGATAAAGGTTATGTGCGTGAGTCTCTTAGCCCTTGTGCTGTTGTAATTTTAGTGCCTAAGAAAGATGGATCATGGCGTATGTGTGTGGACTGTAGAGCGATCAATAACATTACCATTAGATATCGTCACACCCTATTCCTAGGTTAGATGATATGCTTGATGAATTATGGCTCTATTGTCTTCTAAAGTTGATTTATGGAGTGGGTACCACCAAATTGCATGAAATTGGGAGATGAATGGAAAACAGCATTTAAAACTAAGTTCTATTGTATGAGGTTAGTAATGCCATTTGGTTTAACTAATGCACCTAGCACATTCATGAGATTAATGAACGAGGTTTTATGTGCTTTCATTGGTAAATTTGTAGTGGTCTATTTTGATGATATATTGATATATAGCAGATCACTAGAGGAACACCTTTGCCATTTACGTGCTGTTTTTGATGCTTTACGTAATGCACGCTTATTTGGTAACGCGAGAAGTGCACATTTTGCACGGATCGAGCCCTTTTCTTGGCTATGTTGTTACTCCACAGGGCATAGAAGTTGATCGCCAAGGTTGAGGCAATACAGAGTTGGCCGCTCCTAAAACGGTCACGCAAAGCGTTTTCTGGACTTGCGATCACGTGGTGAAGGATTTCAGCACCATCGCTGCACCATTGAATGAGCTCACTAAAAGGGGGTGCCGCTTTTGGGAATGCACAGGAAGACGCCAACACATTGAAAGATAAGTTAACACATGCACCATTACTCCAACTTCCAGATTTTAGTAAGACTTTGAGCTAGAAATGTGATGCTAGTGGAATTGGATTGGGTGGTGTGTTGTAAGAAGGTAAACCTGTGGCATACTTTTAGTGAAAAATTGAGTGGGCCTAGTTTGAACTATTCTACTTATGATAAGGAATTATATGCTCTAGTTCGAACTTTAGAGACATGGCAACATTATTTATGCCCAAAGAATTTGTCATTCATTCTGATCATGAGTCATTAAAGCATATTAGAAGTCACAAAATTGAACCGAGGGCATGCAAAGTGGGTTGAATTCATAGAGTCTTTTCCTTATGTCATAAAACACAAAAAGGGAAAGGAGAATGTTATTGCTGATGCATTGTCTAGAGATATACCATGCTCTCACAACTTGACTTCAAAATTTTTGGATTGGAAACAATTAAGGAGCATTATGTTCATGATGATGATTTTAAAGACGTGTTGCTGAATTGCCAAGAGGGAAAACGTGGAATAAATTTGTTCTAAAATGATGGATTTGTGTTTAGAGCTAACAAACTATGCATTCCAGCTAGTCCGCTCGCTTGTTGTTGTTACAGGAAGCGCATGGAGGTGGGCTGATGGGGCATTTGGAGCTGAAGAAGACGGAAGACATACTTGGTAGTCATTTCTTTTGGCCAAAGATGAGACGTGATGTGGAACGCGCTTTGTTGCTCGCTGCACTACGTGTCAAAAGGCTAAGTCACGACTTAATCCTCACGGTTTGTATATGCCTCTACCTGTTCCTAGTGTGCCTTGGGAAGATATTTCTATGGACTTTGTTTTAGGACTGCCTAGACAAAGAAGGGAGGGATAGCATATTTGTTGTTGTGATAGATTTCTAAGATGGCACACTTCATACCATGTCATAAAAGTGATGATGCTTCCAATATTGCTGATTTGTTCTTTCGTGAAGTTGTTCGCTTGCATGAACCAAATACAATAGTTTCCGATCGTGACACTAAATTCCTTAGCCATTTTTGGAGAACTTTATGGGCTAAATTGGGGACTAAGCTGTTATTTTCGACACGTCATCCCTAAACTGATGGGCAAACTGAAGTTGTGAATAGAACTTTATCTACCATGCTTAGGGCTGTTTTGAAAAGAACATTAAAGTGTGGGAAGAATGTTTGCCTCATATTGAATTCTGCTTATAATCGTCGCTGCATTCTACTACAAAGTTGTGCCTTGAGATTGTCTATGGCTTTGTGCCCGTGCTCCTATTGATTTGCTACCACTCCATCTTCGGAGAAGTTAAATTTGATGCTAAAACAGCGCTGACTTGATGTTGAAATTGCATGAGACAACCAAAGAAATATTGAACGCATGAATGCTAAATATAAACTTGCTGGTAGGAAGGAAGGAGGCATTTAACTTTTCAACCGGGTGATTTAGTTTGGTTGCATTTGAGAAAGAAAGATTTCCTGAATTGAGGAGGTCTGCTGATGCCTAGAGCTGATGGTCCTTTCAAAGTGTTGGAAAAGATTAATTACAATGCATATAAACTTGAGTTGCCTGCAGATTTTGGGGTTAGTCCCACCTTTAACATTGCAGATTTGAAGCCATACTTGGGAGAAGAAGATGAGCTTGAGTCGCTGGACGCACTCAATGCAAGAAGGGGAGGATGATGAGGACATCCTTTCCATGCATACAACCATGCCGACTCCATATCAAACTGAAACTATGATACAAGGACCAATGACTAGAGCGAGCACGCCTGCTTAACCATCAGGTGAATATGCCCAAGTTTGCATACAAATGTTTCAAAGAATGGAATACTACTTAATTCTTGTGATGATTTAATTGTCCTTAGGAAACCATGGGAAGAACCACATGAGCTCAAGTATAGAAGTGGAACCGTTGCCGCGAAACCAAGTCCTGTTCACGAGTTTGACTCGGATTCGGCCTTGTTGACAGCGCTTACTTCAAACGGCTGTAACTTCGATCCAGAAGGTTTCGGGCCCATGAGTACTTGTTGGAAAGCTCTTGAAGTCTACTTTCAGATGGATCCGGCCTCACCTCCAAATTCCATCCGAGTCGACCAGAAACTGCAAAACAATTCACGTCGCTTCCAGTCCGAGTCAGTGGGCCTTGGGCTTGTAATTCGAGTCCTATTCGCTTCCTCGTGTTTTGGCCGACCTCCACCTTCCGTGAGCCTTAAATAGGCAGCCGCACCTCTTCTAGGTTTGGGTTTTGTTTAGACTAAGTTAGCTTTTGCTGCTTTGCCTTGTACTCGCGTCGGCTAGACCGCCCAATACTTGGTTCGAACCCCACCGCTTTCTGTTTTCGATTGAATCTACATCGCTATTTGCAATTGAGTTGAAATTATCTTGCTTGTTGTTCTTCATTGCTTGCAGGAACAAGAACCTCGTGGTTAGGTTGATCGCATACCGGCTGCTGTCACGAACAACTCTGAGTTGGTGTATCGACGCTACGCGAACGCCTCGATGGTTGTAGTCGGGTCGTCAACGCCATCTCTTTCCCATCAATCTACCACTCATCGAAAGATCGGGACCCTAGTGCTATCATAATGAGGCGATGGAGTCCCGATCTTCCGATAGATGATAACTATCGATTTTGGGAGGCACCTTGCGATCCGACTACAATCGAACGACGCCGCTGCACCTTAGCAATCGCTGAACCACACCTAAGTTGTTATCAACCGTGCCAAGAACGCCGCTGACCTGACCACGAAGGTCTATTCCTGCATGCAACCAAGAACACGCAAGAACAAGATAACAAGCAATCTGAAATTGCAAATATTGATATGAAGATCAAAAGGTGGGATTCGAAGGCTGTCTTGACAGGTGGTCGTCCCACACAACTGAAGAACAGAAGTTTGCATAATAGCTAAACCTAAACTCAACAAAATCCAAGTCCTAACAAGGAGGCGTGTGGCCTTTATAGGAGAACAACCAGGAGGGGCGTCCAAGTGCATGCTCTAGGGGTTACAAGGCCCATGGGCCCAATTGGTGGTGGCGCAGCACCCTTTAACTCGGACTCAAAACCAACGTGGATTGTTTTGATGATTACAGCCGGCTGGATGGAATTTGAAGATGAGGTTGGATCCGTTGGGCAGACTTCATAAGCTTTCCATGAAGTACAAGAACGTCCCAAACGGAGTCCGTATGAGAAAGTTACGTTCGTTTCAACTTGCACCATTGCAGCAGTCCGAACCTGATTCCAGTACGTGACCAACACGGACTTTTTGATGATTGCGGATGTCTCGGATAGAATTTGAATATGGGGTTGAATCTTTAGAAAGTAGACTTGATAAGCTTTCCATCAAGTCCAAGAACGTCCCAAACGGAGTCCGTATGAGAATGTTACACGCCGTTTAAACTTGCACCATTGCAGCAGTCCGAGTCTGATTCCAAAACGTGTCCAACTCGAATTCGTGCTTGACTTGGTCTCAAAGTGACGTGGTGACCTCTATTATTCCTTCCATGCATGTCCAGGACTCCATGTCCCTTTCCTTCTCCTTTCCCAAATTCCTAAGCACAATTAAATCACTTGTATTAGGTAGCGGCTCATTCTCAGAACATATGAAGGCTGAAGAAACGAATTCACCTTTAGTTCAATCTTGATATTGGGCGCGATTGTCGTGATGTGTTTGTATGGTCACATCATCCTCCCCTTCTTGATAGAAAACCGCCCTCGGTTTTAGCATATGTGTAGCCTCATGTATTGCATGATCTTCATCATAAATCTCGTACATAATAACAAACGCAACAAACTCTCATTATGTAATATCATACGTTTTATCACACAAAGTAAAACTTTTTGAAACGAGCTACCTTATAATTTAATGATGCGAGGAGCTCTTGTAATTGGAACAACAAGCATAGCAAATATGGTTGTATCCATAGGGTCAGGTCTCATCATCCTCCCTTGTTG